>JAVLUX010000004.1:4908486-5390986 GCA_032164185.1 Moxostoma hubbsi
CATTTTGATTATTGATTATTGGTGTTGTTATTATTATAATTATTGCTATGGTTCCTTATTAAAAAATGTTTTAACTTCTAGTCTAAAACAATGAAAATATAGAATTAGAGATCTATATAATTTATTAAATACTTTTGATTAAAAACAAAAATTATGATGATGTATAATAATAATAATAATTATTATGATTATTATATTATTATTGCTGCTGCTTTGGTCTTAAAGTTTTCATCTAAACCTATGAAATCCTATAATTTATGAATTACAATAAATATTACTTTATATAATATTTTATATTAAAATATATTATTATTATTATTATTATTATGCAGTATGCATTAAAACTGTGGTAATCTAAACAAAGAGTGAAATAAACAACATATGTCAATGTTTATGATGTAAAAATATTAATTTTATTTGTGATTTCCGATCGAGCTTTAACGTTGTCAAATTATTCTAATAGTGTGAAAATATTATTTAATTGTGTGTATTTAGGATGCATAAAATACTAGCTATGAAATCGGCTTTAGAAAGACATAGGAGATTTCAAATGTCATTGTGGCGGAAACAGAGGTGATGGTTAAGGGGTAAAAAAAGACTAAAAAATGACAGTTCTCAAGTGATGCATGTATATCCACTCAAAAGTGTGTTTTTATTAAAGTATTAAGTATTAGTAACTAATAAGTAAATAGTAATAAGTAAAGTATTATAAGCCCATAATTGGATAGACAACCATAAAACATTTCAAATGTTTAGATCACTCAATAATTGCATCATCAACAAAACACACACACACGAAAAAACTTCACCATAAATAATGTGCTCAGTAAAATTCAGTATCTCAAACCAAATCGGAAGCACGGAAATAGCGTGCACATTTGGACTACAGGCAATGCTTGGCACTTAGCCCTCTACCTTTGAGATATGATTTTATAGGCATCTGGGAGGTAGCAGTTAATGTTTTCCATCTGGAACGGGTCAGCGTCGCAAATCTTGTTGTCTGTGCGGCCGTAGTTGGCCGTTTCTATCATGATGACATCACTCCCTGGGCAACGGAGATCGATGGGATAACCCTCACACGACAGCTCTCGCCGCACCAGACCAAACGGTAAAGCTGCCCGACTGAAAGCTAAAACAAAGGAAAGAATGATTAGCTGGGTTTGGAACATGGCAGTAAGATTCCAAAGTAGTGAATGGGAAACCACAGCAAAAATTACTTTTGCATATCCATTTGCTCCAACAGTAAATGTAAAAAAAATTATATAGCTACAAGCAGCAACTACTGGGCCAGGCAAACCAATGGCAAGCATAGTGGTGAAAAAAAAGACCTTAGTTCAATGACTTATTGTGTAAAACATGTGGTTATAACTTATGACAAACAGGTGTCGCTGTCACCAGATTGATGTGGTATTTTAAAGGCTTAGTCACAATGTAACATATGAACTTTAATTTCAATACGCCAAAGCGTTCATGAGATATAGCCTCAGATCCTTATTGCCATTTTATTTATTTATGCGTTACACGAGAACAGTTTGACCAAGGAGGAGTTTGAAAAAATTGATTTTCAATTGAATTCAAAATTAAATCCAGACCATGGCCAATTGGGTATCATTTAACTCAGTATGCTCCAAGGAATCTAAAGTATTGATTTTTGGCCAAACTATTCATAATTTATAAGCAAAAATATACATTTTTCATGTTTCTTGACCACTAGGTGCAGCTGTGCCGAAACTGTGCAGGTTCTCTCACGCTTGTAATGACATACACTAAATTTCGTGTTAATATGCTGAAGCATTGCAAAGATTCAGCCTAACGTCCATTTTGGCGCACTCGCCATCAAATTTGTTGATGCTGTAAATGGATTGGATGAATGGATTGGTGTATTATAATGAATCTCAAATTGTTGTAACGACTGTCTTTAAATGATACATGCTCAATTTCAGGCAAATCGGACATATGGTCTAGGAGGAGTTCGAATTGAATTCAGAGTTCGGAAATTCAAAATGCTGGAAAATCTACTGGCCGGAGCATAAAAACCATGCAGCCCATGGGGAATTGGCATGGATCCAAGGAATCTGAAATAAATCATAATATTTTTTGTTTCTAGGACTTTCAGTTCAAAAGTGAAAAGCCGAAATGTAAGTGAAAATTTTGAACTGTTGGAGGCGCTAGAGGGTTTGAGTTAGAGACCACAAAATTTGTGTGGGGGCTAATCATACCCATCCCTATTAGTGTGCCAAATGTACACATTTTCCTACAAACAGTTCTATGGGCTGCTATACACTTCAAGAGCGGACACAGAATAATAAGAAGACTAACAGAAACAATATGTGCTTGGCCCCCTAAAAATCTAGTATTAGGTTTCATTGACTTTCCCAAAGAGGAAAACAAAAAGAAAGCTGTAGATTACAACAGAGCGATACGAAAGCTATGTTTATTTTCTTGTTCCCAAAAAGATGACTTCCACAGGTAGACAATAATGTGTAACAATACTGTGATAAATCTCAATTTGCAAATAAAAACTGTAAGTGTAGTGCTGTAGTGCTACGACCAGTCAATTACTGAAACCACAAACTGCCAAGAGACACACTTGACTAATGCAGCTGAGCTGTTTGTAATACACCGATCAGCCACAACATTAGAACCACCTGTCTAACATTGTGTAGGTCCCCATCATGCTACCAAAACAGCGCCAACCCACATCTTAAAATAACATTCTGAGATGATATTCTTCTCACCACAATTGTTCAGAGTGGTTATCTGAGTTACCGTAGACTTTGTCATTTTGAACCAGTCTGGCCATTCTCTGTTGACCTCTCTCATCAACAAGACGTTTCCGGCAACAGAACTGCCGCTCACTGGATGTTTTTTGGTTTCGGCACCATTCGGAGTAAATTCTAGAGACTGTTGTGTGTGAAAATCCCAGGAGATCAACAGTTCCACAAGCACTCAGACCAGCTGTCTGGCACCAACAATCATTCATTCACGCACAATAGAATTTACTCCGAATGGTGCCAAAAACAAAAAACATCCAGTGATTGGCAGTTTTGGTGGCATGAGGGGGACCTACACAATATTAGGCAGGTGGTTTTAATGTTGTGGCTGATCTGTGTTTAAGAAAAGTGTTTAATCAGGACTCTGAAACTACAGCTGACTCATAAGTATGTTTGTCACTTGTTACTGGAATATTCATTGAGGTCACAAAATCAAGTTACTGAAAGACACAACGGTCAGGGAATTAAACACTGACTTTTTAGACATATACAATTAGTTTTTCAAAACCAGTGTAGTAGCGAATCCAAGTCGTCATAGTTATAAATCACGGTAGATCTGTAAACTCAACCACTAGGCATTTATCGCTTGTAAAGCAAATAACAAACAGCTTCAAATTTTAACTACGACTCATAATATTTTGATACGTCTGCCAACAGTTTACGAACATAAGGTAATTCCAAGTGCCCCTTTTAGAGTTTACCTTCAGCATGCATTACTGTATGTCAACAGATCCTGCGGTAAAGTCACATTATTCCTAAATTGCATCAGTGGATGATGCGGTCCCGAAATATCTAGTAATACAAATTAGATGGGTTAGCACGTATGAACTGTAGTAAAATTAAGAAGCACACAGACAACAGTCCACTGAATTCATATTCTGATAAAAGCAAAATCGTATTATCACTGAACAAATTTTGCAACAAACAAAACATTGTAACATTTTAATTTAGTTGAACGATGTCAGTGCATGTATTATCATAGTTGCATTATGTTAATTTATCTACTAGCTGCATAGGTAGATGCATTACTGACGTACTTGAATGACATCAGAAAGCATATTATAATGAAATTCAATGCCATTATAGTGCATGTACTAACCAGAGTTGGGTGTAATCTGATTACAAATTAATTAGCCAGTAATTATAGTAATCATTAATTAGAAAATGAAAAGTCAGCAGTAATTTGTAGTGGATTGCTTTTCTGAGATACTAACCCAGCACTGGTACTAACATATGGGGCTTTTCCACTGCACGGTATGGCTCGACTTGACTTGACTTGACTCTGCTCACTTTTTGGGGGTTTTTCACTGTGGATAGTACCTGGTACTTTTTTAGTACCACCTCAGTCGAGGTTCCAAGCGAGCCGAGCTGATACTAAATGCGATGTCAAAATCCTGCAGATCACTGATTGTTCAGAGAGAATCGTCACTACCTGCATCACTGGATTTGCGACACGGGACATCAACCCGCTAGTTTTAAAGTTAGCAACCGTGATGGCAGTATAATTTGTTCACGTGACTTTTGAATTGTAAAAAGAAATGGCTGTGCGCAAAACCACGCCGTTGTCAATAAACGTGGTGCAAACGTTCCTCTCGTTAGAAGCCGAGGAGAGGATCAAACGAGAGCTGGATGGGGCGATGCAACTATGACGATCAGCCTATAATCCCACCCATGTTGAGGCTGCACTAAACTGCAGTGGAAAAGCAAGCTCAGAGAAGTAAAGCGAGCAGAGTCGAGTCGAACCGTAACGTGCAATGGAAAAGTGCCAATACTTGAATGATGTTTATGTGCGCAGTTTTAATCGAGCTACAGGGGGTTTTGGCGTAGTCGAGCAACAATTGCATTATCTACGTCTGTTTGTCTGTCCGTTTACATGATATTTTTAAAAGATGTAGTGTTGATGAATTATTGTAGTAATATTAATACCCTGATGATGTCAGAGCATGTGCTAATATAGTTGATTTTGCAATGTATGTATTAACATAATTGCATGATATCATAATGCATGTACTAACGTAGTTGAACGATGTCATAATATAGATTAGTGCTAGACCGATATTTTGGCCACGCCGATTAATCAGCCGATATTTGTCCATTTTGTGATTATCGACAACCACCGATAACCGTGAACACTTGCCCGATAAACAGAAGTGTTAACTTTCCTGTGTAACAGGGCCAGGTTAGCTCAGTGAGTATTGATGCTGGCTACCACACCTGGAGTCACGAGTTTGAATCCAGGGCGTGCTGAGAGACTCCAGCCAGGTCTCCTAAGCAACCAAATTGGCTTCAGAGGGTAGAGTCACATGGGGTGACCTCCTCGTGGTCACTATAATGTGGTTCTCGCTCTCAGTGGGGCATGTGCTGAGTTGTGCGTGGATGCAACAGAGAATAGCATGAAGCCTCCACACGCACTAGGTCTCCACGGCAACAAGCCACGTGATAAGATGTGTGGATTGACGGTCTCAGACACGGAGGTAACTGAGATTCGTCCTCTGCCTCCCAGATTGAGGACTTAGAGTGCATTTGCATTCCAAATTAGGAAGAAAAATGGAGGAAAGAAATCAACTTTTCTGTGTGACAGAGTCGAAATCTACCAATAGACTTGTCGATAGGGATGGGAATTGTAAGGAAATTTAACGATTCCGGTTCCAATTCCAATTCCTGTTAACGATTCCGGTTCCTTAGTGGTTCCAGTAACAATTCCAGTAATTCTTTAACTACTTTTTTTTTTTAAATAATTATGTGGAAATGGCAAATTTAATTCTTTGTGTTTACTACCCTCTGCAGTCTGTTACCAAATGATGAGATCTACAGAGCAGATATAACAAATCAGAAATAAATGTAATACAATTCTTGAGTGTTTGCCGACTTTTTAGAGACATAATTACAATCCAATAATAGAACCTAACTATATTTTAAATAATCTATATTTTAAGTTAAACTTTAGAAATTTTGTGTACGCATGATATGCTGTATTATGTAGAACATGGACTTTTATATCAGCCATCGACCATTCTGCTTGCTAGATATATAAAATATAAACGTACTAACACAGTTGAATGCAGTGGTGTCGCGAGAGGGAGGCTTGAAGGGCTTTTATCGTTAACACCCATGGAGGGGAACCCCCCCCCCAGGCCTGACGGCGAACACCCATGGTGTACCCCCACCACAAGCGATGTGAAGTCAATGCATGTGCAGTCATGATAACAATAGATTGTTTGAAAATGTGCTGTAAAATGTAGCATTCCCAGCACTACCCTGCTCATAGGCGTTAAATCTACAGCAAATCGCCACCAGCAATACACATAATTCATTATAAGGCTTTCACTGGAACACATCTTTTCCTGTACTTAAGTATTTGTGAGTAAGATAGAGAAAGACAGCAAGAATGTGAGCAGCATGAAGTGTAATTGAATGTATTTTACAGAGGTGTCGATCGAAGCAGGGATGTCTGGATTCCACACGGGAGGAAAAATCTATACGCTGCGCTCCGCACATTTGACAAATCAGCCAAATAGCTGTGCTATTTGAAAAAAGATGTCTTTTGCTCAACCGTGTTCTGCACAACAAATGAAAATGTTTTCTATAGACGTCCTACTGAGGTTTTATCTATAGATATAATTACTGGAAATAAATGGGAGAAAAGGCAAACTCAAAACAGCTTCACCTACATGAGCAGGTGCAGACTAACCACAGCACCGCGGCTCTGACCAGATGTGCTTGACGCAAGGTGCTGCCACATGAGCAAACTCTCGGTGATCACAGTTGTTAGTGGCCACATTTCATCCCGAGGGCTGCAGCTGCCATGCGTCTTTTCTGCTGTGTGCTCTCCAATTAGCCTCCCTCAGCTGGCTGCCTGCACCCGGTCTCATATAGCCATTCACTCACAGCTCTGTCATGCAAGCAACTACTAGTAGTTGGACGTCTCGCTTCTTTATTTCAAGATTAGTCTAATAATAACAACATTTTACTTTGCCATGGTACACAGACAATGCTGTTGTACTGTATATGGGCAAATGTATATTGTAGGTCCTGGTCACCATTTCTTTTATTTATTTATTTATTTATTTTTTACCACCAATTCAGTTTTTATGGTCCTGTATTGTGACAAATGAAAGCACAAGATCGGTGGCATGTTGTTTTGACACATGATTCAGTGCATCAAAAGTTGAACCCTTTACTAACAGCCCAAAGTGTCCTGAACTGAGATCGGTCGGTTTAAATGAAATAAAATTATGCATAGCCTACAGCGAAGACAAAAAACACAGTCCGTGAAGGAGGTTAAAATGGTTTCAAGTGAGTATAGCGTTTAGTATTTCATGTCAACTACCCACAGATATTTAAACAGCATGGTGGTCAGTGGCTAATATAATGCCTTTTGCCTTAAGTTTTTTTGTATTACTGTAAATAAAAGGTAAAGTTACAGAGTCTAGGCTTGGAAACCAAAAGTGGGTTCTTGTTCAGAACTGGTCCCATTTTATAAAATATAGGAACCGTATGATTTTCATGACTTTTGGATCCATGACAAGTGTAGTCTAATTCCAGGACGAATGACTCTCATGAATATACAGCCCGAAACACACAATGCGACCAGTGTAGTTCAATTCCCAAACGAACGATTATTGTGAGCTGGATCTTTTTTTTTTTTTGTTTAGAAATGATAATTTTTTTTGTTGATTCAGAACATTAAAATATAGTTAGGAACGATTTTTGGGATTGTAAGTATGCCTCTAAAAAGTCTTTGAAAGTAATAAAAAAAAAAAAAAAAGAAAAAAAAAATTTGTGCAATAATTGGATTTCATTCATTATCTCTTTCAGATCTGAAATGATCTCATCATTTGGCAACAGACTGCAGCACTCAAAAAATTATTTTTAATTATTTTATATATTAACGCATTTCCATTTTGTAACAAAAGTCCATCAATATGAATTGAGTAATAAAAAAAAATAATAAAAATTAAAAAATAAATAAATAAATAAATATATAAATATATATATATACACACACACACTGTATAATATTATTTTGTTTTATTAATTTAATTTGGTTAAAAATTACACTTCAATTTGATGGAATTTTCATATTAAATTTAAATGCATAAATCTTAAAATATTTATTTTTAGGGTAAATATTTTCCATAATATTTCTTCCTCAAAAGTAAGGATCGTTAAATAAAATGTCAAGAAATGAGAATTTCTAAATTCCGTACGATTTCCATCCATGCCTTTGACAGATATAAATTTGCACATATTTTATATATTTATTCTACAATGTTCTATATTTATATTCTCTATAGTTTGTCTCATTTTAATCTGCATAATGTTAAATTATTGTGGTAATACTTAAAAAATGGTGTATTTTAATGTGTATCGCATTTCCCAAGCTTATACAGTAACTTCAATCACAAATATTTTGCTTGTTTTATTATTTTTTTTTTTTTTAAATGACAGATGCAAATTAATAATTTATTCTGTTGTAATTTACATAATTCTACAAATGCTGTTGATAGAGCTCATCTTGTATTGAACCTATAACATCAACATTCCTTTAAACACTGCAGGGCCAAAAATAAACAAGAGCAAAACCAGCAAAGGCCACTTTGTTCCCTGAATTGAGACGTATATGTGAGCATATGGAATACAGTATAAGGGCATGCAATGTATGGATTTCACTTGCTGCAATGACTCATATTTCAAAAGAAAACTCCAGTGTGATGTGACAATGTTATCTGCTGACCTAGTTTACATTCACGGCTGTATGACCTATAAAACCACAGTGAACCACACTAGTCCCTGATCTCTTGGGCCTCTAATCACTCCTCCTGTGTATTGGCATGATAATTAAATAACGGGTAACAGTTAAAATACCTAAAAGATCACTAAAGATGAACAAATATTTGCAGCTTTTTGTTCCAATCAAAAAGATAATTAAAATGTTTTTGCTTTTGAAGTATACGGCAAAATAGCTCCAAACTGACGCATGTGTCATTTTCCATGAAATGCATAAAGATCTGAAGCTACCTGCTCATGTCAACCCACCCAAGGCCATACAGAGAGAGTGCTACAGCACAATAAATTCAAAAAGTTTCTCTACTTCGATGGCATTTTTTTCCTCATACAAATTATAAGAAAATGGCCCCCGGCATGTTACCAGCATAACAATGCAAGTAAAACAGTGAATTTAAAAAAATGTCGTTTATTTCAGAATGTCTTAGTATTTTTTATGTTTCTTTTTTTCCTTCTTCTTGATTTAACACAGTCATTGAGTGAGTTTACATACATGATCTTATACCAAAAATACTTAGTCAACAATGTGCAAGGTCTTGTAACAGGCTAACTAAAGGTAGTTCTTTGTTGCCATAAGGTCCTGAATGGTTTAAGCATGAACAGATCAGAACATAGATTTTTGCCCATTACCCCAATTTTGCTTTTTACTGGCTTATCCAATGTGCCCAAGGGTTATGCACATACCAGTTTACTTTTTTTTATTTGCTCAGTTGATTCAAAAATAAATAAATCCTGGATCTTCAATGTGGTCTCAGACATTTGGACACTTCCGTAGATCAGGCAAAAGAAAGTTTGGTCCTCTTGGTAGGTTACAACCAATTTATGAGTTTTTAAACATTGTGCAGAATAAGGGATTGCATGTTTTGTGGCTTTTCAAACAAGCTGTTCATTCTGTCTTTGCACCCTTGCGGCTGCTCCACCAACTCCACCTTTACCACAGAAGCTACGCACATCCATCAAACACATGTGGTCTGCTCCCAAACAACTGTCAGCAGAAAGGCCAGAAATTGATGAGGTCTGTTTCTGGAGCGCCGGTAGTCCCCCTACACATGACGCATGTTTCAGGGGCCCTGAAGGTCCAAGCAAACTGTTAAATCAATACAAGGAATTGGGAGTATCTGGAACTGAACCTGGGAGCCCATCTAACAACTAATTACAAAGCCAGCTCCACCCCCTGGGGTCAACAAACTACTCGTGCCACAAATATACTCTGATACAGGAAAACTATACATGTTCCAACTTTATCATAAAATCTTAAATGGGAACAAAATTCTTATGAGTTTCTGTATTGAGTCTGGCTTAGGACATTTCAAGAGATTGTGTTGGCATATGTTAACTGGCAGACATGGGTGAGTGTTTTGGATATGTCTTTGAAAACAGTTTTGACAACTCTGTTTAGTGCCACTAATGGTTCAGAAATAACACGGATTTCTGGAATACTTGATTCTTAATGGTTAATCACAGAAGTCTGCATTTAAACATTTTTGTATCTTGAGCTCACAGTGAAATCGGAAACAGCAGGTTTCATTTATTCATATCATTTCATTTATGCATTTGGCAGACGCTTCTATCCAAAGCAACTTACAGAGCCCTTATTACAGGAACAATCCCCCCGGAGCAACCTGTAGTTAAGTGCCTTGCTCAAGGGCACAATGGTGGTGGCTGTGGGGTTCGAACCAGCGACCATCTGATTAGCAGCCCTGTGCTCTAGCCCACTACGCCACCACCACTTTTCCGCTTTTCTTTAGCGGAAATTAGCCTTTGGTTACCGAAATGTGAAACACTGCCACTAGTGGTGAAAGCTGTAAGTGCCATTGCGCATATGGGCACGCGTGAGCTCCAATTTCCAGGTGGAATGTCCACAAAGGGCCACCAAAAGTGAGTTGTGAAGCTAGTTGTTTTTAACTGTACAGCCTGTAATACATTGAAGAGGAATCCATGGCTTATTAACTGTATCTCCCAACCCAAACCTAGAACTAACCAACAATGGAGTAAAAATTTTATGTTAGAGGGGAAAATGCAAACTCAGAATCGCGCTCTTCAAAGATTATATGAATGCAATACTCCTTGTTTCAAAAATGCCCAATAGGAGATGCCGCTTGTCAGTGAGTCGACACAATGAGGCCGATCCTAGGGTGCCAAAACTCTTGGAAACCCAATGCCGACTTCCAGTGTGATCATGCTGGTATAATCGACCGTCAACAATAAAAACATATGTTTTCATTATTTGTTACCAGTTCTTTTGCATCACTCCACAATCTTTCTTCCCAAAATAATCTCACAAAAATGTCAAGAAACCAATATGTCCATTCATTCATGTATTTGGTAACTAGCCATGTAATTATTGCGATAAAACACAGTATGCTTTATTTCGGTGTCCTGATCGCCCTCTCTGGCTTTATTTTGTGATAACGACTGGCTTTACCAATGAGCGCGTTTACATGCACGATCTAACATCAATTATGCCTATTAATCCGGCAACGTGTGGTCGTCATGTAAACACATTAATCGGTTTCCTTTATTGGGTAAGGTCTTAAACAGTTTAAGCATAAATCGACCAACACACTTAAATGTTTGCAAATTCCTCTGATTCCATGTAAAGACCTTTACCAGCATTTTTACTGGCCAATCTAATGTGTGCAAGTGTTGTGCACATGCCCATTTATGTTCTTACATCAAAAGCAGACAATAACTTGATTATTTCAAATTTTGCATAAACAAGGTTTTCTTGCGTTGTCTGATTTTTTAAATAAGCTGATTTTCAGTAGCTATCGATGTATTGGTGACAAAATATTCAGTGAGAAAGGATGTAGGGCAAGACCTCACGTGTCTTTTGGAATTTGACTGAATTGTGGATGTTAGGCTATTATATTATTGGGTAATGTAAGTTTTCCCAACATACATGGCCTTGATAATATCAGCAAAAAGGCTGTTTCGGAACCCGACAAAGATGTTTAATTTTGATGGTAGATTATAAGAACACACAAACATACATTATTTCCTTTGACGTATCTTGCACTGATAAATTGTGCATAATATGACCAGACAAGTCTACTTTATGTTGTCCAATCTGTAGTCCAATAGTGTTATAGTCTAAAAAATGCTTTCTGGCTCCCTAGAGTAACTTTTTTGAGTTTTACTCTACATCTCAGCAAAGCATTGCCAGCAGCAGTCAAGATTTACATCAAAAGCTGAGAAGGAAAAGAGAAAAGAACCAACAGCAGCCTTCAACAAGCCTGCCAATGCTTGTCCCTCTTTATCTCACGGTCTCTGTTAAATTAGATCATGTTAAGGGGGTATCCTGGGCCGTAAATAATATATTACATGGAATGTTTGATTCTATTGCCATGGCAACAGTTCTACCCAAATATAATTGGAGGTGATCCCATTCCCCTGGCCTTGTTGACATTGAAGCTTATCAGGCATTCTGGTCAGCGACTTGGAAAAGTAACTTTTGTGATGCACCTTCCTGGCACCCTCTCTGCAAGCAAGTGGCAACCCATACCATCACACAATATAGCACTTTTTGCATGACTTTGTGTTCTGTTGGTTGACAGACCATAATTTGCGGGTAAGACCAACTCTATAATATAAATTTTGTTTTCTATCAACACCCATGAAATTGGATGTCACACTTTAGCTTAGATGATTGCATTTCATAAAGTTTAAATGAGAAAAACAAAACAAATGCTATGAGGAAAACAGACAGGCAGTAATGTATTGCTACAGTTGTTGTTCACAGATTTCGAGGTATTAGATAACTACAGCTGGGCACATCGAATGTGTCATTTCAGCTATACAGACTAGACTATCCAGTAACATAATAATATTGACCCGAGCAAGTCATCATTCGACATCAAAATGTCTTGGTTTCCAGCTTTGTTATTATAAACAACATTTACAGAAAAATTACAGTTCTGTCATTATTTACTGGTAATGGTTGCCATTTTCCATGCAATTACAATACATGTGTACTGGAGATTTCAAGCTTAAAAAAAGATGACAAATGGCCATTAAAGTGGTCCATATGACTTAAGCTGTTTACTGGAGAAACAGTACAACTGGATCATCTGGATCATTGAATCGGTGAGTGGAACAGATCATTCAAACTTATGAACCCAGTTCAAAACAAAACATTGAATTGAATAATTACATGAATGAATCATGTAAGACCAGTTTTGTGAACCAAATCAATCAATTCATAGAAAAATACCCAGTTCAAAACAATGATGTGTTCTGATTAGTGAATAAATCATACAAGACCAGTTTTTTTTTACCAAATCTACAGATTCATTCAAAACAACGGTTTGTTCCAATTCATGAATTAATAAAATAACACCATTTTTGTGAACCACATCAACCGATTCAAGGAAAAATACCCATTTCAAAACAACAATGTGTTCCGATTTGTGAATGAATCATATAAAATTGGTTTTGTGAACCACATCATTCGATTCTTGAAAAAATATCCCGTTCAAAACAATGATTTCCAATTTGTGAATGAAAAATATAAGACTGGTAACCAATTCATGGAAAAATACTCAGTCCAAAATAAAGATTTGTTCTGAATCATAAATTAATCATATAGGCCAAAGACTGATTCGGTGAATCACATCAACCGATTCATGGAAACATACCCAGACATTGTTACTTTTCTCCAGAACGCTCCAAGGAGAGCAAGAGCAGATGTTGAAATTTTCTGTGAAACACAACTAATGTGTTTGTGAAAGCTATCGTATGGCTTCAGATGACTTGGAATACAGAGTAAGACTCATATCGTAAGACTACTTTTATGGTACTTTTGCATCATTTTGAAAACACAAAAAAAATCCAGTCCCCATTCACTGTCATTGCACAGAAAAGAGTAACAAGTGCATTCATGGCAGAATGTTTACTTCTGAGTGAACTATCCCTTCAAGATAAAGATTTCAAACCTTCCCAGCTTCCTTCTGAGAACGATCCCAGATCAGTGACCATATGGGTGGAAAAGCATGGCCACCACCGTGCAAACAAGTGTGTGAAGGCTGATCCAAACAGGAGGTCTGGGTGTCGGGTGATGCTTGTCACCCTCCATTAAAGCAGCTTTGATTGTTCTTTGTGGCTGTGGAAACAGAAAACAGCTGCATGCAAATCCAATACACTCCCCCTCAGATGGCCCCCATTGTGTCCGGGACTCCTTGGTCTCCATGGGGGAAATTCTCAGAGAGAAAAAGGGGTGGAGAAGAGAAAGGGAGGGTGTCACCTTTAGAAAAGTATGAGAGGCCCTGGAGGACCCAGCAGGGACTTCTTGAATCCACTTGTCTCTTATGTGATTTCATTCCCAGTATTACGAAACGCCAACTGTCTTCGGAAGAAAAGGAAAATGTGCGACCAAAGCACATCTGCTCCCATGTGTCCATGATAATCCAAAAAACAGAGCAATGCAAGGCTTACTGTACTGTAGACACATCCAGGGGTGAAGTCAGGATTTGCAAAAAGAGGTTCCTGTAAGGGGGGGGGGGGGGGCGCTTTCTTGTTAAACCTCTTTTAACATAAGAACAATGCTTGTCTTTTCTTTTCTTTTATCTCAGCATTCGGTCTGTACGGTTTGCTCGCAGCACCTCTACAGAGGAACTTCTCACAAGCGGTACATCTGAACATTGTAAACAAAGATCAGAACTCAAATTTCACAAAATAAGAAACTAAAGTACCTTTTAAATACAACAAAGTCTATCAAACAATCTGCATATGTTTCAAAACGTAGGTAAAACATTTAAGGTTTGAAATATATGGAGCCCCTTGTAGGTCCGGTAGGATATTTTGTTTCTGAAATTGTTTTGCTTTCCCTCCTAATTATTTTGGGCTCCCCCAAAATAGCTTTACACATCTCTTACAGAAATTAAACATTTCTACTACAGTAACCATAGCATATCATGAGCAAAGATATTAATTGTAAAACAATAGAACCACACAATTTACCTGGTTTTACTACAGAAATGATATTTGATCTATGGTTTGTTGTATAACACTGGTAATAACAAATTTGACCATGGGTTTACTACAGTTGCTATACTTGAACTATGATATCTGTAGTAAAACTATTGTAGATATAAATAGTATCGAGAGGGAAGACAAAACTTATTGAGAGAGAATGCAAAATATAGAGAGGGGAAGTAAAACTTATTGTAGGAAATGAAAAGGATTGTAAGAGTACGCAAAACTTTTTGGTTATAGAATGTAAATCTATTGTGAGGTAACACAAAACTTATTGCAAGTGAAGGAAAACTGTTGCGAGGGAGTGCAAAACTTCCTGCGAAGGAATGCAAACAATTGCAAAGGAAACGCAAAATTTTTGGGAAAGAATGCAAAACTTATTACAAGGAAAACGCAAAACTTATTACATGGAAACGCAAAACGTATTACATGGAAACGCAAAACTTATTGCGAGGGAAAAGCAAAACGTATTACATGGAAACGCAAAACGTATTACATGGAAACGCAAAACTTATTGCGAGGGAAAAGCAAAACGTATTACATGGAAACGCAAAACGTATTACATGGAAACGCAAAACTTATTACGTGGAAACGCAAAACTTATTGCGAGGGAAACGCAAAACTTATTGCGAGGGAAACGCAAAACGTATTACGTGGAAACGCAATACGTATTACATGGAAACGCAAAACTTATTGCGAGGGAAAAGCAAAACGTATTACATGGAAACGCAAAACGTATTACATGGAAACGCAAAACTTATTGCGAGGGAAAAGCAAAACGTATTACATGGAAACGCAAAACGTATTACATGGAAACGCAAAACTTATTGCGAGGGAAAAGCAAAACGTATTACATGGAAACGCAAAACGTATTACATGGAAACGCAAAACTTATTACGTGGAAACGCAAAACTTATTGCGAGGGAAACGCAAAACTTATTGCGAGGGAAACGCAAAACGTATTACGTGGAAACGCAATACGTATTACATGGAAACGCAAAACTTATTGCGAGGGAAAAGCAAAACGTATTACATGGAAACGCAAAACGTATTACATGGAAACGCAAAACTTATTGCGAGGGAAACGCAAAACTTATTGCGAGGGAAACGCAAAACGTATTACATGGAAACGCAAAACTTATTACATGGAAACGCAAAACTTATTACGTGGAAACGCAAAACTTATTGCGAGGAAAACGCAAAACTTATTACATGGAAACGCAAAACGTATTACATGGAAACGCAAAACGTATTACATGGAAACGCAAAACTTATTACATGGAAACGCAAAACTTATTGCGAGGGAAACGCAAAACTTATTGTGAGGGAAACGCAAAATGTATTACATGGAAACGCAAAACTTATTACATGGAAACGCAAAACTTATTGCGAGGAAAACGCAAAACTTATTACATGGAAACGCAAAACGTATTACGTGGAAACGCAAAACTTATTACGTGGAAACGCAAAACTTATTGCGAGGGAAACGCAAAACTTATTACATGGAAACGCAAAACGTATTACATGGAAACGCAAAACTTATTACATGGAAACGCAAAACTTATTGCGAGGGAAACGCAAAACTTATTGCGAGGGAAACGCAAAACGTATTACGTGGAAACGCAAAACAAATTACATGGAAACGCAAAACGTATTACATGGAAACGCAAAACTTATTACATGGAAATGCAAAACTTATTGCGAGGGAAACGCAAAACGTATTGCGAGGGAAACGCAAAACGTATTGCGAGGGAAACGCAAAACGTATTACATGGAAACACAAAACTTATTACATGGAAACGCAAAACTTATTGCGAGGAAAATGCAAAACTTATTACATGGAAATGCAAAACTTATTGTGAGGGAAACGCAAAACTTATTGCGAGGTAAAGCAAACTATTCAGAGGGAACACAAACTATAGAGACTGACCGAAAACTTTGCGTGAAGGAAATTAAAACAATTGAGAGGGAATGGAAAATATCGCAAGGGAAGGAAAAACGTATTGCTAGGCAACATAAACTATTGTGAAAGAATGCAAACTTTTGTGAGGAAATGCAAAACTTACTGAGAGGAAACGCAAAGCAATAGCAAGGGAATTAAAACATGTTGCTAGGGAACACAAACTATTGTGAAGGAATGGAAATTATTGCAAGTGAAAGCAAGGCTTTTAGCAAGGAAATTAAAACTATTGCGAGTGAAGGCAAAACTTTTTGCGAGGGAACACAAATCTATTGCGAGGAAATTCAAAAATATTTCATAAAAAAAATACCTCCCATACCTCTAAGGGCCTCCGTAGTAATCCTTTCCTTTAAGATTTCCAATTTCAGAGAAAGCTAGTTGTCTTAAAGTCAACATGAAATCAAAATGGCACCTTTTTACTTAAATGCATGTTTCTGGCCTTAGCAGTGCACTTTTTCAAATTAAAAAAGGTTTTGTTTACCATACATTTTGTCATTGAATATCATGTTTCAGTAAGTAAATATATCACAGTAAGTAAATTGGGTTGTGAAACCGTTTCACATTAACATAACTGTTGATTGTTTAGTTTTGATGTATAATTTGTCAGTTGAAGATCAGCACTGTGCTGTGAGCAATGTGTGCAGAGAAATGTGCACATTTGTAGCTAGCTAATTAACGAACTGGAAGGGAACAATAAATCCGAACAGAAAAAAAAACAGCATTCTGGACTTGCTATTGATAATTCCGGCATGCCATATTTGCATTCGAAAGCACCCAAAACTCTGAGACCTCTGTGAGAGTCCATTTAAACCAGTTAGATCTTCTCTCAAACATGCTTACTTGCCGCTAACAATGGCCTCATTTCAAGATTCCGGACAGAGATTTTTATTTAGGACAAAATCCTTCCCTCCTCTTTATATAGCTACTGTAGCGCCCACCCCCCTCCCCCCCCTCCCCTCAAGACCAGCAGAGAAAGACTGCATGCTGTGCACGATGATTCGGGCCTCTGGAATCAGGAAAGGATTTTCTTTTTTCCTCGGTTCACTCGAGCTAACCGTGATAAAGTACATCAACTAGGTAGGAATACACGTAAGATTTCAGGTCCTTTTGTGGTTTGGAATTCACCTCCTGATCCTTCCCCTTTAGCCGTCATAAAAACATGTGAGACAAACATACCAACAATGGCCTCAAACGAATCTCAAATGTGTCTCCGTTTAGCCAGTTCGAATGACTGTTTGCTTCCATGGACAAAGAATTAATGCTTAGAAAAGCAAGCAAAAGCATTTGCTAATTAGCAAAAAGGACGTTATCTAATGCAGAGGCTCTCAACGAGTGGGTCGCAACCCGGAAATAGGTCGCAGGTCTCTTCTGATATGGTTGCAAACAGCAGAAAAAACAATGCAAAAGGCAAATGCCAACATGGATAGGTTGCGTGACATACCTTTATCCTCAAAAACCATTAGGAAAACTACACAAGGTAAAAGAAGAAACAATCCAGACTATATTAAATACAGGTTCGCTTGCAGTGAGGATAAACATGGTCCGTGTCGGCCACAATGTGTATGTGAAGTGTATTATTGGCTGCCGAGAGCTCGAAACCATCGAATGTCAAGAAACATTTATATGCACAACGGAAAACCCTGAGCATCACCGAAATGTCAATTCATCATCCAATCTGGAAGATGTCTTCATTATTATTTATTTTGGACAACATCTGCAAAAGAATAATGGTCAATCGATTTGTTTTTTTTTCTTAAAACGGTTGTTTCGATATCTAGTAGGGTTGCCAATAAAAAAAAATACATTTCCGATATATCGGTTTTTCTTCGACTTCGGACAATTTCATGTCCCAGGGGTTGCTTTTCAAATGCTTTTTATGTTAAAATTTGATTGATTTAGTCTTGCCCAGACACAGACTTTTATTATGAAACTATCAAAATTCATGTAACGTTTTCGGGGAACAGAAGGAGGCGAGAACCGGCTTGATAATATAAATCATATTTTAATGATAAACTTAAAAGACAAAACACACACATGACGGACATGAACATAAATTATCTCTCTCTCCCGCACCATCCTCGGCAGTCGGCCTTTATCCCTCTCTGAGGCTTGATTAGCCTAATACGGGACCGGGTGTGTAGGATCATGACCCGGCCCCGCCCTCCGCCCTGCCACAATCCATTGTAAAAATTTTAAGCTATGATAATTTGAACAGAGTGAAATAAACAATCCATTTCAGTATTTATTGTGAAATTATTTCTTGAATTTATTCAAAAACTGCAACCGTTGCAGCATGATTTCCACCAAACAAAACAATTTTGCCCCGAACTAAATTTTTTCAAAAGTTAGTGTAATTGCTAACCAAATCAACCAAAGCTTTAGTGAAATGCATACTTGAGATGAATTATGAGAAAACAAAGATAATTCTAATTTAAATAGACACTCACTGAGCACTTTATTTGGAACTCTATGACCTAATAAAGTGCCCGACGTGGTCTTCTGCTTTTGAGCCCATCTGCATCAAGTTTCGACATGTTGTGCATTCTGAGATGCTATTCAGCTCAGTACAATTATACAGAGTGGTTATCTGAGTTAGGTGACTTGGTGGAAAGATTACATCGCCACACTGGCCTGGGAATGCCTCGGGGTCCCCCAGTCAGAGCTGGTTAATGTGGCTTGGGATGGGGAAGTTTGGGGGCCCCCTGCTGGAGCTGCTGCCCCCGCGGCCCGACTTCGGATAAGCGGTTGAAGATGGATGGATGAATGGATGGTTATCTGAGTTGTCGTTGCCTTTCTGTCAGCTCTAACCAATCTGGTCATTCTCTGATGACCTCTCTCATCAACAAGTTTCTATCCACAGAACTGCGGCTCACTGGATGTTTTTTATTTTTGGCACCATTCAGAGTAAATTCTAGAGAATGTTGTGCATGAAAATCCCAAGAGATCAACAATTACGGAAATCTCAAACCAGCTGTCTGGCACAAAACAATCATGCCACGGTCCAAATCACTGAGATTTTTCTCCATTCTGATGGTCGATGTGATCATTAACTGAAGCTCCTCACCCACATCTGAATGATTTTATTGTCATTCATAAGTTCTTAAAAGGAAATCATATACTGTATCCATATTTTAATATTTGATTTACATATTGTAAGTGAAACATTTTTAAATGACTTCTTAAGGTGTATGATGCGTGACATTTTATATCACAGTTAATCATGAAAGCCCTAAAAGAGACAATTAATCACAGGCAATCAATCATCATAATCAGAATGATTTGCTTGACAATTAATCATCAGCCACATTTCATAATCATGACAGCCCTACTAACAAATAATTTACACAATATTTACTCAAAAAAAATAAAAATGTGCTTTAAATATATTTAGAATTTTTTCACACAATAGTGGAACTAGTACCTGAACCTGATCAGTTTGTTGGGGAACTATACCATTTCCAATGAAGTGTAATTTTTCCACCTGGAACATGAAAGCAGGAACTTTATTTAAATAAGCTTTGACCTAAGCATGTTGTGTTGTGGCGGCAACACCTGAACTTGATTTGACAACAGCTGAGCCAACTCACTCAAAACCTAAAACATGTACGACTGTGTGAAAAATACTGGAACTGACACCAAGCAAAATGACCACTTCTGTTAATCGGCCCAACTAAAACATTGCATATTGGATGTAAGAATGACATATGGCAGATGTTTTCACTATGTTTGTGATTTAGAATGCATGCAAGTCTGCTCTATTTTCACGATGTTTATGTTTATACACAAATATGACATTGAAAATAGAATCCAATACTTTCCAGATTAGCATTATTTTACATCTCGGCAATGCACACGTGCCTACTGGGAAAACACTCTCAATGGCAACAATACAGTTTTCCCCAACACGGCAGTTAGCCGCATTAAACTGAATGAAGATCAAACTGGCCTCTTAAAAACAACCAACACACTATGATGTGCCATTCCTGATTAATGCATTGCTCAATTCTATATTAGAATTATTATAGGCCACCTGACCTGACCTATAAGCCCCCCAACCCCTCCCACAATCACAGGCAGTGTATTTTCCTACATAGAGCTGAATCATAATGAAGCATATTCTCATAATCCTCAAAGGATTACAGAGGTAATCTATAATAAAGCTCATCATAAAGTCAGGGTAGAATTTACAATTATTGGACGCATTCCAGGAAATGAGACAGCTTTAAAACGAATTGTTCAGTCTTCCTGTAGTTAAACTGCACGAGTTGGAGCACTAAAGGAACACCCAATTCTGTGCCAACTTTTTTAATTATGCCTTAACCACTGAAATTGATATGGAACAAATTATGGCCAATTTAATGTATGCAGATCACACAATGACGTCAATGAGGAAAACTGTTAATAATGTCTACACTATAAATACTTACCTGTCTGTTCAGCCTGCACCGAATAATCGGACAGTGTGAATGTTACAACTAGTAGTGTCAATGATCGGATGTCTCCATCAGAATGCCGTTTGGTAGCATGGTTATTTTTTGGCTTCTAAACATGTAACAGATAGACGAATGCATGAATCCAGTCATGTTAGGGGTGTCTGAACCGGCTTTCCTTTCCAGCCGCCTGCTGAGGCCGAGCCAAGATTTAAATGTCACTTTCACGCCAACATAATTTAGAGACACTCTGAATGGGTCCCTCACTGATTCCCTACAACAGTAGGGGAGGGCAAACACAATCCAATCATATTCTGTCCACAAAAAAGACCCTATTATCTTCAAGAACATAGTCACCCTTTCTTACTGAGTTAAGCTCACTGACCTTGTCCAGAACCACCCCCCCACCCCCCACCAACCCACACTCCCATACAAACAGCACTGTTAGGCCTTTAGCAGTTGAGCCTTCAGTCTGTTGAGGTCTCGGTCGGGTCCACCCTTTCCATCAGTCTCTCTGGCCCATGAATTGCCCCATGTGACAAAACCCCTCCAGAGTCAAACAGTGATAGTGAAGAGTAAATAAGAATCTGTGGGATTCCTTTCATGTCATGGGTGTCTAAACACATCAATTGATTTCAATGGGGATGGTGCGTCACATAGACATAGAGCAAGAACCCAATGGTCTGCAAAACTGAAACTCTGTCATGCGACCAATAGTTGAGAAAATTTCAACCGTGTCTCATAGAATCACACTATTATAGCTAAATGATTGCAAAATTATGTTTCGCTGCTTGTTTATATAGACCGGACACTACAGAATTGCTAAAATGCATTCTTGTAGGAACTTTATAATGGGACTCAAGCATTTTAAGCAGATGCTTAAATCTTATGTGGGTTCCACATTGAAGAGCGCATCTAAACGTGTTCAGCAGGAGACGCGGATTTATACACGGAGACAGTATGCAACAGTGAATGCAAAAGCCAGTGGGGCAGCCCACGTTGATGGAAGTACTGTCCGCCCCCTGTCCGAGCCAACACTCAGTTTTCGTCCTGATCACTACTCATGCACAGTATCACTGTAGTTTACTGTGAAACCATAATGCTCCCAAACAACAGATTTTAAAGACGGCGGTGGGTCTTCGATCTCTGGCTTATTTACTGTAAGTCCGACATATTTATATTTTGTTTAGTTCCATCACAGTTGGCTAGTATAAACTTCACATGCATTTATCTGATCCGCAGTTTCTAGTTTACCGTGTTGCGCTCTTTTCTGTTAAGTTTTGGTTTGGTGTAGTCCCGTGTTGCTCCGCAGTCTTTTTTTCATTTTAGTTCTACGTGGTTTGTGTTGTCTGTTATATGTTGTTTTAATATTGGTTTCACGCATGCTCAGTGATGTGGTTTCTTCTCACATTTTCTTTTATGACACTAGGTTAGGTTTAAGGTTTAGGGTATGGAGGTTTAAAAATCGATAAAGCTCTAACCTTAAAAACCTAATTTGTTTTTCATCTCTCATTTGATTGTACTGACACTTTTGGCTAGGCTCATGTTGGGGTGGTAGGTTTTGTTTATTTAAAACTCAAAAGAGCATTAAGGCCAAAGCATACTTTGCACGTCCACATTGCGGATTGCTCCACATCCAGTATACATGATGTAAATTTCTTCATAATCCAGACCATGTGGCCTGGCCGTGCGTACCGGCCGGATTTTCTCAACTCATGGACACGGTCATCGTCTGTGCGCATCATCGGCACATGTGCCGGCCATTGACTCTACTAAAAGAGTATCACAAAGAATGTGGACATACGTAAAATGTGTTTGTACTCACAAAGGCAACGTGGTTGACCAGGCACAAGCCGATCAGGAACATGCTAAAATGAAGTATACCTGGATCTTTAAGCTTAAAAGCCTAATCTATTTGAGACCATTTAAATTGTTTTTAGCACCAGTAAAATGTAAAAAGTAGATGTTTAACTTTGAAACTGCTGTGATATGCGCAATGCACCCACGTATTATCATTTTGGATCATTTAGCTTTTGGAAATTCACAGTATTTCATGCTTGATTTAAAACAGACCAGGCTCTTTCCATGCTTTCAGAATGATTGTTTCGCAGTCTTAACCATGAAAACACTCCATCAAAGCATCCAGAAGGGTTTAAGTGCCTTTAAGCGTCAGTTTAATATTTTGGGTTTGGGGTTTGATCAGATCGCCAACCCTCAGTATGAGCAAAAGTATAGTGATGATTGCCTCTTCCCTTTTATTATAGTGCTATAACAATATCAGTCACATATTTAGTCCAGTTGTAAAATACAATGAATATTGAAATATGAAGATTCATTGCTGGGGTCTTAACAGGCCCCAGTCTTAATTTGATTATTGAATTCGGTAGTTCAGAAGATCATAACTCATTAAAAATTATTTTATTTTAAACGTTTGAAATGTAATGGATCTGCCTTTATCAGCCATTAGAAAACTTAAGCATTGAAAAATAATATATATATATATATATATATTTTGGCCCTTTCAATTACAAAACAAAATATGACCATGATTTATTACTATTTGTGGTGTCCCTTACAATGGATATTGGTTCTGAATTATGACACATCACTTTTCTTTCTTTTTTTTGCCTTGAGTCACTTGCAGCCATGCTTTATTTCAAAAGATTTTTTTTGGTTGTTGTTATTCAAAAAGTAGCAATATGTGACACAGCTAGGTCACTACATAATTCTTGCACTTCAATTAATGATATGTTGTAGATTTGATTACATTAATTTAACAAAGAAATTTGGAAAAATAATAAGGGAGTAAGTTGCTCCAAACTTTTGTCAGTGTAGTAAACTAGTGGTATAATTTTAGTATAATATCCAGCTGAATTCAATTCCAAAAGTTCACATAAAAGGGTGATACAAATCAATTTTCATAACAGCAATAATCACAACCTTTACTACTCAGTTGCCACACTTGTCATTTTAACAATTCAGCAGCCAATAACTCCATTATTCTGAGTACTTCTCTGAACGACATCAACAAACAAATGCTAGCAAGAGTGGCGTTTATTGAACAAAACAAATAAAGGCAGATGTTTTCCAATCACAATTCTCTCTTCATCTCGAGACAGCCTTGCGTTGGGTAAATATCAGTTGAAAAGCCGATCGATATCTTTTATTGTTGAAAGGCGGCCCTGACAACTAAACTTAAACTTAAAAAATTCTTTGTGATTTTAAAAATATCGCTTATTCAGCTGTCAAGTACGTTGACGGCAGAACACGAGACGCCTCGGAGCGCTTACATTAGTGAAAAAGAGTGTTCTTTTATATCAAGCTCCCATTCTGCGTTTTATCTACAGTGGTACACAGGCGAGAAGCTTCACACAGAATGTAATCTCCTCTGGCAGAGACGTTTATGGAACCAAATTGACTGGATAACCTGAAGGAGGTAGTCGTTGAATGTGTGGCTTATTCACCAGAGGGTAAAAGCGAGTGTCAGGAGAGTTGATATAAGGCCATCTTAGTCTGTAAAAATCAAAATGTCAAAAGCTGTGGCTCCCACACCATTAGACGCAGCACCTGTTCGTCATCTCCACATAAAAAAATGGGCAAGTTTTACAATCAGATGTAAATGGCCAATAAAATTGGACGCAAACAGGGAGTGGAGTGGACAGCTGCAGGCTCTTAAAACCTCCATCTATGCATTTCTGTATCTCGAGACCAAAAAAGAAAAGCAGAAAAGGTATTTTTTGTTTCCTATCAAATCAAATTTCCGCTTTACACCCCAGTGTTTTCAGCTTGCATTGTAACGCTGTTTACACTGCATTGCATCATTGCTGATTCATATTCTTTGGGCTGTTTTACGTTATAAATTGGAACTGTAAATATGCGTCTTATTAAATGAGACTATTATTGCATTTCTTGATAATGTGATAATTTTAGAGCTAAATAAGTTAAAGTTTGTGCAGTGTTAGACACATACTGGTGGGTAATGCTGAGGGGCATAAGATTGTTTCTTTGTCCTCTGGCATTTTCATGTCCCAAGTGTTGCTTTTTATTAAAACACATTTCAAATTTTTCTTTTTGCTACATGAAGGTATCATTAAAAGAATATTCCAGTTAAGCTAAATCGACAGCACTTGTGGCAAAATGTTAACCACAAAAATCTATTTTGACTTTTCTTAAAAAGTACAAATGTGAGTTCAGTGAGGACCTTAAAATGGAACTGAATGGGGCAAAACTGACACCAAGACGAAAACAATATACGTGTATAACAATTTTAGTGTGATAAAATCACTTACTAACCTTTTCAGTGTAAAGTTTCTGTGAACATCTCAAATAATACATGAGTTTTCACAGAAGAATGAATGTAAGTGCAAGCTTCACATTTCCGCCTTTAAACACAAAATTTGAAGCATTGATACAATTGTAACACTTGTATTAAAGACCAACCTACGGTTACACACTAATTCCAACGTGATGAGCTTGCGCAGTTGCTCACCTCATAAAGCGTTGGACTTTGAACACTGGACACTGCGGTTTGAGCCCGCCCAAAGACACAAGCTGAAAAAGGGGCACAAAATTGGAAAATTTGCTTTTGATGTCGCATTTTCTTTTAGGACACGATTGGTTGGTTTTAGGCTAAAGTTTTAGGTTAGGGAGGTATGTTTAACTCATTAAAAACTAAATCTTATAATTCCTTTAAAACACTCATCTGATTTCAACAACATTTCACTCGCTTTTGGCGCCCCCCACTGGACATTTCATTGAGTAATTTCCAATTACAAAAAAGCTGCCAAGGTCACCTAATGTTTATGAGATCACGCTGAAATTATCAATATTTAAACTATGACAATCTAAACAGGGTGAAATAAACAATCCATTTCAATATTTACTGTTTAAAAATGATATCAATCAATTCCTGATTTCCATCCTACATTTTTTTCTCATTGAATATTATGTATCATTGACATTATACAAGGAAAATAGGTTTGTGACATTTCACATTTCATGTGTGCCAGGAAAATTCCTGTCTGATCCAAACCCTAGCAATTTCCAAAATTTGTGAAAAATACCAGACAAAAAACAAACAAACAAAAAAAAAAATCACACAAAAGCTGATTATCTGACCATTGAGATACATTCTAATGAAAACATTTCTACAAAAACACTCTGAACCTACTCTGAACTCATGAGGGATGAAAAAATCATCTCTGTTTGCAAAGAGAAGAAAGAAGTTTGCAGATATTGAGGTGAGCGGGGGGTCCTCGCTGAAGGGACCCCTGACGAACGACACATTCCTGGAGAATCAATATGAATGAGTTTACTGTGATACAATAAGACCCAGATCGCAAAAGCAAAGCTGTGTTGTTCTGAGACACATTCCTCCTGGCCCATCGGACGTAGCGGGAGATAAGACTTTTCTTGTTTCATGGATGATTGGCATTGAGGCAGAACAGTGTGTATGATGGATAAATCATATCTTGTGTTAGTGAACTGGTGCATCCATTGTGCGTGCTTCTCCCATGGCAATGCAGTGATAATTCATGATAGCCATGTCACATACCCCCATGATTCAGCAAGCTACAGAAAGCTATAAGAAAACAAAGACAAACTGAGCATGAAAGTGTTTGCCAGGGTGGATGTTTACGGCACAGTGATCAGTGCTTGCCAAAAATCCCTCTCAATCCATGAGAATCGGACTATGAGATTATCACCTGTCATTCCCCGTCTGTCGCTCACTTCGACGTTGTGTCGAAGAAGCGACACTAGGGGTCTCTCTTGAGCACCGAATATGCCTCTGATCTATGAAAAAAGGCCAATGAGAAGTTGGCAGACAGTATTTGCATACCCCGCCCCCGGACATACGGGTAAAAAAGCGGGGAAAAACGTTGAATTCATTCAGAAATTTTCTTCAGAGCCGATGGTTGTTCATGCAGTCAGCTGCAAGTCACACTCCCGTTCCTCTTCCTCGGACACGTCTCTGCTGTTGCATCTATGGCGAACTTCAGTGGCTTTCTCCTTCTCTGCACGGCAGTGCAGTTTACCCTGGGCACTTCAACGGCGCAGAACTTAAAAGAGTTTATTAAAAGAGTGATTTTTTTCTTGTAAAAGAGTAATTTCCTCTAAAGAGCAATACACAGCAGCATTGAACGTCCTTTTCAGGACGCGGCTTTTTAAAGATGCCTTTCCGCTCCTTTGTAGTTCCTGGATGCGGTAGAGTGCTCTACGCTTCAGACGGCCACAGGCGTTGTGTTGTGTGTCTGGGCAGCGATCACACCGAGGCAGCGTTTGTGGATGGTTCATGCTCTCACTGCGAGAGCATGACCATGGCAACGTTGCGGTCACGGCTCGTTTTCAACCGAAAGAACGCCACTCCAGCCGCCCCCCGCATTGCTCCTTCTACCCACTGGACTGTGATGATGATGGAGGCGATCCGGGGACGGCAGTAGGTGCAGCTCTGACGGGTACGCCCCCTCGGACCCCCAGCACGCTCGTTGACTCCCGTCCATGCTCAAGGCAACAGCGGCTCGCCTTACAGCCAGCCTGCCTATCCTCTAGAGCTGGAGGTGGACGAGCTCGCCGCTGCATTGGAGAGCGTGGCGTCTGAGGCGGATGACTCCCTAGGCACGCCCAGGCTGAGGTGCTGTAATGCCTCACCACCTTCAGGCCGGGCACAGTGGTCCCTTTAAAACTTTTCCAGAGGCTACTGGGGCATATGGAATCCTCCGCGGCGGTCGTGCCGCTGGGGTTGATGCATATGAGACCGCTTCAGCACTCAATCGCCTTCAGACTCGAGTCCCGAGACGAGCATGGCGCCGCGGCACGCACTGTGCGATGATCACCCCGGCTTGCCCCAAAAGATTCAAACCCTGGACAAACCTCTGCTTTCTGCGGGCAGGAGTACCCTTGCGGCAGGTGTCCCAACGCGTCCTGGTCACGACCGATGCCTCCAGCGACTCAAGTCGCTGCGTGCCACTCAAATCCCCGGCAACCTCAATGTGGTAGCAGACGCGCTGTCACGACAACGCTTGCCCAGTGGAGAGTGGAGGCTTCACCTCAACAAGGAGTGTTGCGTCCTCCTGGGAACTGGCCAGGGGCACCTCCCTGGCAGACATATGTAGAGCAGCGGGTTGGGCAACACTCAACACCTTTGCGAGATCCTTCAATCTCCAGGTTGAGTAGGTATCTTACTCTATGCGGAGAAACATAGAGAGAAAAGAGGCCCGGCTAGGCTCTGCCCATTCCCGGGTTGCAAGCATCGCCTTGTTCCCCTGTTTAGGGTAACCAGAAGGATTCCGACGACTTTTAAGGGGCATTGGGGAAGGGTACGTGCAGTCGTATTTCCCTGCTTTTATACCCGTATGTCCGGGAACGGGGTATGCAAATACTGTCCGCCAACTTCTCATTGGCCTTTTTTCAAAGATCAGAGGCATAGTCGGTGCTCAAGAGAGACCCCTAGTGTCGCTTCTTTGACACAACGTCTCGTTCCCTCCATCAGGGAACGGTTGTTACATATGTAACCTAGACGTTCTATCGGAAAATATGCCAAACAATCAGAAGAGCACTTAACACATAAACAAAACATTTAAATTGAGTATTATTTAAAAGTGATAATAATCGTAAAACATAATACCTTTGGAAGTACCTTTTTTTAATCACAGGTGCATGTTTAGAGTGAGATCTGAGATTTAGTCTTTTCATATTATGATTTGCACATTTCCATTAACACTCTTCGTACAGCTCATACTCATGGCTCAATGCTTCAGTGGCTTCAAACCTTCTGTCCTCGAGCCAAATATTCAGCAAATAATGATCTTCATCTCCACTGTGATGACAGATTGCTCATTCTGTGTGTTTGACTTCTCTCAATTTACATCAAACAGCTGCTTCACTCAACTATTACTATAAAACGCATATGTTCACATGTACATGAAAACACACATTCCCATATACAGCACGCCTTGAACATCATAATTATACCCATTACTGCAGCTTGACAGGTGTTAATGCATCCTGCAGTCAAATGTGGCTGCTTTATACAGTTGCATTATAATTCGCAATGTCTGTGGTTACTACCATACATACAAATATAAAGTAAAAGTAAATATGATTGTATGAGGCAGAAAAAGATGAAGAGGAGTAATCTTCAGCAAAATGGTAAAATATATCAAAGGAAAAAAAAGGGGAAAATCAGTAAATAAACAATTATGGACTTTAAAATATACAGTGTGGTCCAAAAGTCTTTGACGGCTTGTGACTACACTTCAATGGAAACTTTTACATTTAACATGGCCATTCTCATAAAAGTGTTAAAAAATGTATAACTTAAATGTTTCTTTTATTTATATTTTTTTATTTTTTTTATTTTATTTTACATGTTAAAAATGTTTTGGCCTACACTGTTAAAAAAAAAAACAAAAAAAAAAACTTAAAATGCTGTTTATTATCAGGTTTAAGTGTGTGTGTGTGTGTGTGTAGGCACAATTTTCTATGTGAATAAAAATAAATAAGAAGAAACTGAAGGTTCTTGTGTGATTGATCACAAAGTCTTTAACATCAAACACACAAGAAAACAATTAGTGTGATAGACCCTTTTGTGAAGAGCTGAACTGATTGTGGTATGTTGTGGTATGAGGGTTCTGTGTAATGTTCAATGACTTGTTGATAAATGAGATATTTTCAGAGGATCCCACCACATTCCTCTATTGATGGACTGATGAGTAATCATTCATTGAGAAGAGATTCTTCACATCAAGAGAAACCAAAAACTTTGGTTTGACATTAGCCCACAATCAGGGTCGGACTGGGAAGAGAAATCGGCCCTGGAGTGTCGCTGACCCAAAAGTTGTTGTTGTGTGGTTTGGGGGGGGGGGGGGTTCTCACTATGGCAGTTCTCCCTATGGCCAGTCCGCCACTGTCCACAATTATACAAACAACAAAAACATGACCGAAAGTTGTCTAAATGCTGCTTCCAAAAAATACTTTTCAACTATGCTCTAGCAGAATGAATCTGAAACAAACCAGTCCCTACTTAAAATGTGATTTGCTGCTTTTGTATTAATGTTTTGGCTTCAGGTGTGTGATTAAATCAACTTGCAAGAAAAAAAAGCAAGAAATAATGATTGAGATTATGCAAACATGCCAAGATCGGTAGTTCTGAAGGAGTGTGGAAGAGCCACTCCGAGACTGCACACCTAATTATGAATCAACATGCTAATCAAAACCAAATACTCGTTGACTAAAATAAAAAAACTGAACAAGATTATTTCAAATATTGATTTCACTCCGTCATTGTCATTTTGGCAGCAAGCCAAAGCATGCGCTTGCTGTTCTCAGGTGAATGGATAATTATGGCGCCAGGGTTTCAAACACTTCAACAGGCATCATAAAATTCCTCCTGAATGAGATTTCGCTGCATTTGCCTGCAGAAATGTGCGATTGCAAAATAATAGAATCAAAGTAGAACTAATTAAATTTACAAACTAACCCAACACAATGAATGAAGTGAAGAAAGTGTTCCAAGTTTCCTAAATACGGTTATGTCTCAACATTTCAGGGGTGTCACTTCATGATTACAGCAGTCTATACAGTGGTTCAGAACCCTATAAAAGCACACAAGAGATGAGCTCACCTTCTGAACATTGTAGAAAGATCACAGTCAACAAAAGTCCATGCACAAAGGGACATTTCCACAGTGAAGCAGCCATTTTGGTTATCGAAGGGTGAACAATAGTTTAGATTGTAAAAGAGAATTAAAAACAGAATGAAGGCCAAGTTGATGTCAGCGATCAGTTGTTCTTCGAGATTCACCAATCATCTTCCATCTGAAAATACATGAAAAAACATTTTTATTAGCAATGTGAATTAGGGCTGTTTATCAATGTAACAATGTCCATTTTGCTTGAAAATGTATATTTTTACCCATCTCTAATGTGAATTAGGATCTACAAAGTCAATTCCATTTATCCAACAATTGAAGTGCACTAAACCCAAAATCTGTTAGCAACTTGTGTAACTATTTACTTGTGTCATCTTGGACTTACAGTGTCTCCTAGTGATGTGGATGCATCATCATTCAAAATCAACAGTTTACAGTTTCAGATGCCATTGTAAAAATTCCCTGTTCACAATCAGCCATGATTGATTTAATCCATGTGTGAAAGTGTCCAATAACAGGACAGTTACTGAGATTAAGCAAGTAGTATTCAGATGGTCATGTGATTCTAAAATGGCTGCCCCCATGAGGGCGCCCCTGCCCCATGTAGAATAAAACAGTATTTATAAGGTTACTGTTATGACTAGAGTCCTCATCTCATGTGAGTGCTCATGATTTTATACATATACAAAATTACAATTAATACATATATATAAGCTATTTTGTTGACTATTAATCAATAATGACAATAACAGGAAAAGCAGAACCCATTTTGGTTTAAATTCTTCCACCAAATCATTATTAGTTCAGAATACTCCAACGTATTCATTTATCATTTCATTTATTTTGTATTTAACTTGAGATAGTACAACGCAAATGATCAGCGCTTCATCGTACAATAGGATGTTCTAAAACATTACATTAATATGGTTTTCAAAGTTGCCTTTTCAGGCAACAGTTTCACAGAATGACTCTTTGAAATAGCAAAGCTACATCTCAAAACATTTTTCACTAAATTGCTCACGAATATTTGAACTTAAAGAATGCTGCACTCTACATCATGAACGTTGAGCCCTGATTTCCATTCAACAGTAGAACTGATGCAGAGATTAGATACGGATCTACATATATCAAAGAAAGAGACATACCTCGGCTACCTATACAACAAAAGCAAACCAGAAAGAAACAGAATATCTAATCAGTATCTGCATTTGATTCAAAGACAGCAGAGATAAAAGCAACGGTCTCAAATCAATTAAAATCAAAATCTGTTTCAGAACTACCATTTGGGAGCAAGAAAGAGTAGAGTGTGTTAATCAATGGTGATTACAAACTAGATTTTTACTTAATATTTTTAGGAAAATGCGAATGGTGTCTGTTGATGCATTGCTATGTAGTTGCTAAGGTGTTCTTGATGGTTGCTAGGGTGTTGCTAACGGTTGATATGCCATGCTGTTCCTATACAGTTGGTCAAGTGCTTTGGGTGGTTGTGTAAGAAATGCTTAATTCTTTCCCCAACTACCGTTACATCACTTAGACCAGAAATAGCATACCTCTTGACCTTATCTCATTCATGTTCATTGCACTAACATTGCCAAACTAGTGAGCGGTTTGAAAAAGAAAAATTCACAAAAATGTACTTCAATTAACACAGGACTATGAGCGCACAAACAATCACAGAAATGGGTAAATGCAGACTTCAATGGCTCAAAAAAAAAAAAAAAGCTCACTAAATGAAAACAAATCTTTAAAACATTGTTTTAAAACTGTACTGTATAATTTAGAGCTGTTAAAGTCTTTTGTGGTTGAGTCTTGTTAAATTATTGCAGTGAAATGCGAAACATTTGGCCAAAGCTGAATTTCGCAAGCAAAAATCATAATATGCCGCATTATTGCGGACTGTTCTCAGGGTAAGATGGGTTTCAAGAGAATTCACAAATCTATCTTTGGACATCTGAATGGCATCCACACGCCTAGACTTGCACTTCTAATTTCACTGTGTTTATAAATATTACAGGCACTTCCTTCATTTCTCATCATCTCCCGCATCCCCTCGACCGACCCCGTGGTAGATAATAATTACTTTGGAAACTGGTTCGGTTGGTAAACTATTAAAAACACCTCTCTTTTTGTGTGTTTGCTTTTGTTATCTCGTGGGGGTGGAACAAACACATTCAAACTGCTTTGTCTGTGTTGGAAAAGGTTACTATTCGAGACCCTGGGGAGCCAGAGCTCATTATAGCGCAATGTCAAACGTTGAAGACGGATGGCATGTCAAACTCACTTTGCCTGCAAATTCATACCAACTGACACACACGTGCACATACGCACAAACATCCATCCACAAACTAAATAATACTTTCATCTTTCCAAAAAAAAAACTAACACCACCCCTTCTCACACATGGCTAAGTGCGTATGGTGCAGGTAGTTTATGGGTTTGACTCATATGTATTGCCTGCGGAATTTCACACTTTAAGTGTGCTTCACCAAAGCTTCAGCGTGGTTCCTCATCACCGAACACTGTGATTATTTTATAATGAACCTAAAGATGAACATTATGCCATTCTCAGAGCTCCACTGATGCCGATTAAAAAAAGAGGATGAAAAAGTTCGAACAAAACGATGCATACAGAAGACAGGATTTAATTAAGTTTCATTATAAATCCAGCTGCAGGAAATAGTTTTTTATTTTTTCTTCCTTTCAGATGCATTTAAAATCAGACTTGGGAAGGTGGAAGCAATATTGCTTTAAGGACATAAATTATATATAATCAAACTCAAATCAAAACTTCAACTCTATTTTATCATTAAATAATTAGCAGGGGCACATTTAAAACTGAAAAACAATGCTACTAACATTTATGCACCAAGAAGGCTAAATATTTTTCACCTCTTCCCATGAACTATTACCCAAACTTGGGCTTATCAAAACGTGTAAAATTAATAAAGAATGCATGCAAGCGAGGGGGCCTGGGTATCTCTGTGAGTATTGATGCTGACTACATCCCTGAAGTCGCGAGTTCAAATCCAGGACGTGCCGAGTGACTTCAGCCAGGTCTCCTAAGCAATCAAATTGGCCCGGTTGCTAGGGAGGGTAGAGTCACATGAGGTAATCTCCTCGTGGTAGCATTTAAGTAATTAGTAGGACCATTTTTAACATCGAATAACAACACGGCTAACTTTCATAATCCCAGAAGGCTAATCGCCTCTTACCATCCACTAATACACTTAGGCTAATCAAAGCTTGATCATATAAAATGAATAAAGAATGCATGCATAGCATAGCAACACAAGCATAGCACATGAAGCGGGCCCAAATGAAATGTAAAGATGCATCTAAGCTCAAATACAGCTAAATAAAGATATATTCAAAGATATATTTATAAAGGTGTTATTCAGCCCACTTAGACTTTCAAATGTGGATTTCCAAATGATAAATCTAAATTACAATGTTAAGGCTCTGAGTAATTCAAATTATATATATAAAAAAAACAATAATAGTGGAAACACTTTTGTTGAAAGCATTTCAAATCAGACATTGGCATAGAATGAAGACAAAAGAGAGCATGGGCAATGTCAAAATCAGCAGTGTTGTTGGATGACATCTATGAAATCAAACACTCCAAGACTTGTCTAATCATATTTAGCATTGAAGTAATTAGTAGGGGCATGTTTAACACCAAATAACATGACTAACGTTCATGGACCTAGAGGGCTGAATATTTTTTCACCTCTTGCAAATACTCTTAATTAGACTAATCAAAGCTTGATCATATTTATTTAGCTGGCCTTATAATTGACTGCACATTCAGGAAGGAAATTCACTTAGTTCACTAGATTACAGGATCAGGATTCCAAGTATCTTGCAGTAAAAGCATGAAGCCTTGCCAATCCCCAAGCAGGGTGTCTTGTGTGTGGCTAAGGATAGCGTTGGACTGTACTTCAGTAAATCAGCAATCACGGACATAACCTGCTGGAAAATCCCACATCCTGCTGAGATTGCCGAGACGCTGATCCCGGCAGACAGGAGGCATGAAGGAAGAGGGGAAACGGTGGGGGTCTCAAGGAATGTGAGGGTCTGCACCGTCTGCCGACATGGTTTATTTCTCTTCATTACAATTTTCAAACCCTCACCCTGCTGAGGAACATGCTCGCTTTATGTCTGGAGGCTTAAATCGCAGGAGCAGACCATTATCATCCCGCTAAACACCACTTTGTTTGGCAGATTTAGGACTGGATTTGTTCTGACTTGAAATAAAAGGATTAAGCGATTAGCATTAGAGAGTGTTGCGTCATTCCTGACTGACGCGTCATATTTGTACCAAGGGAGAAATCAGGAATGAGTGAGAGTCACTTTCACAAGTATGAAACGTACAAACCAGCAATATCAAAATTTAATTCCATGTGATACAACATTGACAAAAACTTGTTTGCTCCCACGTTCAACTTTTCCAAAATTACCCAAAATATTTTTTGATAGTTTCCATTTCATAACTGATTCCTCTATAAAGTCAGCAAACTGTGATAATGCAAATTCTAGGATTCTAGGGTAATTCTGAGAGGCTGGATTGGGGTTGAATATGATCGGTCATAAATAAGAGACATTTATTTGCCACATTTTTCTAAATTTTTGTCAAGATAAGAGGAATAACAACCTTTACATCTCACTACAAATCTCCTCTAGTCATCTAGACAAGATGACAGATGTCATCATTATAGTAAAGGGTAAAAATGAGTGCGCACTGCAAATTTCCCATGTTATCCGAGTGGAAAGAGGGCAATTAAATTATAATTAAAATGAATGGCTGGGAAAAAGTGGCAGCCAGGAAGCCTTAACATTAAATATGGGTCTGTTTGTGAATGTGAGATTCATCACTGTGCTTCCAGCTTCCTCTCTCAGGCTGGGGTGGGGTGGACACTGGTGGAAAAATAGCCAAGGAGTCCTGGTTTCTAAGACGAGGAGAAATTGAATGTATAGGGAAGAAAAGAATGGAAGAGAAAAGAAAAGGGCGGGTGGGTGGGTTACACAGGAAGATTGACAGCTAGTGAGTGTTGCTTGACCTCTCAGAGTTCGCCTCCAAGTATTCTTGACAGGCTTAAAGAAGGACAACATAAAGGAGCAGGAATGTTAATTTAGATTCAATTGTCAGGGCCAAGATGGGAAAGAATAAAGAATGCATTTATACACGCATAGCAAGTGAGGTTGGCACAAACGAAATGTAGAGCTTAATCCAAGTGTAATTTAAAACGCTGCTAAATGAAGACATGGAACTGTTTTTTAGCATTTTGGAGACCGGTTACTCTTTCAAATGTAGAGAGTAAAATCTGCAAAACCAATTAAACTGCCACAAGATCAAAATTAAAACTTTACATTTGAGAGGAAACAGATCCTCAAAATGACAACACTGAGGCTCAAGGTCATATTATCTGGAATATTTTTCAATTATCGGTGCCAAGACGCAAGAAACTAAAGAATGCATACATACATGCATAGTAAATGAGGCGGGCACACATAAAACTTAAGCTGCATCCAAATTAAAGTTCAACTGCCGTTAAATTAAGTCGTGGGTTCAATTTGGAGGCCACTTTCACTATTAAACATGGATTTAAAAATCTGCAGAACAAATATACAAAATGAATAAGAATTTATTCTTCTCTAACGTCCTCTCAAATGTTCTCTTTGTGTGATAAATGTGATGGCTTTACATTCAAGACGACATAGATACTCAAAGCGCAAGTCTCAATTACAACATATAGGCTCAAATTATTCCATATTAGCTTTTTAAAAAAAATGAGGACATACTTTTTGCTAAAAGCAGTGGTAATTATCAAGCAGACAAATGCGCATTGAGAGGTGTAGAGCGGGCGTGAAGGAGATCTCCTTGGATACTCTTGACATTCTCAGTGGGGGACTCTCGAAGGCATTGCACTTTGTCATGACACTCCCTGACAAGACTACGCCAGGCTGGGTCTCCCCCTCAAGGATTTAATGTCATTTTCTCAGCTCCGGCGATGTTGCAGAAAACTTGTCACAAGCCACGGCGCAAGGGAGACAGGCATTGGATGCCCATGTCAGGTGGGGTTGTCAACACCAGGCAAAGCCACTGAAAAGTTTTGAAATGCAGGTAAAGCTGCTGGTGTGCTGGCACTGGAGTGGTGTCACAGAGCTCAAGTGTCAATCAGAAAACCAATGATCTAACCTCAGATTTTCCTGCATGGAAAATTGTGTCAGCGCTCTCTCTGCGCAGACTGATTAAATGGCAGGAAGATTCACCCTGAGCCAATTTTTGCACAAGCTAAGCCATATACTTAATTTTTATTCTCTTCTCCATTTCATTGTTAGCAATTAACACTGGGTTCTCCAAAGACTAGATGACAAACGAAGGGATGTGAAAATCTCCATCATTCCCCGAGTGATTTGTTCATGTTAGCGGCTCTTACCATGATATGGCGTGTTATGTATTACATCAAATAATCTTAGAGTTAAACTAAGAGTAGTACATCACATTCATTAACCATTAAAGACGCTTTTTGTGTGATACTGCAATTCTTTTTAATGTCACAGCCCTGAATCCTTTACTTTTTAAAAAGAATTTAAATAAAATGGAAGATTTTTTTTTCCTGGATTGAACCGTACAGCACCCGCAGCGACTCATTCCTCTACATACTTCAGTTGTTCCCTCACTATTCACTATATACAAGAGAAAATGTAGTTGGCTTGACAACCGCACATTTACCACAAGCACAATAGACTATAATGTGTCCTATCAGTCATGTGGTGAGTGAATGGAGAATACCCACAGATCAACAGTTAAACACCCTCCAGCCCCATCTTCAACTACCATCATCACTCCATTTTCTCCACAAAAAAACAGGGTGCCATTCACAGTAACACCTGAGCACTTGGGACACCAAAAGAAAGCCATTCGCCACCTCTTTGAGTACATTATCCAAGCAAAACTTTGAGGACATTGTGGAAAATAATTAAAATCTAACCTGAAATAGTAACCTTCATATTATGAATTCAAGATGACTAATGCAGTCCTTCCTCCTGGGAACTTACTTTCAATTTGGAATTTTAGCAATTCTGGTTGGAATAAAAATTGGTATGTTATGCCATTATATATAAACACAATGAAAGGATGCTTTTTAGTGCAAAAATAAAGATTAAAGGATGTACATTAGGTGTGTATGCGTCCACAGAGAATGAGGGGGCATGTAGTTTTGCTGCACAAGCACATAATTAATCTTCACAATTAAAAATGATGACCAATACCTTTTACCATCCACCATAATTTTTGTAATTGACACCCCCATCACAGAAATCTCTTTATTACATCCTACAACATTATATAATTCTATCACTAGAAAAGTATATCAAATCATGACTATAGTATGAAGATGACAACCCTTACAAAAACTGAGTTCACTGAAAATTTGGCACAGATAATTTCCACATGCAAATGAGCTTCACGGCAAACTGTTCATTGCTGCCAAAGGTTTGCCGGAGGTTCACCACTACCGGTGAAGAGCTGCAAACTTCTGGCAAACATTTGTGGCAAATCACAAGCTCATTTGCATATGGAAATATGAAAAAAAAAATACGTTTGCGGCTAGTTAAAAAAATGTTGTAAGGGAAAATAAATCTTTTAACATGCAGGAGTGATTATAAAATCATAAATGTACTTTTTTTCAAAATGGCTATTTATTCATGTTTTCAATGTTGTTGAAATGTGTATAAGTGAAACAATTCTGCTGCATTGACTTCATATGTATCAAACAGAGAAACACATATCAAGAAAATGTATTTTACGATAAAATGACAAAACAGGGCTTTAGCTATGAAATATACATACAATATGAATAGATTCAAATGGTGAGAAAACACCCTACAAAAACTGCCACTAAATTCTTAATTTTTTCCCTCATCACCAGAGTCGCTTCAATCTTCAGTGCGGCTGCTGGCTTTTCATTTCATTTTCTGCCCCCAATCTTCCTCAGCATTTTACCCTCCTCTCGTTCTCTGAACATAAATCCTTCTTGCATTTGCATGGCATCCCTTAGTTACCGTATAGAAGATAAAGTGAAGCAGTCAGTTAAAAGCTTGTGCAGTCCCACTCAAACACAAACCCTTCAATAATTGTACGTCATTGGAAGCATTATCTAACAGGCCAATTACATTTTTAGCAGGGCTTGTAACAGCAACAGGAAAACAACTTCATAGCACATCTTAGATGCTGAAGAAATGATAGGGACATTGCTCAATTTCAAGGACAAGGGATGGGAATGTAAGAAATGTAAAGATTCCTGTTCCAATTCCAATTCCACTTAATGGTGCCGATTTTCCAACAATCCCGTTAATGATACTTTTAGCACTTGATTCTTTAGCACTTGAATGATTCTTAAAAAATAACCAATATTTAATCCTACTATACTTTGTATATATACACATTTTAAATCAAAAATTATAAATACTTTAGGCAACATATTTTTATTTCTTTTGAAGTAAAATGTATTACAACAAAACAATTTCTAACTATATATTTTCAAACGAAAACCAATCAGTGATGTAAAGTGTAAGGCCTAAAGCACAGATCTGATATTTACTCATTTTTGTTTTCAACCAATGGCGTGTGTTTGGGGCGGGACTATCTGTTCGACCAATGGTAGACAAAGGGACAAACAGTCTTTATTTTTCGATATTTGGTGATGTAATTCAACTAGGGCTGTCGATTTAACGCGTTAATCCAGTGCGATTAATTATATAAAAAATAACGCGTTAAAAATATAGATTTTAATTATCTATATTATTATTTTTTATATTATATATTTTATTTATAATGATTTAAATATAACTATTTAAAAGTATTTAATCATTATTTAATGAAATATTTTTATTTGAGGGGCTAAGCAAATATTTATATATACGATCAATTGCAATTCATTCAATTAATGACTCGACATACCATGTAATTCATTTGATTAATGACTCGACATACCATGTAATTCATTTGATTAAAATTTGTAATCAATTGGCAGTCCTATATTAAGCACTTCACCTTTAAGTACAACATATTGGTTCTTGGTTTATATCAATTAGCCTATGTTAAGTAGATATCTGCTCTGACTGATTCAGTTAGTGACTCGTTTCAGAGCAACCAAAATGTTTGAGACTTGTTTCATTAAAGTTATTCATTAAAAGCACTCTGTTTACAAATCAGTAAATATGCTGGTTGTGCTGTATGTTTGTTGTTGCATGCAACTAGCGAAGACAAAACAATAGAAAGACATGTCTGTTTACATTTCAGAACGGTTTATGGAACTAAATGTCATGAAAATCATTTTGATACAGCGTTTTGTTATAATAGAACTGGTTTTGAATACAAATCGATACTCAATTCCCAACCATATTCATGGCAAAAAAAAAGCAAAGCAAAACAAGCAAGTAAAAAATCATCATCAAATCCCACCTTACACTAACTAAAGGAGCTTTAAATTGGAATTAGGATGAAATATCAAAGAGTACATTTAGACAGTTCTTTCGTTCATGCTAAACTAATGAGTAGTTAAAGCCTCAAACCCCTCCCTGCCAGCTGAAGTAAGGACAATCTACATGACTAAGATCAATTAAATTCAATACCAAAGTAATTAAAATGTCTGACTTAATGTCTCTGAACACAAGACTCGGAGCTACAGAGTGAAATGAACCCAGAAGCGGTCTGTATCACCACGTGCATGTGCCAATGAAAGAGCTTTTCAAGGAGCAATGCAAGATGAGGATATATGTACATCTCTGCAGTTAACGATAGAATACATTTGCCATTTTGAGAACAAGAAGAAATAAAATCTGCCTGAGAGATGTTTGAAGCATTCTAGTGTTGAAAGTGTGGTGAAACTTGGTTATCGGTTTAATGGAATCTTGACAACTCTTAAGAGAGTTAACAGATGGCAATCGTGAGGTTCTCGACATCACGACAGTTAACAAGTGTCAACCTGCATTTGCAGGAGAATGTACTGTACGACAACAACAAAAAACCTGCCTGAAAGTTGCTTCAAGCAGTGTTGGAAGTGTGGTAAAATGGTTTTAAAAAAGCATAATCATGTGTTGATCCAGTTAAAAGAACATGATGGCACTAAAAGGTAAACAGGCAGCAGTTGCATGCACTTAATATAACTTATTCCAGGGTTTTTGCCAATAGTGGCACTCTTAAACGCGTAAGCACTGTTCTTAGGGGTGTGAATCTTTGGGTTGAAAGCGAATGGATTCGATTCATGATTCAAAGTTTTTCGATTCTATTGAAAAACGATTTTTACAATGTTATTCGATTTGATTAACGATTCAATTCTGCATTTTTAAAAAATGCATTTATAGTATTCTTTAAACTTGGGAAGTGTATAGCTGCAGACAGAGCTCCAAATCGCCAGCAAAGATTTAGGGAGCTTCTTACCTTACCTTACCCTAACCATCTGTGGAGGTTTTGCCCCCTTTTGGAGTCGGCACAACCCCCTTTTGGAGTAACCCCACCCCCTTCTGGAGAAACCACACCCTATTTTAGAGATTCCTCCCGGCTTGCAGCTATACGGGACTGAGACATTGAATTATCTACACCCTATTTTCCAAAACCTTACACTTCATAGTTAACAAACAAGATTTATTGAGACCAACATTGTGCAGAAACAGTTTAAAACAACAGCAGCAAAATAGAGCCCTCAACTGGCAACTGTTATGAGCAACATGACATAAAAATGGAAATATATCAAAATTTGCCCCCTGCATTGATTTTCAGGGGCATTTTTAACCTTTATGAGGGCTTAATTTTTTCTAACAATTGAAAACATGAACTGTCTTATCCATTTATTTCAAAATGGCAATTTAATCGATTAATTAATACAAATTCATTACCAGGCCATTTTTTGCCACCACATTTTGAATTTCAGGAGCATGTTAATGATTTTTAATGCCATTCTTGCCCCAAGCTCCCCTTAATTTCTGACCATCTAGTGGCCATGCAGCAAGTTGGCAGCTGTATCAAAAGATTTGAGCTCTATTGCGACCTGTAATTTGTTTGTGAGATAGTGGCCATCCGGAGGAGATATTAGATATAAGGTGCTTGAAAGAAAAAGTTTCACTGAGAGTTACGAATGGAATGGAGAGTAGGTGTGATCCCGTGAAGGGTGATGGAAGAGTGCAGCACAGGGTGCATCTGTTAGGGGAGGCAAACTTGTGACAGATTGCTCATTGTTGCCAAAGGTTTGCCGGAGGTTTCACCATTACTGGTGAAGAGCTGCAAACTTCTGGCAAACATTTGTGGTGAATCACAAGCTCATTTGCATGTGAAAATAATGATCTGCAAATTTGCAGCTAGTTTAGATTTTTGTATGGGTACACAGTCCATGTAGACGTGTTTTAAGCATTCTTGCAATACACAGCTTTCTGGTGTCCAGTTACATTGTGTGTATTGTGTACATTTGTTATGTAAATTGTTGTGTAAGTATGTGTACATATGTTATGTAAATTGTTTTGTGTAAATATGTTGTTTATTGTAAAGTGGTTTATGTCTCGTCACTGTCATGACTGCTATGTTACTCGGAACTGCACACAAGAATTTCACCTACTGTTGCACTCGTGTACACAGTAGTGTGACAATAAAGTGATTTGATTTGATTTGATTCCATGTAAACAATCTCAATATGATAAAACAATATGGTAAGAATTATGTGTGTTGATTCGATTAACATAGTGTGAAAACTTGATCGTTGAAAAACCTCTTTGCAGTTATGCTATTACAATGCGGCTACATTTGCACCTGATAATCTCATGCAACTCAAGCAGATGATTATGCTGATAGCAAACACCAACACACCAAACCCAAGAAATGCTCTCTGACACAATGGTAATTACATTCTCATTTTGTTCCATTTTACCACTAACCACCACAAGTGATCGTAGAATATTTTAAGTAATTGTGTAGAAGTGTAGTACAACATAACATTCCATTTACCATTTTTATGACTTTCACCATTAGCACAATAATAGTGCGCTGCCTTGAGAACTTTTAGGAGCTCATGATTTCCATAATTAAAACCCCCAGCAATCAGCAATCATGCTACCTCTCGCCCGGGCGATCTACACAGACTCTCTTTAGCGATGCGTGTATAGTGAGACGGTCATGCCTCCCTCTTCACAGGCTTGTTTAAAATGGAACAAATCAGTGCCAATCAAGAGGGTGGCGATGAATTAAGAGCTCTTATTTCGCTCACACTATACACCACAGCACTGTGAGCTCATTTTACATATACTTTTCTATGTTTGAATTACGAGAAACAGAGTGCACCTTTGATTTCCACTTCCATAAAATGTAGGGCATCAGAAAAGCACAAGTTGCAAATAATAAGCCTCTTACCACAAGTAAATATTTCATAGGAAACAAGGGCAAGATGAAAACACAGAATGTAGACAAGTTCATTCAAAAAGAAAATGATTACCAGGCACATTTTCTTTTCGTTTGAAGAACAAACACTTTCTTGCAGAATATACTTTTTTATAAAACTCGGAGATGTGGCCTAGCAGTAGTAGTGCTCATGTGAATTAGTGATGATTCGCAAACGAATAGTTCTTTTGAACCTATGACTCGATCAAACCGATTCGCAAAGCTTTGGTAGATCACCCAACTATAAGGAATTGGTTTAGGAATAAAACTGTAAGATGAGAACAAATGTTGTTAACAAAATTGGAATAATTTATGTTAATAATTTACATAATAAACACTGGTAACACTATTGTTTACTGTGCTCTAAATGCTGGAACATTTGCACATTTTGACACAATCTACATGAACTAATATTGAATAAATGTGATTTAAAAGCCATATTACCATGAAAATTAAACGATAAAATGCTGCATTGTCCCAACAAAATGTCAGTTTTAAGTGACAACTCCTTGTGAATCCTTTATTGATGAAATGAACCATCCAAACAAACAGATTTGCTAAAATGAATCGGACATCCTAACTCTAATATGGGTGATGCAAGTTTGAATCCGACTTGCATAATTTTCTCCCATCATCTCCTGACGCTCACAATCAATAAAAGTGGTATAAAGACGGAACTGCAAAAATGATGACTGCTTTCAGACAATTTCCCCGAACATTCCCCCATCTTTCATTGCTTGGACAAACAGATTAGAGGTCGACCGATAGTGGATTTTGCCGATACCGACAACTAAGCTAACTGAGGTGAAAAAGGCAGAAAACCGATTAATTGGCCAATAGTAAATTAAAAAAAAAAAAAAAATTAAAAAAAGATATATAGAATGGAAAACAAATTTGTAGTCTTTATTACTATGGCGGCACGTACAGTCAAAAATTAATAAAATCCCAGATGCAGTTTATTGCGCAACCAAAATCCCAATAATAATTAGAAAAATAGAAAGATCTGGGGTATACGTTGGGACTTTAATCTGTCCAAAACACTCAAGGGACCATTATTTTGAAATGATAATGGCTCCGTTGCACTTTATTAAAACATTTACAAAGTTCAGCATTGATTTTCGCCAATAACGATAGTTCCAAAAAACAACTATCAGCATCGATTAATCAGTAAATCTGATATATCGGTCTACCTTTAAAACACACAGTTACAACCTGAAAGGGGAACTTTTGGGGCTTACTTATAGTCGCCTCATCATACTAAGCTAGGATAGGAGTAACATAATTTACACACTTTATACTTTTTAGACTGTAATACTTTTTTATTTTTTAAATCAGCGTAAATTAAAGGCAGTACAACAAACACTACCGTCATTTTTGGTATTTCTATGGTAATTAGAAAATGGGCTGAAAATGGGCTGAATTTCCTTGTTAATATCAAACTACAAAAAAAGAAAAAGGACTTTTGATTTTGAAATGAAATATGACCTGGACATGTTCTGGGCAGGTTTTTGTGCACTTCAGGACATCAGCATGAAATAATGTACTGTGCATAAACACATCAACCTGAATCCTAGCACACCGCTCTCCACTTGGCATAATCAGCACCGACAACTGACTCTAGTACCGCATTAACCGACACACACACAATAGACGGTGAACATTCCCTGCCAATATTGTTGTGCACATCCCTTCAGCTGAAAAATAATAAAATACATTTAAAATTCCCACAGAGGGATAAAAATATATTAGCGCTCTGGGCTCCGATGGGCCTGTGGTCTCTATCTATGCTAATGTAGCCATTTGTTGTGGTGTGGGAGCCCAAGGGCCGGTGGAGACATCTCTCAGGTCAATGCTTATCCCTTGATAGATGGAGCTAAAAGACCTTTAACCATTTATCAACCTCCAATTCACAGCTCCAACTGGCTGTGCAGTGCCAACACAAAGCGCTTAATACACAAGCAAAAAGGTCTCGCAACTATCCATCATTCAAACCTGGCAGCTCCAACAAGGTGTGTTTAAAAGGCAGTTTTTCTGCACTAAAAGGCCGTAGGGAGGTCTAATTGCCAAATGCGCCCCCCCCCCCCCCCCCCCCCCCCGTTTACCAACACAGTGATCAGATGGTGGGAGAGCAATACAGGTCTAAACATCCACAACCACAATCACACAATGTCCTTGTGCATCATTTCGAATTCCAAGATTGTAGAGGTGAACGAAGGTGGGGTTAGAAATAAAACATTAACAAACTGGAATTATGAGGTATAAGAACTGGGCAGCCTGATCTAATGAAAATTATGTGAGTGTGGCGCAATTTATGTAAAACAACATGTTGTTCCTTTCACGTATTGTGGCAGTTACGAGGTGAAATGTTCACTGTGTGACGCTAAAAGAGTCAAATTTTCTCCCAAATAGATTAATGCTCAATTGAGTTTTAAATCAACTGCTTTCAACTAGCTTTCCCTACTATCCTCACATCATTATTTTAACTTACAGTACAAGATCAACTGGTGAAAAATCATCAACAAATATTGTGATGGACGATTTCCACATCATTTCTGTCACATATAAACACAGAGTCATGGCCGTGACTTCTAAAGAAGCATAAAAATCATTATGGCAATGAGGGACGCATTTATTTCAATTCATCTCTTTTGTTTCATCATTCAAACGGAGAGTGACGCCTGTCAAACCGTCCCGCTGCGATTGAAGACACCACTTAACTCTGAAGAACTGCTGATTTACCATCAAACATCTCAGATCAGGCCAAGAACACAGGACACTAGGTGTCTTTTGTTCTCTCGTCTCCAAGCAGCACTTTTACCACTGCGGATGATGGAAGAGTCCGTAGTTGCATCATTTCAGCTTTCAGCTCTTAAACTTCGAAGAAATCTGGCCTGCTGGGTAGAGCTTGATTCTGCCACAGTCTTCATGTAATACAAAACACTCAGATGAATAATAACCAGGATAAGAGAGGGAGGGTTTTTTTGTTGTAACATCTTTCTTTGAAAGCAATATTTTAATGGCCTTCACTCACCAAAACGTTCTAAGGTCGATAAATGGTTCTGGGTAAAATCATTGTCACTCAAGGAACCCTATGTGTTCTTCAGAACTCCGAGGGGTTTCTGGAACAAACATAAGTTTCTTCTCAGCTCCTAAAGGTTTTTGGCAGCAACAGCAAGACTTTTACCAATTCAAAAATGGTTCTGACAAAATATCAAAAACACGACTGTTATTTATTTCAAAGGCTAGACAGAATTTTGAAGTCGGCTATGACAGTCCCACTTGCATTTCCATTCTTGTTTTTGAGTTAAAATAGAAATTGTGTGTCATAAAATATAAAGTAAAAGATTCTGTTAATTTATTATAATTATTATATATTTATGTTGCTAAAGCAAACAATTCAGCATGACAATTTCATTTTGATTATTTGTTATTACTATTATATTATTATTATTTGTAAATGTGCCTATTAAGTTATGGTATGTAACTAAACTGTACGCAACCTTTGAATATTGGAATATAAGTAATTGACAAATAAGTTTGTCTGAGGTGATAAAATTAGAAATCCTTTAAAAATCTAGTTTAAAACACATGTGTCAAGCTCAAAAAAAAATTAATCTTTGTGTCCGTGTTGCTTTCCTAGATTTTTAAAACATTAATAGCATTTTCAAAAAAAAAAAATAGCAAAAATTAATTTTTTTTTAAAATGAAATAAAAAATAAGCAGTAAATAAAATAAATACATTATATATATATATATATATATATATAATAAAAAAAAATTATTCACTGCTTTTTTTTTTTATTAAAAAAATAAATAAATTCCAAATTACATATTCCTACATTTCCGAGAATTATTTCGAATCAAACTGTTTTAATCTCAATCAAAATGACCTAACTCAGAAACTGAGAGCATGATCAACATGTAAGAGGTGTATTCAATTAAATATTTAGTGTGAATTGCATCATTTATCTATTTTTGAATACCTTATTATACCCGGACAAAAAAAATAATTGTCACGTCATTGACCCATATGATAAGTTACTTTTCGAATTCTCGTTGCTTCCATGACTCTATTTTGATGAACCGCGCAAGTGCGAGTAATATAAAGTGACTTCCTCTCCATGCAATTTCAACATCATTTTGTCCCTCCTCATCTTCCTTCGCCGTTTATTATTATAGCTTCATAATGGATGTGAAAGGGCTTATTTTGTTTTATATTTTCACTGAAAATTGTCCTGTGTGTCAACTGAAATATCAATTTGTTCTCAAGCGCCCTATTTTAGAAATAGTACATTTGTATTTGCGTATATGAGGAGTTAGAACACACTCCAATTTTGAGCCAAGGCTTAACGTTTAACTTAGGCCATGTAAATGTACTAAAGAACATTGCATTTCAATGTGTAACCAAAACAGGGAGCTTCATCATTTTTGGAAAGACAAATGCATAAAGTTCAAGCTTCTGTTTTGATAACTGGTCTATATGTCTTTATCTAAAATTGACTGAGTTTGTGCCATTATTTGGATTACTTGTCCTATGAAACCATTATTTTAGGCTGTGAGGATGAAACAAGCATGCCTTTCTAAATGTAGTAGTAACAATTACTTCAGTGCAATAGCGCTGTAAGCACTGTTATTTAATTTTATATAGCAGCTGGCCATAAAACCAAATTTAACTGAAGTCTTTAGTCTCGAAAAACAATCTCTTAAGAAAAGTATTTGTATTTTTAATAAGTCTTTGTAAAGTAACACTCAATGTAGAAGTTTGTTTGTTTCAGGATGTCTATGAAGTGAAATGTGAAAGTCACAAAAACCTTCTAGGACAGCAGAAATGAGATCTCCGCGAGCACTTGAGTAATCCAGATCATTTCTGTGGGAACACTAGCACACTAGAGGGATCAGCCTCCGTTCTAAGCCTGCAACTGCTTGTGAGTTTAAAGAGTGAAACATATTCAAAGTCGAATCGGGAAAACGTTGATTATTTCAACACATGTCAAAGGTTGCCGTGAACACGTGTGCATGGGCTGCAATGTTAGCTCAGGAATTCACACAATCCATGAAGCGTATCCCAAATCACGCATTTGTGAAATCATAATACTAATGATTCTAATTAATCATCTGTGACAAGCATCACTCTGATGTGCAATAACAGAGACCTGAAACGCACATTATCGACATTCCTCATGCATGAAGCAGACAGCCTAGACATTAGCTCGAAAATGACACGGTCCCACCACACGGCATTCAATTGAATTCTTCCACTGTGCAAAAATACTCCCAAAACATAATTATTGAACTTTTCCAGACACGTCCAAAGAGCTCCATCCCTTTTTCACCAACTCACTCAAGTATAGAAAACAACGTCTTTCTGCCTTCTGCCATAAGTTCTTGAGCCATCATTGCTCTTGACAAACAAAGGCTTTTGGTGGATGGAGTCAGTAAATAGTGGTAAAGGAAACCAGTGGTGCAATATGATAAGACTGAATGCTGTTTTCAAGGCAGTTTTCCGATCAGCCCTGCTCTGAATCACAGCATTCTTTCAAACATATGATAAGAAGCCTGTTTCACACATTAAATGTAATGCAATGTAATGAGTGAAACTGGATTCAATATATGCCAAATCACATTATATCTGTGTTATGGAGCACGATCATACCATCTGAATGGCAAACTACATAGAATCAACATTTAAATTGTTCAAGCTGAGTGCAGTTTGGGAATCACTGAGATCAACTGGTGCTACTGAAATGGTATAATGGTATGGTAGTACAGCAACCATGGATGGCATGTCCATATTAGAAATTGCATTTAATAAAAAAAACACAGAATCAATCCAATTGTACATACAGTGCAAAGTGAATAATACATTTACTTATAGCACACGTGAAGCGTTTTACCTTGGGCTGCATCCAAAAACATAGTCTGCTGATTTGCTACCTTGCTGCCTAATCAGTTAATGGCTTAACTGACATCTGTTTTGAATGAACAGAACTCTTAAGGAAACTGGTCTCTGAACAGTTTGAAAAGCACCTTATTTTCATCCTACCGCCGTATACAGCCTCCAGAGGCAGCTTTTTCCTGATTTCGGACAAGGCCTTGAAGTTGCACTCAAGCGCTCGTGTGGATCCAGCAATCTACTGACAGTTTAAATGGCCTGGATCACCTGCTTGAAGTCACAGAGTGACCATCATGAACTTTTTATCCTGATCCTGATGTTTTGATTCTGACTGTTGGAATGCGCACTTCGGAGGAAGATATTAGATGAGCGCTCGACGGAGAAAAGAAAACGCTGGATTTTAGCGAGGTTCGTGAATTACGTCTTTTTAAATGAGATATCTGCATATTTGCAGATGGTATATAATATAAGTTTTATTAATATTTGACTTTTATCATTAGAAAAGTTAGAGGGAACTGATGAAGAGAGACTGTTAGAATACGAGCTTGCACAGGATGCTGGATCTGCTGAAGTTGTGTGAGGTTGGTTTATTACATCTGTGTAAATGAGATATGCGCATATTTGCAGATGGTATATGATATCAGGTTTATTGATATTTGGCTTTTATCATTAGAAAAGTTACAGGGAACTGTTGTGGAGAGACTGTTAGAATACATGCTTCAGAGGAAGATTTATGAGCGCTCCACAGGATGCTGGATCTGAAGTTGTGTGAGGTTGGTTTATTACATCTGTGTCAACGAGATATTTGCAGATGGTATATGATATTATTTTTATAGATATTTGTCTTTTTATCATTAGACAAGATAGTTAAAAGTTACAGGGAACTGTTGAAGAGAGGCAGAATGAAACAGATGTGCACTTTAACTTTATGAGCTCAAACGCGTCTGCTGCGGCTCTAATATGCGGATTGTTTAAATCACACAGTGTTGCACATTGGTCTATTATTGTAGTAACACGATAGAACATAACAACAAAATGAACTGTGACTGGTTGTTTACATGTCTCAGTCACTTCACATGCAAGCAAACGATTTTCTGCACCCTAAAGAAACAAATCGGCCAAACAGGAAAATTTATCAGCAGATACCAATAATTAAAAAAGGCTGAATATCGGCCGATTTATCGGCCTCTGCAATATATCATCAACCACTAGATTTCACTGAAAAAGTCACATCTGTGTACATACATGGAACACACATTTCAAAATACTACAAAAATGTCAATTTTCATACATGTAACATATGTTTTCCCAAATACTAGTGGAATTTTAATACGTACACAATGCTCAAACATATGAACTAAAAAGTAATAAATAAGTTCATATATGGCCATTCAACAGATTTCTGCACTCAAAATAAGAATTTAAAAGTTTGAACATTTCAATTTTATCGCAAAATTCCATCAAACTGAATTGAGTAATTTTAAAAAACAAAATTATATATATATTTGATGGAATTTTGAAATGAAATTGAAATGTGTAAATCTTAAAAATAGGCAAAAAAAAATGTGTGTGTGTGTGTGTGTATATATATATATATATATATATATATATATATATATATATATATATATATATATATATATATATATATATGCATAGACATACACACAGTATATATTATGATACTAATGGCTGGATTCAATTTACCACTGTTTTACTGTTTCTTCCATAGTAAAATTAAGGCTAAAGTCTTAATTTAACTCTTAAATCTAAATCCTGCTCAACAGCTGTATGGAAAGACTGGAAAATGCTAGTGTCTGCATTTCATAGGCTGCAACAAACAACACTGTCACAAAATGCCATAAAATTTTTGTGCCAAGACTGAGGCATTGAAACAGTGCATGCCGTTCTTTCCACTAGACGACACAATAAAATCACTTTGATGGCTTAAAATGGCAAAAACTTTCATTAGAAAATACCAAAATCCAGCTCTGAAAAATCACAAATACAAAGAGAATCAAATGAATAAACAGACATTCCTGTTTTTTGGTTTATTTCTTCAGAATCTCAGTGCTTGATTCGTAGTGGATTCTTTTGCTCTTTTTTTTATTCCATTAGGATATTTATTGGTTCCAAATTATGATAGAAATTCCATTAGCAGTCCTGTACTCATCCATTAAGACTTTTTGACTAGGGATTTAACACAAGTTCAGTGATTAAGCACCCAGAAACCTTTTAAAATCATATTTGATTTTTTATTATGATCTACAGACAAATAGCTCCATGGGAAAGCAATCAGACTGAATCGTTTTATTATAATGGAAAATCTTTCAACTTCAAAGATCCATGGATCCAACTCTGAGTAGTGTGACTCAGGCCGGCCAAACTTTGGAAAGGGGGATGGGGTTGGTGCCTCATTGAGATTCGAGCACTTTGATATGTAAATGAGTGCTTGGAAAATGAAGCGCTAGAAATCACAGGCAGTTGATGTGAGCTGAGATGGCACTTCCTCTAAAGACATGCACAACAAATGGAGCGAATGAGAGCGCACCACAACAGTGCATTTGTTCATGTGAATCCACTCGCCGCATTCAAATGAAAGAGTGCCTAATAATGACTCATAATACCGATTAAATGCACTGTACGTGGAAGCCCAACATTTCATGCATCTAAAATGAAAACTACAGGGTTTTCATATGGATGAAACCTTTATTTACTCCTCTTTCAGTTTAGCTTCTAATCATACTTGCCAAATTAGTTCAAGTAAATGTAAAGCTTTTGGTTCAAGAGGGTAAAGTCTGTGCTATCGTTCTAATTGTTAACCTATGTTATAATTTCTTTGGATGTCAGTTTAACTTTTAAAAATGTTTGTCACTACATCTTGCTGTTTTTTTAACCCAAAAAATGCAGTCTGTGCTCTCTAAATAAAATTAAATTACATTTTGTCCAGCTTCTGGGTTTTTTTGAGTTACACATACTACAAAATGTGAATTACGTGGAATATATGTTGTTCCAACTAGTCAATCATAGTTGTCTGAAGAAATCATTTCAAATTGAAAAATGCTGCTGATTTGCGAGTTTCCTGTTGTTGCCACTGTTTGTCAGTCACTCTTAACTTAATGATGTTTGTTGATTGTCACCGTTATTAAGGATTGTGTTAAGTGTTGAAATCTATTGTGTGTCTATGACAAACAGTTGTACGTACTGCTTTGCAACACATTCCGGTAACACTTTACAATACGGTTATCTTTGTTAACATTAGTTAACTACATTAGTTAACATTAACTACTAATGAACAATACATATTACGCATTTATTAATCTTAGTTCATGATCATTTCAACATTTACCAATTCAATTTTAAAATCAAAAGTTGTATTAGTTAACATTAGTTAATGCACTATGAACAAACAATGTAAAACTGTATTTTTATTAACTAACATTAACAAAGATTAATAAACGATGTAACAAATATATTGTTAATTGTTTGTACATGAAACCTAAGGCTAATGTTAACAAATGGAACCTTATTGTAAAGTTTTACCCACATTCTTCTCATCAGAGGCAAATGAAAAATGCACAATGAACTACATAATTACACTATGTAAAAGTAATTTAAAACATACATTGTTATGGTCACAATACGAAAGTTCTAGAATTGCGAATTGACAGTTGGCTGAACAAGAAATTAGCTGTTCTCTCAACAAGAATTTTTGTGTTTTGTGAACAAAGAAATTCAAATTAGCAAAACAAAGCAATGTTACTGAGCACGATTACGAAAACAGTTGTTGAGAGAACTCAAAAATCGTACCCCAGTTTTTGTAACTGCTCAAACATTCCCTTTTAACAATGTTGGTTCGCTCCTAATTCGGATTACATTTCGACGACCGCGCTAATTTGTGTTTCAAAATAACGCTCAAAAGGTGCTTTCTAGCCGCTTTAAGGCCATTTAATGGCTCCTCAGGTCAAACATTTGTCGAAATCTTTCTCTGCCTTCGATTCATTGTGTTAAATCGCGTTTGTGTGGCCTACGAGAGTAGAGACCCGACTCAAACTAGCCTAATACTTGAATGTGTGTGTTTGTCTCACTCAGTGTGACATGAGTAGCTCATGACATGGTGAATAATGCATGTGAGGTAAAATGATCTCATTTTTGCTGCAGCAGAAGGACTTTACAAAGACAATCAAAACCAAAATAAACCACCTTTATGAAAATCAGTCGTGTCATACAAGCTCTGTCTCTATGCTATTGAATCCCCCCTTTTACTTCGCATTGTTTTCCATGCACATACCGAATGCGTTGGTAATATTACGCATTATTTGCAGTCATTAAAGCTTTTGTTCATTATCAATGAAGACTATATAGTGCTGATCAAAGAGAAAGCGGACAATAAAGACGGATTTCTATCCGCTTTTAGTCAGTTTGATAAACTACTACCTCTATAGTGTCTTACCCCTTACATTTCCAGTGATTTATTGCACTGGCCTCCACAATTCTTCTGCAAAAATAAATCCAGCAGAGATTATAAGGAGATTAACCACATCTGCCACCGTCTTGCTCTTTTATATATATATATATATATATATATATATATATATAGATAGATAGATAGATAGATAGATAGATAGATAGATAGATAGATAGATAGATAGATAGATAGATAGATATTGAGATGAACTACTGTGTTATGAATATCACTGACTTTGGAATAGGACAAAAGCACTAGAAGCTTGGACTAGATCTAGACTAGATGCATTAATACAACTTTTAAATGTAAGAGTTAAACGGGATCTTCAGGTTGTCGATGGAATGTCTGGTTTATTTAAACACTGCAGTTTTGATTCTCCCTGTCCCAGTGTCTTTTCCACCGACTCCAATGGAGGTGTGGAAATGGTGAAAGCACGGTTATGTGCACGCGCTCAGACGCGCTGTAAGTCTATGGCAATGTGGGTGCACAATGGAGATATGCAAAAGGTTGAACAAAAATAATACTCACTTGATTGAGGAATAGTCCTAGCTGATCGTTTTGGCGCAGTATAAATCGAGAGGTGTTCTAAGTCACCCCTAAAAGCTGCGCACAGACTTTCAGTGCGTTCGCTCAGGAAACGTTCCCAAAAGATCCGCGCAATCCAAATAACTCCATTAGGCCTACGGGTAAGGCATACTGAGAAAATGAATAAACTAGTTCACGTTTCAATGGAGCATTTCGGCGTTTCAGGAGAGGTCCATGCAGCGCTCGGGTTTGGGGAGAGAGCGCACAATGAATTCGCGTCTAAATAACACCGCGCGCGTCCTCTCGCCAATCGCGCTGGCCTGACCGTTTGTGTTGAACTCTAAAAGACGTCGGGACTCGCCGCACACTCACTCCAGAGCGTGTTTTTTGAACTTAAGGAAATCCCACTCGCTTCGTACTGCGCAAAGTGAATCTCGACCCAGGAGCTGAAAGAAGGCGAGCGCGTCTAGCCGGCTGCGTGTCGGTCTCTGCAGAGGCGCGCTGGAACACCCGGCCTGGAGCGCACCGCTGGCGGATCCGGATCCTGGAGCAGCACCTGGCCTGCAGAATCAAGCCCATTCATGGGGTCATTAACCTTATGGAGGACTCTTTTCACAACAACTGTTTAAACACTGCCAAACTTCCTCTTACAATGTGCGCTGTGTACACATCTCTCCACTATGTACACTTCCACTATGTAAAGATAGTGTAGATAGAGACTGTGTGCTTACACTTATACCTTTTTTTCTTTTTTCTTTTTTTTTCTTCTTTTTTTTTGGTATAATTACTATTATGTATTTAATGTATTGTCTTGTGTCAGACATTGAATATGGTGCAGATAAATTAGATTTATACTAAATCTATCAGGGGAATGAAGGAATCTGCTTTATTTTGTATTACAAGCATTGCAGTAATATACTTTACTGTAAATGTGTTTGGATTATATATATTTTTCTAATAGCAAATATCATACCATGGTTGATTGATCTTATAATGTTAATATGCAGGCTTTGGGAAAATTCAAATTTTAAAAATTTGGTTCCTTTTCAAATTCAAGAGTTTGAATTTGATTTGAACTGGCATTGGAATTGAACTGGAATTCAAGAAATTCCCTGCAAAGTAATTTCATAAATTCAACACAAGTTTTGGAAACATTAGTAGGGCACTATGATTTCTTTGTTTTGCGGAAAACACGGACGGAATCGGAGAATTCAGGCATAAAAACAGAATTAACAATAAAATGTGGAATGTCACAGAATCTGACATATTTAAAATAAATGGACTGTATAAACGCACTATTGCAATCCAGATTTAAATATGTATTAATCAAATTAAAATCATGATATGTCTTCGTGTGCTGATTAAACCACAAAATACATTTAATTAAACAAATATACGGGTTGCATGAGCTGCGCGCTTCAACAGTAAGTGATTGTGAGAAGCTGCTGCTTAAACTTATCACATACACTCTGTGTGTGTATTAATGACAAAGAGCGACAGAGACATATTACATCTGTTTAGCTTAACTTAAAAGTTAAATGCTAATAAAAAAAAAATCACAAGAATTTATTTGTAAATTAGATTCACCCTTTGCTATATTGAAAGCACCACAACTACACATTAAATGTGTTTTACCTCACAAATTTCATTATTTATATTTTTATGTACAGCAATTTAAAAATAGATGATTGCAACATGCTCCAAGAGTCAATTTAAGACTAACAATTTGAGGAGTTGAAATAATAAGGTGATGTGGAACAAGAGATGTTAAACAGGTGAAGCAATTGTGTCATAGTTTATAGGGAGCCTCCAAAAACAGCCTAGTCATCTAGAGCAAGGATCATTCGAGACTTGTCAACAGATGCTTCAGCAAATAATCCAGAACTTTCAGAACAATGTTCCCCAAAGACAAATGGGAAGGATTTGGGGCATTTCACCCTCTACGGTGCACAATATAGTTAAAAGATTCAAGGAATCTGGTCAACTCTTGGTGCGTAAAGGGCAAGACGAAAACCATTTCTGAATGTGCGTGATCTCTGATCCCTCAGACATCATTGACTTATAAAACATCATTCATCTGTAATGGATATCATGAACATTGGCTTGGGAAAACTTCAGTAAATCTTTGTTAGTCAACACCACACACCGATGCATCCACAGATGCAAGTTCAGACGTTACTGTGCAAAGCAGAAGCCGTACATCAACACTGTCCAGAAGCACCGCTGACCTCTCTGGGCTCGGTCTCATCTTAGATGGAAAGTAGAACAGTGGAACCAAGTTCACATTTCATAGTTTTTGAAAAACACAGCCGTTGTGCTATCCTATAGGAAAAAGCTGTTTTTAGTGTCAGGTCCAAAAGCCAGTGTCTGTATGTGTCAGGGATGTGTCAGTGGCCATGGCATGGGTAACTCGCACATCTGTGAGAACACCATGAATGCAGACAGAATATCAAATTTTGGCGCAACATATACTGCCATCCCGCACCGTCTTTTCCAGGGATGTCCCTGCATTTTCCAGCAGGACAACTTCAAACCACATACTGCCCGGATTACAAGTGCATGGCTGTGTAAGCAGAGAGTGCGGGTGCTAGACTGGCCTGCCCGCAGTCCTGACCATCTCTAATTGAGAGTGTTTGGCACATTATGAAGCACACCATTGTGCAGCTAAACGTACATACATGTATAAACGGGAAAATTCAATTTTCTAAACTTATCAAACTTTTGTCTTCTGTGCCTAAACGCTTAATAACTGTTATTAGAAGAAATGGTGATGTTTTACATTGGTAAACACTGTCCAAACTTTTTTGGAGTGTGTTGCAATCATCTGATTTGAAATTACAGTACATTTAAAAAAAACTATAAAATTCACAAGGAAAAACATCATATATTTTGTAGTTGTAGTGCTTTCAATATAGCAAAGGGTGAATATAATTTACGAATCACACATTTTTGTTTTTATTAGCATTTTTCATACTGTCCCGGCAGTTTTCGGAATTGGGTAGGCAGAAGTAGTAAAAATGATAATAATAAAATATTAATAGTAATTATATTATATTTCAGCAGTATCTCACAAGCAAGAGTTTCATTACTGCTTTTGTAATACTGAGTTGCTCTATTGTGCAGTACTGTATTTGACCCAAAATCAAAAAATAATAAAATCCATAATTAAAAAAATATATTTTGGGGTTTTGGATTGAGCTGCGTATCATATAGAAGCTTTTTATTTGATTAAAAAATCATGCATAATAATGTGAAAAGACATTGTTATGTTTTAAATTGATTACAATTCTATGAATTCATTTGATTAGACTACATTTTATTATTAAAAAAATAAAATAATAAACTTTAAGAGAATTCAGAGAAAAAAAATGCAAAACAAGGAATTTGGGAAAAAGTCAAATGGATTTTGGAAAATGAAAAGATTTCATAGGGCCCTATATTATCGATCATATATTTGGATTTATTATGCCTATGAATATGTAATATTTTTTTTTTTCTTAACTGATTAGATATTTATCTAAACTAAGTTCTGTCATAATTAATTAGCAGCATTCAAAACTCAAACGTCAAAATTGTATAAAAAATATATTAAATAAAAATGTAGAGAATTTTTGTAGCCTTTATATAATATAATTAATTACATTTTTATAGGTGGCATTTTAAACATTGTTTATTAAACACTTTATTAAATGTTTCTAGAAATGTAAATGTTGTATGCATAATTTATGCTGAAAAATGATATACAGTATTAAAAACTACACTTAAAGCAGTTATTTGAATTTCTTTTAAATTAATTTCATGTTAACAGTACTTCTACATAACTGTATTCAAATTAAAATTTTATTTTAATTTAAAAAAAAAAAATCAAGGAATTGAACTGAAATTTAAAAGGTATTCTAAATTCCGAATGCAGCTCAACCCTGGTAATGAGGATCCATCCATGGTTGTTCCTGGTTACTGTGTTCTTACTACAATTGCTATAGTACATTTATGATTACTATCCACAAATCATGGTTAATTTCATTCTGGAATATTTAGATTTTTTTTAAAAAAAGAAAACATTCCATTGCTGATCTTGTTGAACATGTGTCAAACTGTGAACATTCCTCAATATCCTTCCCAATATTTGACCATTTCAATTACAGTTTACATTGTCACATACTGTCACCCATTTTAATCACATGCTCCCTTTCAGAAGTGTCATTCCCATTTAAATTCACAGACACGTGCCCCCTCTGATTTCTGGCTGATTTCCACGTGGGTTTTCTAAAACATAAATCTACAAAAGAAAATAAAAAAATAATAATAAATATGTTTGAAAATTATGTTTGCTAATTAAAGTAGGTAAAACATTTATGAAAAAATTATTCTTTGGTCATGTTGTTTCTTTCCTTGGGCACATAGTGAGCCTGGATTGCAATTGTTGACGCCTCTGGTCCCTTTGATTCCACCAGGAATTTTGAGGGGCAAACCTTACGCTGATGAATTATGTTTAGAGTAGAATCAGATCAGCAGGAAGTGAGTGGAGTACAATGACATTCACTGGGAGAGAGTGAAGCAGGAGAGATATGAATGAGGCGACTCAGTGGTAAATCTAGCCCCATGCAGTCATATCAACACTTCAAGCAACAAAAAATGTTTGTCCGGCCATTTGTTCCCCTTGGTGTCAGTGGTATCCCCCCCTGAGAAATAGCTCTTGGAGCACCAGCCCACTCCATAATTCCAGAAGGCACCAAGATTAGCCAAGGGAAATGATGATATGTGTTATGACAAGAGTCGCTTCTTTGAAACGTCTCAGACACTCCCCATGAGATTTTGCTTTGTCATAGCGATTCCTGTTCAGACAGAATACCTCACAAAAGCAGCAAAGAAAGTTTTCATTTTGAGGACTGAGAGTTGGAGTCATTCAGCAAGGTCTCCTATAAGAAGAAAAACAGACTGAATTTGCACAGTCTCTTGGTTTGTTTCAAAGACACTCTCTTGTTTGCCTCACCAGAATATATTTTTCAATTAGAAGAACTTTTATGTCTCCTAGGATGATTTTAAAAGCCAGAAATCCTTCTAGTTCTAAAGGATATAGTATAAAAGCTTTAAATCTTTAATAGTTTGTAACACTTTACATTCATGTTTTTAAAAGGTTTCATTAATGAAAAGTGTCATTTATAAATGCATTATAAATCATTTATATGCAGTTTTTGCAACACTAATAAAAAGACTGACTTCCATGGTGCCACATTGTGATCATTTTAAGCTACATGTTATAAATGCTTTATACACACACTTGTTCAAACTTATATGAATACAACATAAAATGCCGTAATTATTTATGTCACTATGAGATTAAAAAGAGGGGATTATGTGATGTTGCGTTAATATTTATTACTGTAATGGATTGCCTCACATGTGTTGTAACTATCCTTGTTACGTTTTTATCAAAAGAATGTTGCTTCTCCGAGTGGTGTCTCAACTTATCTAGTCCTAGCGACATAAAGTCCCATGCAAAAATGCTTTCAGGTCTTCGTGCTCATTCACAGCTCAAATAATCTATTAAAGCCTAATGACAATTAAACCACACTGAACTCTGTGTTGGCAACAAAAATGTTTAAACACTTGTGAACACTTTACATTAAGGTACATTTACTAATGTTAAATAATTGTTATTAAATATTAAAAACATGTACATTAAAATGTACGTTGGCTAGCAAAAGTAATAAATGTGTGTGTCCATTTTACATTAAGGTACATTTGCATAGGTAACTAATGTTGAATATCTGTTATTAAGCTTTTATAACATGTAAGTTAATATGCTCACCACAAATAATAAACATGTCTGTCCACTTTAAATTAAGGTACATTTTTATGGGTTACTAATGTTAATTATATTAATTAATAATACTAATAAGAGTTATTAAGCATTTGTAACATGTGAGTTAAAAAAAAAAAAAGATTAACTTAACTTTAAGGAACATTTTCATTGGTAACTTATGTTAAATAAGTGTTATTAAGTATTTTTTAACATGTAAGTTAAATTGCTCATCATTGGCAACAAATAGTAATAAATGCTTATGTCAACTTTAATGTACTTTTTCAAAGATAACTAATGCTAAACAAGTGTTATTAAATATTTAAAACATTTACATTAAACTGTGTGACATTGGCAAGCAAAAGTAATAAAAGCGTGTGGCTTTTTTACGTTAAGGTACATTTGCAGAGGTAATTAATGTTGAAAATCTGTTATTCAGCATGCAAGTCAAGACATTTTTATTTGTATAGAGCTTTTCACAACACGCACCATATCAAAGAATCTTTACAGAAAGTCAAGCAATAACAAAAAATTTAACTAATATCTATAAAGTCTTAGAAAGTTAATTGTGTAGTTTAATTAAATATGATCGTAAATTGAGTATAAAAATAAGTAATTAAATAATAATTGTATTTATAACTCCAGTGAGCAAGCTGAAGGCGACTGTGGCAAGGAACACAAAACTATAAGATGTTGGTTAATGGAGAAAAATAACCTTGGGAGAAACCAGACTCACTGTGGAGGCCAGTTCCCCTCTGGCTAACATCATGAATATAATGCCAGTATTTTTTATGTGCAGTGCAGTTCATGGTTTAAGATTAGTAAACTAAGTAAATTTTAATGTCCAGTATTTAATATATATATATATATATATATATATATATATATATATATATATATATATATATATACATATACATATATATTATGAACTGTAAGTTTAATGACTGATGTCTTTGAAGTTCATCCTGGATTAACTGCAGAGGTTCACATAGATGAATTGTCCCTTGTTAGTTGGCTTTTGTTGGCAATTAAATGATAGTCCATGTTGGGGATTGCCCAACTGAATGCTGTTTTTTTAAGGTGTTAACCACTACAGTACTCTGATCAGGGAGGAGTCATCAGATATCTTTCCCACATTTTATTTGTGCAAGATTCAACCTTGTACACATAGCAGTATACAACTGAGGTAGTTTCTGTAATAAACAATCAAAAGGAATAAATAACTTGTCTACATACATACTGTTATGATTCAACAGTAAATATATGCTTAGATAAAGAAAGCAAGGGATATAAACTGTGGAAAGTACCTAATAACATGGATCAGATTATGCGGCGTTGTCATATTAACAGATAACAAACTGCAGATATTAGCAATATAAGCAGCCTTGTGTTCATATGTGACAAACTAATAATTATACAGATCACAAACAGCGGCAATACTGGCTTAACGCCAGAACTAGTTGCAACACATACAGAAACATTCCGCATTAAACATAGAATCATGATATAAACTTACATCGTCAATAACTTTAACTTGCACTTAGGGATGCTGCATGTGAATGGAAACATTAAAAACTCTGGTTGCGCCACTTGTGTAATAAAGAATACGTCACTTACGTTAGAATCATATCTGCGTCAAACTGTATAATGCGTGTTTTCTGTAACCAAGACCTTAACAAAAGAAGTTACTGACAATAAGACAAATAATTTACAACAGTCCATGTATTCCATTTCAAGGGTGTAGTCCATCAATAGACAAAGGTTATGCAGGCAGAGATCAGTGAGTAATAAAGACTGAAGTGATGACTGGCTGGCACTGGCTGCATTTAGTCATCATCACTCAGAGGCACATAGCAGTGGAGTCTAACACCAAGAACGAACAGAGCTGGATCTGGCCGGCTCTGGTAACCTTGGGATATGAATCCTGAGGTTGAGACATGGAAAAAAATAGAATAATATTAGTGTACATGCCATTCAATTTATAACAGAGTTATAGATCATGATAGAAGTTTCTGGTTCTGTCAGACCTAACTAAAGCAGCCTAATTGTGAGTTGATGGAAAAATTAGGTGTATACCTGTCTAAATATATGAGTCTTTAATCTAGACTTAAACTGAGTGAGTGTGTCTGTGTCCCGATCAGTGTTAGGGAGACTTTTCCAAAGTTTAGGAGCCAAATAGGAAAAGGATCTACCTCCTTTTGTGGATTTTTACTTTCTAGGAACTATTAACAAGCCAAAATTTTGTGATCGTAATAAACGTGATGGAATATAGCGTGTCAGAAGGTCACTTAAAGGAATAGTTCACCCAAAAATGAAACTGCAAATAATTTACTCACCCTCAGGCCATCTAAGATGTATCTGAGTTTCTTTCCTCATCAAAACAGAATTTAAGATTTTTAGGATTTTATTTCAGGCCTCCTCATTTTAGCAATGCAAGTGAATGTACTCTTGTGAATGTGCTTTTTTTTACGGTCCAAAATGTATATTTAGGGTGCATTAAAATAATCCGCATGACACCAGTCGACAAATAAAGTTCTTCTGAACCCAAACGATTGATTAGTTTTAGAAATAAAACAACACTTATATACTTTTTAACTACAAATTGTTCACTTCCGTACATCTCTGTGAGGGATGGGCTCATGAGAGAGATGACGTAAGGTCGTTGGTATGGTTACGCGTGGAGGAGGAGGCAGGAAGCACGTCATTGTTTACAAGAGGAGCGTTGTACATAAGTTTAATTTTCTTTGCTGTAGATTTGTATTTGTATAAATGTATTGTTCAGAATGGTCGTTTGGTGTGTGTCTGGCTTATCACGCTGAACATGGATATCAGTACACCCCTACATTGGAGGGTGTGCAGTGAACATTTTACCCCTGAGGATTTCAGATTTCTTTGAAAGAAACAAAGGGTCGATATCTTGGTCTGTGGTCTGTGCAAGTTTCTCTTGTAAACAATGATGCACTTCCTGCCTCCTCCTCCTATTTTTTGTAAGTTCCTTATAATAGAATCTCCTATAACAAGGGCACTTTCAACATGATTTTTAGTGGGTGCTTCAATGAGTGGGGAGAATAGATTGGAAACCCTAACAGGAATGGGAGAGTGGTGTTGCTTTGCTGAGCAAGTATGCCACCGAGACATCACCCAAATGCCCTACTGCGGGGGCTCTACAGGCGGAACCAAAGTGTGTGTGTTGCTCTCTGTTCTACCCACATCTGAAACAGTATCTACTGGCTTCTCTATCTCACTGACCTCCACTAGCGTTCAGATGCATGCCTCTAATTTATTAAACTTCTCTCTCAGCCTGCCTAATTCCTTTTAATTATCACATATGAATCCCTCACTGCTGATGGAAGAATCTGTAGTAAACATGTGCCATGCAATGCACAAAGCCATAACATGAGCAGATGCCATGACTTACCGCAATTGTTTGTTATGGTTGTTCTTGAGCCACGAGGGTTTGAGATCAATGTGAATCCCTCACGCAATTGTTTTCTATAGTTGCGGTGGTTCCTGATCAGCAGAGGATTGAGATTGATGCAATAATCTGTGTAAAACACAGAGGAGAAAACAAATGCACGCAGTTGAGCATAGTGGAGTAAGTAATGCTAAGCAGGCTAGCAAGCTACAAACAAACACAGATAAATAAATAAATATAAATGCAAGCCAATTTCAATGAATGAAAATACATATTTAATAAATTGAATAAATAAAATGTAATAAATCTTATCATGACAATCTATTTCACTTCAGTGAAAACATTCATCTTGAACTATAGTAGAAAAAAAGTTTAGGCAATATACATCGAAACAGAATATTCCAATCCAAACATAATCTTTAATGTCCTTTGATTTGTCAATGACATGATGTAAGTTTTGTGTGTATGTGTTCATGTTAATTAATTTATTTTAAAAAACATATTAAATGTGGAGTCACATGACAGCATGCAAGGTTCTGACGTGTGAATGGCGAGCTCTGAACACTTGCTGGTTTTAATACTTTTTATTATCATAAACTAGTGAGATTCGATACACCCTGATCCTTAACTGTTATAGGAAGACAAACAGTACTGTGCAAAGGTTTTAGGCACTTGTGAAAACTGTTGCATAGTGTAGATGTCTTCAAAAATAATGACATACATTTTTTTCATATATCAATTTACGCCATACAAGGTGCAGTAAACATAAAACAAGATGACTCAATATTTGGTGTGACCACCTTTGCCTTCAAAACAGCACCAATTATCACAGGTACACCTGGACACAATTTTTCTTGGTTGTTGGCAGATGGGATGTTCCAAACATCTTGGAGAATTTACATCAGTTCTACATTCTGTGGGGGGGGGGGGATGGGGGGGGGGGGGATTCTGTGGTATGACCCCACCTCTGTTGGGGTCATACCATCTGCTGCACGGTTCCCTGTTCTTCTTTTCTGTTCTATTATATTTGCAAAAGGAATGTTTGGGAGTCTAAAATTTATATTTCCTTTTGACACACTAAAGCTGAAGACATAAATAATCATCTTAAGACAAATGTTTTTGTGAAACATCTTATTTGCTTAACACTTTTGCACAGTACTGTATGTCAAAGAATTCAAAATCCTCGTGGTCTGGAGACATTAAAATACACTTACATGCTCAAGATGACACCACAGACAAGGCCGCAGACTAGGGACTCGAATTGGCTGGAGAAGTGCGGGAAATTCTGTGAGAATTGTTGAACTTGTTGGCAATGCTAACGAAGGTCATGGCTGACTTGGAGGATCTTGCTCTAATACACCGATCGATCACTGACATGCAGATGAAATTCACTAAGGTGGTTACAAGAGTGGGGGATGTCAAGAAATGTAATGATTATCTGGAGTCATTGGAGAGGGAATTAGCTGCTAATCCGCTAGTTGCCATGGTGGATTTGGAGCACGTCTGGAAGAAGTTGGAGGATATGGATAATCGTAGTTGGTGAAATAACGTCCGGATTGTTGGAATTCCTGAGACTGAATGTGGTGAAATTCCTTGACAGGCTCCTTCCGAGTCATAACAAGCCATATGCTAGAAATCGAGCAAGCTCACAGGGTTCCAGGTCGGCGATCCACTGAGGGAGACAGTCAATCAATTCTAGCCAAAATTCTGAGATCATCAGATAAAGATCTTGTGTTATGTGAGTTGAGGAGTAAATGCAGGCTTTCTTGGAAGAGCCACATAATTTTCTTGTTCCCAGACTTTGCAAATTCAACAAGAGAGAAACATGATAATAGCAAGGAATGCAAGAAACTCTTACATCAACTGAAGGTTGATTTTGCACTGATGTTCATGGCCAAATTGAGAATTAATGCTAAGGATGGCCACAGAATATTTACATTTACATGGACTGTTTGTGTTTAGAGGGATGAACGGCAGTTGGCGCTGTCGTGCGCGGGGTTAATGCACACGTTTATCTTTTTTCTGTTAGTTTGGTTTTGGGAGGATGTTTAGGGTATGATTGTTGCACTAATGTCGGAATGTGGTCATTATAATTTGATTTTTGACACACAATCAATTTTTCTAGTATGTAAAAATGTCAAATGTTAATATGAGTGGATTGTCTCTCTCCACGTGGAATGTGAATGGGTTGGGGCACCCCAAAAAAAGGAGGAAGGATATTTCTCTTCTTAACCGTAAGAAATATGATATAGTGTATGCCGATATAGAAACGCCTCTTTCCCCACAGGAATCTGAATAATTTGGGAAGATATGGGGCAGACATGTTTTCTTTAGTGTTGTGTCAAGCAAGAGCAGGGGAGTCATTACACTGATAAGTAAGGATCTACAACTAAAATATATCAAACAGATTAAAGATAAATTAGGAAGAGTCATTATTGTTTTAGCAGAAATTCAGGGGCAAAGTCTTATTTTGGCTAATATTTTTCCACCTAACATTAATGTTCAGGGCTTTTATATAGATCTTGAAGGGATGTTGCGAACCGCTGGCACCCCTCATGATATAATATTGGGAGGAGATTTTAATCTTTTAATGGACTCAGCCCTTGTTCATAGTGAAGAAAAAGTGTGTAAGCCCCCTAGAGCAACATTGACGATTCACATTATGTGTCAAAAATCTTGGTCTTGCAGATATTTGGAGACTTTGGAACCCATCTGGTAGGGACTATATATTTTTACATCAGTCCATAAGATTTATTCTAGAATATATTTTTGTTTTATATCTAAGTACCTCATTTCATCTGTTGCAGATTGCTCAATTGGAAACATTTTAGTCTCAGATCACGCTCTGGTGAGTTTAGAGGTGTTTCCATATATGGAGAAAAGGAAATCATATAATTGGTGCTTTAATGTATCTCTTTTGCAAATCCAGAATTCCAACAAATGTTAAAGGCTAAAATCAATGTTTATATGGAGACGAACTGGTCCTCAGTGTCCTCTGTGGGCGTGGCTTGGGAGGCACTTAATGGGGGTTCTTAGGGGCCAGATCATTCAGTATGCCTCATTCACCAAAAAAATCCAAAGTATGAGAACTCGTGGAGTTGTAAGGGAATATTAAAAGTGCCATGGCAGAGATGAAGAATCAAATGTCGTCTGATGGCCTCAGAGAACTGACCCAATTGAAACACAGATATACTACTATTTTGTCAAGAAGGTGGAGTTTTGGCTATTCAGGGCAAGACAGTAGTACTTTGGGCGCTCTCTGATGCAGCGGCGAGCTCATCCAGCTCGGGGGGCTCAAGAGGATAGGCAGGCTGGCTGTGAGGCGAGCCGTTGTTGCCTCGAGCCCGGACATAAGTCAACGAGCATGCGACCAGTTGGCTCCGAAGAAAATTTCTGAATGAAACAGATGCATTTCCCTCAATTTATACCCGTATGTTCGGGGGCGGGACATGCAAATCCTGTCTGCCAATTTCTCATTGGCCTTTTCTCATAGATCAGAGATGCGAAAGTCACTCAAGAGAGACCCCTAGAATCGCTTCTTTGACACAACGTTGAAGTGAGCGACAGATGGGGAACATATGCTAGAGAATTGGCTCCACTTTTGCTAGAATTTTATACAGAATCATTAAAGAATGGAAAGCTTCCGCCAACCATGATGCAAGATCGGATCAGTCTGATTCTTAAAAAGGACAAGGATCCAAGCAAGGGTAAGTGTTACCGTCCAATTTCCCTGATCCAGCTAGGCTTCAAAATGTTGTCAAAAATGTTCAGATTAAATTAAATTATGACATCACTTATACATACATATCAGGTGGGGTTTATTCTGGGTCATAGCTCTTCTAAATACAATATGCGTTTCATCAATATCATGTGGTCAGTGGCGAATGATCAGATTCCGGTCACTGCCATCTCACTTGATACTGAAAAAGCATTTGATATGGTAGAATGGGATTATCTTTTTAAGATTTTGGAAATGTACAGGTTTGGGAATATGTTTAGATACTTTATAGACACCCGGTAGTGGCGATAAAAACTAACGGATTAATTTCAGATTATTTTACTCTTTATACTTTCCCCATTATTGTTCAATCTTGCCCTGGAACCATTAGCAGCTGCGATAAGCAAGGAGGTTGATTTTCCAGGGGTGATGGCGAGTGGTGTGCCGCATAAGCCTTTCCTTACGCAGATTATATTTTATTATTCATCTCAGACCCTACTAGGTTTATGCCTTGCCTCCACAGGATTATTAATTCCTTTTCTCAATTCTCAGGATACAGAGTTAATTGGTCTAAATCTGAAGCTTTGGCACTGGCAGCATACTGCGCGGTAACAGCTTTTCAGCTAGGTGCCTTCCAGTGGCCCAAACAGGGCATTAAATATTTGGGTATTTTATTCCCAGCAAATTTGTGTGATTTATTTGTAGTTAATGTTGACCCTTTAATTAAAAGTTCTTCGAGCGATGTGGGCAGGTTGGCGTCATTACATTTATCAATGATTTGGAAGGTTAATGTTAATGTCAAATGTAAATGTCAAGATTCAACTACCTGCAACAGTCTCTCCCTATAGATGTCCCCCTCTCTTATTTCAAGCAATTTGATAGCATAGCAAAGTCCTTCATTTGGAATGGTAATTGTCCCAGATTACATTTCAGTAATGGTGAAATAGGGGCCGACTGACAAAGGTGGGCAAGACCTACCCAAGATTTTGTTTTATTATTATGCGTTTGGTCTCAGACATTTGGCTCATTAGTCGCTTCCACCTGAGAGAGCCCCTCCCTGGTTTTGTATTGAACAGGAAGTTCTGCCCCTATTTCACCATTACAAAGCCTTTCTATCAAACTAACCGGAGAAGTTAAGTTACACCCCTTTATGTCGCATTTGAACTTGGTATGGACAAAAGAGTCCAGAGTGTTAAATTCAGACATTTATTTAAATGCTGCCTCGAGCATATGGCTGAACCCAAAATTATGTATTAATGAGTCCCCTTTCTGCTGGTCAGAGTGGACTGTGAGGGGGGTTACTACACTCTGTGATCTATATGAGAGTGGGGTGGTGAGATCCTTTGAAAATTTGGTTCAACATTTTGGGATTCTCAGATCTCAGTTCTTTAGATAGTTACAGCTGCGCCACCTGCTATGCAAAATTTTTGGGAGTAGCAGACAATCTGGTAGGGGTGATGAGGCATCAGTGTATTACTCCCTGCTAAATCAGAGTCTGGGCGATGGAGCTTTAACTTCTATCAGAGTGGTGGTGGCGTAGTGGGCTAATGCATACAACTGTTAATCAGAAGATCGTTGGTTCGATCTCCACAGCCACCAAAATTGTGTCCTTGAGCAAGGCACTTAACTCTAGGTTGCTCCGTAATAAAATAAGTTATTAAAATAAGGCGCTTTGGATAAAAGCATCTGCCAAATGCATAAATGTAAATGTATCAAGAATTCATGGGAGAAAGATTTAAACTTGGTATTGGAGGAAGGAGTTTGGGTTAGGATTCTAAAAAACATCAAGTCTGCATCTAAAGACGCAAAGGTGCACCTTATGCAATTCAAGATTTTAAATAGATTCTATTGGACCACCTCTAGATTGTATAGGCTTGGTCTTAAAGACACACCCACTTGCTGGCGATGCCAATCAGAAGATGTGGACACAACCCATGTTTTTTGGTGGTGTTTTAAGATCCAAGAATTTTGTTTGAAGGTTCAGAGTTTTGTGTGTGACGTATTGGGCACTCGGGTTTCATTTTGTCCCAGACTCTGTATTTTGAGTGATGGGTTGGTCATCAATGTAAAGAACAGACACATAAAGAGTTGGGTCCTAACCAGTGTCATGATCACCATTCATATAATTTTCAGGGGATGGAGGTCGGCTGGAGTGCCCTCATTCAGGAGTGGTGCTCAGAGATGGGGAGGGTGGTGGCTTTTGAAGAAGAGTCATTTAGAAGACTGGAGAATTTTGACTCATTTGTGGGGAAATTAGATATCTGGCATTTCTGGGGGGCTCTCGGAGAGGGGCAGAGGAGAGAGGTATTTGTTGTCAATTTGTGTGATTATTTATATATGCTGTTGTTTTTTGTTTGTTTGTTTGTTTTGTGTGTGTGCCTATAATCATGTATGACCATTGGGGATTGGGAGATGGAATGGTAATAGTTGGTGTTAAAGAATAAGAATTATTGAAGCTGTTTTGTTTTTAAATGTAACTAAAATTTGAAAAAGTTACAAATAAACATGCAGCAAGCCATTTTGTTGTGATGTGACAAGAAAACTATTGAACAGGAAATTATGTCACAGAGATAAATCTTGACACTTGTGACTGTGTGTCAAGGTCAGTAAATCTAAAAAAAAAAAATCAGATAATTTGACTATTTATGAAAGAGCAGGGTTAGATCAGGTTCACTTTTCATTATTGTAAAACCACAGAAAACATCATGTTGTTTGTAACAAAACAATAAATTAATTCCTTTTACCGTAGCTTCTGTTTTAATTATTTTAAATGCATTATTTTAAATGTAATTAAAAATATTATTAAGATGTGTATACATTCACACTCATTCAAGATGAAATGAAAATGTAATTTTTTGGCTATTTAAAAGGTTACGTTTGTAAAGATAAAAACCTCATCTTGAAAATGTGTCATTGACACACATACAACCTTTCGTTTTTTATTAATACTGTCTGAAATACAGAATAAAAATGCGATCCATTCAAATTAAGGTCAAATCGTTTCTTTTATGTGCTCATTGAAAAGGTTTTCACCAATTCAATTGCTTCAAAAATGTTGTTTTGAAATGCAGCATATTTTGATAAATCTTTGGATCAGTATATGCCCCTCAAAATGAGTTAGTGCTTGTCAAGTCAGCAACTTGTGAGTTTTGTGTAGATTTATTGTCCATATAACCTCCTCACAAATTCTTTAATGATTTATATCCATACCACATACTCAACATTGAACAATTCAATGAAAAAGGTCTCTTATTTGAAAAATCTGGCCTGCCCAGTATCAAATGCAAACTGAGTTCCTGTATATGACACATATGTATCTAAATAAGCAAAAGTGTGGCTTAATCTGCAGAGGAATTCCAGAGTTTAAACATTTTAATTACTTGAACACTTTCCTTTCTCGTACAGATGCAGATCTTCTCACCATCCTCGGCTTTGCAGTCTCTCTTTTCATGTGTTTTCATGTGTTTTCCCTCTCAGATACATTGTTCTCTGTGTTGGGAAAGCCTCACAAAGGATTGAGAGCTTTTTTGAAAGCTTCGCACCACTAATAACAGGGCACTGGAGAGAGCTGTGGTAAAATGTGTCATATGTCATTATTCGGTGGTTATTCTGAGTTCAAAAGAAATACATTCAAAGCGGTCCTGAGTTATAGTGAGAATGGAGAAAACTAACTTTAACCCAAGAAAAAAAAAACTTCTTTGACTGTCATGTAGATGATTTTCCATCAAACCTTTGTAATGAAACATTACGAGAATTTTCAAGGCAAAGTGCATGTCATGCACTCCGCAAGCTACAATCTCTCATGACACGCATTTTTAATCGCATGCTTTGCTGCTGAATTTGACTCAATCCTTCAGCAAACTGCTCATCAAAGTCTATAGGCTGGGAGTGCCTGAAAACAGTGATGAAAGCTGAATTAAGTTAGCTCTGATGAGCCAGATCTTCTCCAATTGAACTATGTAGGCCAAGGTAAATGACTTCTCAATGCCAAAATTAAATGTAATAGACCAAAATTTATTTACCTCATTGTTCTCATCTTCTAAACTAAATGAAAGAATAATTAAGGTGTTCGTGACAATGTTCACAGGTCCATGACACGACTTATTAGGGTTGAGAGAGAGAAAAAATAGATGTATTGGACAAAAATGTAACTTTCAAAGTGATTCTGAATGTTCACAATTAATGTTGAGAGAATTTTAAGGATGCATTTTGTATTCTCGGGGGTCAGAGGTCAAGCTCCAATTTTGTCAGACAGCACACCTACGGACCGCCCACCATATGTTCACTGACCATCTAATGTATAATTATTTATTCAACTTCAGTGAATAAACACTGGGTAAACACTGGATTTACCAAAATTGTTCAGGTTGGTGACATAAAATCTTTAAAAGATCTTCAGAGTTTTGTTTAAGGCACTCTATAGCAAGTAAATCAGAATCAGAGTCAGATTTAGCTTTATTACCAGATTTTCTTTACACATACCAGGAATCTATCTTGGTGACAGGAGCTTCCAGTGCACAACAATATAATACAGCAACAAGACAGAGATAATAATAAAACAATATTTACAAATAAATAAATAAATATGTATATGTATATATATATTGTCTTATTGTTAGAAACGTACCTTTTTCAGGACTCTGTTATATTAAAGATAATTTGGTAAAAATCCAAATAACTTTACAGATCTTTATTGTAAAGAGTTTAAACAATGTTTTCCATGCTTGTTCAATGAACCATAAACAATTAATGAACATGGACCTGTGGAACGGTCATTAAGACACTGACAGCTTACAAACGGAAGGCAATTAAGGTCACAGTTGTAAAAACAGGACACTAAAGAGACCTTTCTACTGACACTGAAAAACACCAAAAGAAAGATGCACAGGGTCCCTGCCTTAGGCATGCTGCACGGATGCATGAGGACTGCAAATGTGGCCAGGGCAATTATTTGCAATGTCCATAGTGTGAGATGCCTACAGGCAGTGCTACAAGAAGACAGGAAGGATAGCTGATCATTCTCACAGTGGCAGACCATGTGTAACAACACCTGCACAGGATCGTTACATCCGGATATCACACCTGCGGGAAAGGTACAGGATGGCAACAACAACTGCCCGAGTTACACCAGAAACACACAATCCCTCCATCAGTGCTCAGACTGTCCACAATAGGCTGAGAGAAGCTGGACTGAGGGCTTGTAGGCCTGTTGTAAAGCAGGTATTTATCAGACACCACCGGCAACAACGTCACCTATGGGCACAAACCCACCTTCGCTGGACCAGACAAGATTGGCAAAAAGTTCTCTTCACTGACGAGTCACGTTTTTTTTAAGGATGTGTTAGATAATATAAAATATATAAAGTTGTGAATTGCACATAACTATTGCTCAATGGGGCAGTTTTAACTGTTCATGAGATGGATTGCCTGAGGGAAAAAAACTGTTCCTGTGCCTGACAGTTCTGGTGCTCAGAGCACTGTAGCGTCGGATAGAATGCAACAGTTCAATAAGGTAGTGGGCAGGGTGAGTGGGGTCCATAGTGATTTTTTCCAGCCTTTTTCCTCACTCTGGAAGTGTACAGTTCTTAAAGTGTGGGCAGGGGGCAACTAATATTCCTCTCAGCACTCCGAACTGTCCTTTGTTGTCTTCTGATATACGATTTAATTGCTGCACCAAACCAGACAGTAACTGAAGTGCAGAGGACAGACTCAATGACTGATTAGTAGAACTGTAACAGCAGCGCCTGTGGCAGGTTGAACCTCCTCAACTGGTGAAGGAAGTACAACCTCTGCAGGGCCTTTTTCACAATGGAGTCAATGTGGGTCTCCCACTTCAGGTCCTGTGAGATGGTAGTGCCCAGGAACCTGAATGACTCCACTGCTGCCACTGTGCTGTTTAAAATGGTGAGGGGGGTCAGTGTTGGGGTGTTCCTCCATAAAGTCCACAATCATCTCCACTGTTTTGAGCGTGATCAGCTCCAGGCTATTTTCACTACACCATGGAGCCAGCCGTTCAACCTCCCTTCTGTATACAGACTCATCATCATCTTGGATGAGGCTGATGACTGTAGTGTCGTCTGCAAACTTCAGGAGCTTGACAGAGGGGGTCCATGGTGGTGCAGTCGTACAGGAAGAAGAGTATTGGGGAGAGCACATATCCCTAAAGGGCATCTGTGCTGATTGTACAGGTGCTGGAAGGGAATTTCCGCTGTCTCAATAGCTGCTGCCTGTCTATCAAAAAGCTGGTGATCCACTGACAGAGAGAGGTGGTAATAGAGAATTGGTATAATTTAGTCTGGAGAATAGCTGGGATGATGGTGTTGAAAGCTGAACTGAAGTCCAAAAAAGGATCCTTGCATACATACATACCTGTTTGCTCGATAAGCAAATTGAGTGGTTCTAGAAAGGGTCCAGTGATGTCCTTCAGGTGGGCCAACAGCAGTCTCTCAAATTATTTCATGACCACAGATGTCAGGGTGATGGGTCTGTAGTCATTAAGTCCTGTGATTTTGGGTTTCTTTGGGATAGGAATGATGATTGAGCGTTTGTAGCAGCATGGGACTGTTCTAATGATCTACTGTATTCCGGGTCCGGGTATTGTTGTTCTGTTTCTGTGATTTGATCAGCCAGCTGTTGCAGTGTGGCACTCCCGCACACATGTGGTGGGATATACACACTCACCAGAATAAAGAGGAAAACTCCCGTGGCGAGTAGAAAGGCTTACAGTTAATAAAGAGCACTTTGAAATTAGGACAGCACATTTTCTTTAACGTTGTTACATCTGTACCCCAACTTTCCTTGATGTAAAAGCATGTTCCACCGCCTCTCGTTTTCCCCGTTAACTTCGCGATGTGATCCGCTCTGAACAGCTGAAAGTCCGGCAAATGTAATGCGCTGTCCTGAATGATAAGCAGGCCACCAGGGGTTTGTTTGATCTTTAAAGTATATTAAAAGCTGAGAGTAAGACTAGGGCATCTGTTATGGCTCAATTACACTGGTAAAGGGCCCCCCTTGTGTCGCAAGTTGGAAGGGAGATTGTACCGACCCCTAAACAACAAAACTAAGTCAAAATGACTCTTCCTGTCAAATCGGGCTGTGGTTCTTGGTCAGAATAAGCTGAAGTATGGACCAGAAGTATTGCCATAGTGAAAGGTCTGGCTATGAGGAGCTATGGAGTGTATGAGGTTAGGTGTGATTTAAGTTTGTTCTTTAATCAACAACAACAAAGGCACCATAGTGTGAAGTGGTGTAATAAGAAATTAAAATCAGGTAGCATGTCGTCTGTTGAAAAGGAGTGGTTATCTATAAGCAAACAAGGCAAGAACAAAGCAAGTTTTGTTTATATTTTGTTCATAAGTCAAGAGAACATGAACTAAAGTGCCATCTACCCTAGACGATAATTTCAAAGAAGCTGTGAGTACATTTTGCCCAAAATCTTCTGTTTTCAAGAGACTTTACTGAAAAACACACTTTCAATGCACACGTTTGTTCTGGCAAACGTGCATATTAAATATTTAGTTTTAATATCCATGATAAAAATTGCATTTTAACCAATATGTCTGTCACTCGCTGACATGGTGTTGACCCCTGAGAAATGCCATATAAAAACGTTGTGCCTGAGAGTGATTTTCAAACAATAAAGTTATTTGAAGATAAACTGGTTTAGTGTCTGGTGCATAAATGGCAGTTTTACACTTGGAGCAATACACATTCAATGTTAATATATCAATGCACACTGCCACGGCAAATCTATATGAATATGGCAATGCAAAGTCATTGTTCCAAATGGCTCATATCATTTGCATTTCAGTCGCAGGCAAAAGCATCATAACAATGTCAAGGTGAGATTGCTCCAATAAATTATTCCTCCTCATAATCCTGAGCAAAAGGCCATTGTCAAATATATGAGAAAATATTCTGCAAACACTACCAGTCAAAAGTTTGGTCACATTTGACTGGATTTTTGTTTCTCATGATCTTAAAAAAAACTAATTTAATCTAAAAGCTTATGCTAAAATTCTTAAAGATTTGTGGATGACTAGTAATATTGCCTATGAAACATATGAATGTGATAGTTGTGAAGTATGTGATAACCACTCTCCCCTGGCCTCAAGAGTTGCACTAGCAACTGAAGCTTGAGGCTGTAGCTTTTAGCCTTCTCATTAGCGTGCCTGCCTACTATGCCATCTGATGCTGGTTTGAATCCCACACGCAGTGGGTCGAGCAGGACCGGTTACAGTGGTGCTGTGACCTGGATGGGAGTGAAGTTTAAGGGGTTGAGCGTAACGGGTGCCAGCTGGTACGTGATAGCTGTGCAGTATGTTTAACCCCACTCCCCTGGCCTCAAGAGGCACACTGGTGACTGACGCTAGAGGCTGTAACCTTTAGCCTCCTTGTTAGCATGCCCGCCTCCAGAATTTTTATCATTATCATTACTAATATTGTAATTATTGCTGCTGCTGCTACTGCTGCTGTTGTTGTGTGATTATTATTTTGGATAGGTTGGACTAGATAAAATAAAAAATATTATAAATTTTTTTATGTGATTGGTGACAATTGTTTTGGTGCGAAATGTGTTTTTCTGAACATTTTATAATTTAGTGTTGTTTAGTTGAATCTATTAATTCCTTCAAAGTGAAGTCTGAAATATGACATTTCCCAAAAGCATAGCAAGCTTCAGTTGATTGTAGAGACCACTGGCCCCAATGGTTTCTACGATCTACTTAGCTTAAGATGCTTTTGCAAAACGCAGCCAGGTGTGTTAGACAGTTAAAGGAAAAGTTAAGCAAACTAGCCTATGGGAAATTAGTACCCATGAATTGGGTTAAATAAGGATATTAACAGATAAATAAATCAAAATCAACATTTAATAAATTATAAAAAAAAAAATTTAATACTCTCAGCACCTTCAAAGACATAGTGAAAAAAAAATATGGATAAAATAAAACTTCTTAACAACTAAAATGCTTCATTCATCCATCCACAAAAAAACTTTTAAGATAAAAACTGCTGATATGATCGATATCTCCAATGTCAGATTGCCTAATATTTCACAAAAGCATTGTAACCCATACGTAAGTTGGCAGCCTTTCTGTTTTGGTCTGAAGTGGTTTAGTTGTGTAGAGTAGGAAGTAAAAGGGTTCATGGCTTATTGTCATTAAGTGTGTGTTAGGCCAGGCAGAAGGGTGGAGGTAGCAGAAAGACTGCAGTGTGTGTGTGTGCAGATCGCTTTTGAGCAGAGGATGGGGCCAAATAGAAACAGATGCTGCTCATTGGTGTCCCAGCGGAGAAACGGCGATAGATGGGCTAGAAGGGGGGAGGAAAAAAGAAAGAGCGAACAAGCAACCGAGAGAGACAAAAAGAACAGATTTACAATGTCTAATGATCCAGTTCCTCAACGCCTGACCACCCAGTTCGCGGAATTCATTTTCAGTGTGAATTCTTGGGATTTCAACAGTTTTTTTTACTTCAGTAGCAAGTCTAAAAAATAACAATACCAGTACAGCTAGAGTATTGATAGTACAATACATACTATTTGAGCTGCTGTTCCGCATTAGTTCTGTAAAGAGCACTAACGCTCTTGACTAAACAAAACTACTGTTTTAAAACAGGTTTCCCAACTAAACAAACCATACAGCAGAGCAATTTTTTGATGATGAGACACAGTGTTTATAGTTTTTGGGAGAATCAACCAACAAATGGCTCACTATGTATAGTATATTAACTTGGACTTGTTAGTATTTGAAAACTTATCTCGACCCCTGCATTCTGTTTGTGCTCTGTCCAGTATTTTAATGTAACAGTGAACCTTGCTGTGTAAGGCTTGAGTTAGTGTGGTTTGCTTTTGTCCTGTATTGCACATGCACAGCTGGAGTTGTGATGAATGTCCCCTGTTGACTGCTACAAAAACCAAAAAGTTGAAACTTTAAGCTTGAATTGCTGCTACATCATATTGCTTGTCCCACATGCAGCTTTAGGACTCTTTGATCACTGTCTGGTTCATCTTCTCCTGAACTACAAGCAGAAACTAAAATCAGCTAATCCTGTAGTAAGGACTGTAAAGAGGGGACTAATGAAGCAGAGCTGGAACTACTAATTTGACTGCAATGCTGGAGTGTTTTTGAAGCTGCATCCACAGACCTGGACGAGCTCACAGATACTGTGAAATCATATATCAGTTTCTGTGAGGATATGTGGATCCCCACTAGGACATTTTTATAACTCAATAACAATAAACCATGGTTTATAGGAAAACTCAGACAGCTTCATCATGCCAAAGAGGATGCTTACAGTAGTGGGGATAAAATATTGTACAGTCAGGCCAGGAATACAATGACTAAGGAAATCAGAGTGGCTTAAAGAAGCTACTCTGAAAAGTAAAAAACAAACAAACAAAAAAAAAAAAAACAGATTTCAGCCAATGATCCTGCATCTGTGTGGAAAGACCTGAAAAGCATCACCAAGTTCAAGACACCTCCCTTGCTCTGTAGAGTCAACTAATGGCTGATGAACTGAATGTATTTTTTTGCAGGTTTGAAAAGCCCAGTCTCACACTCCTCCCATGGTCTGATCTCCACTTCTCACAGACACCAAAACCTCCTGGAACCCCCAAGGAGCCAGGTCTTTCTTAAACAAAAGACTAGGAAAGCTTCAAGCCCAGACAGTGTTTCACCTGCCTGTCTGAATGTCTGCACTGAACAACTGGCCCCCATCTTCACACAATCTTTAATTAATCACGGGAGCAGTGTGAAGTTCCTTGCTGCTTCAAACACTCCACCATCATTCCAGTCCCCAAAAAACACAAATCACAGGACTTAATGACTACAGATATTTCACTCACATCTGTGATCATGAAGTCATTTGAGAGACTGGTTTTGGCCTACCTGATGGACATCACTGGACCCCTGCTGGACTCCCTTCTATTTGCTTACAGAGCAAACAGGTCTATGGTCTATGTATTTTATTGCAGGTTTGAAAAGCCCAGTCTCACACTCCTCCCATGGTCTGATCTTCACTTCTCACAGACACCAAAACCTCCTGGAACCCCCAAGGAGCCAGGTCTTTCTTAAACAAAAGACTAGGAAAGCTTCAAGCCCAGACAGTGTTTCACCTGCCTGTCTGAATGTCTGCACTGAACAACTGGCCCCCATCTTCACACAATCTTTAATTAATCACGGGAGCAGTGTGAAGTTCCCTGCTGCTTCAAACACTCCACCATCATTCCAGATCCCAAAAAACACAAATCACAGGACTTAATGACTACAGATATTTCACTCTCACATCTGTGATCATGAAGTCATTTGAGAGACTGGTTTTGGCCTATCTGATGGACATCACTGGACCCCTGCTGGACTCCCTTCTATTTGCTTACAGAGCAAACAGGTCTATGGTCTATGTATTTTATTGCAGGTTTGAAAAGCCCAGTCTCACACTCCTCCCATGTTCTGATCTTCACTTCTCACAGACACCAAAACCTCCTGGAAACCCCAAGGAGCAACACCTCGACAGACCTGGGACTTATGCAAGGATCCTATTTGTGGACTGCAGTTCAGCCTTCAACACCATCAAGCCTGATCTTCTCTCAACCAAACTGATTGAGCTCTCCATGCCCACCCCAATCTGTCAATGGATTACTTGCTTTCTGACAGATAGGTAGCAGCTAGTGATACTGGAGACCCTCTCTATTAGCACTGGTGCTTCACAGGGATGTATTCTCTCTCCACTGCTCTTATCCCCTTACAAGAATGACTGCCCTGTAAAGGACCCCACTGTCAAGCTCCTGAAGTTTGCAGATGACACCACGGTCATCTGCCTCATCCGAGACAGTGACAAGTCTGCATACAGATGGGAGGTTGATCAGCTGGCTGTCTGGTGCGGTCACAACAACCTTGAGCTGAACACGCTCAGATCAGTAGAGATGATAGTGGACTTGAGGAGAAATCCCCCTGCAAAAAAGCTCCTTCTGATCCTGATTGTGACCATTTTGTATTAGGGAAATAAGACACAGACAGGAGGCTTAGTTAAATGCATTGATGGTTTATTCTTAAAATAATTAATAGCACTAAACTAACACTAAACTAATGCCAAAAGTCAACAGCCCTAATTTCAAATGTGTGTACAGCTGGAGTTGAGCTGACTTCCCCCTGCTGACTGCTACTTGCAAAAACAAAAAAGGTGGTACTTAAAGCTTGAATTGTTGTGATAGAATACAATTTCTTATTAAGGACTTTATGTAGAAGGCATGATTATTAGCTTTAACATGCTATTTTAAAAGTAATTAATAGCATTAAACTAACACATTAAATCGACAGCCCTAATTTCAACATCGGAAAAATTACACACTTCACCTTTAAGTTAATGCAAACACTGGAAATAAAAAATAGGACATGTATTAAAAATAAGATCTGGGCATTACACCACATCTCATACATGATATCATGATGGGAGAGCAATGCAAATAAACAAGTTAAGTTGCAGCTTAGGGAACACTGATCTCCCACAAAAACTAATGTTTTTTTTCAGATCAAGGCAGATTTATGGTGCTTTATCTAATATTAGCATGAGGATCTGAGACACCCTGCATACAGTAAAGACATGGCACACTCTGATAAGATAAATCATTTTACTAACAGACAGAGGGGCAAACAATCTGTCCCATCATTTACCAGGTGGACGCATTACTGTACTGACAGTTTCATAGAGAAGGGCGAATTTGATAGAGATGAAAACTAGATATACAGCATCGTATAAGTCATCGTCTACTATTGTTGACATATAATGTAGAATCTCCAGTAATTCAAGACACATGCTGCAAGGAGTGCTTAAGTTTCTTACTTGATAAAAGCCTTGAGTGCCAAATACTCTGTTGACCTAACACGTAAACCTTGTTAATCACGAAGATGTGTAGTATTTGTGTCCATATATATTTGTGCAAGAATTGCAATGAGGCCTTGACCTTAATGAACTCTGAACATTTATGACAGTAAACAAGGAATGGCCTTCCTGCCATTTATTCTTGGTGTGAAGAATGTTTGTGACTGTGGCAGAGTCATTTTTAAATTACACATTTACATTACTGTGCCCATATTACACATATTAGATGAAAAATTATGAATTGCAATATATTCTAAATGTATTAGAATTTTAGGCATTATTCTAAAAATAATAATAATAATAATCTGTGGGTTTGCTAAGCTGTTACAGAGTTGATTGCCAGGGCATTGCCATTGGTTGTTAGGGTGTTCTAGGTGGTTGCTAGGGCCTTCTTACACTGATTGTAGGTGATCCTGTATTCGTTTATTAGGATTTTACAAGTCAGAACTAAAAGGAAATGTGAGGCACATGTCATTGGGGTTGCTAGGGGATTCTGGGTGGTTCCTAGGGACTTTTCAGTCCGATTAAAGGTGATCTTGAATTCATTTATTAGGATTTTACAGAAGTAACATTTAGATGACATTTTTTTTTAAAGAAATATGTGTGATAAATTGCTACGGTGTTCCTTGTGTTTTTAGCACACTGCTTTGCAGTTGCTAGAGTTTTCTGGGTGGTTGCCAAGGCCTTCTTACTCAGTTCAAAGGAGATCTTGAATTAATTTATTATAATTTTACAAGTCAGAACTCAATTTTTGAATTTGTCTGATGGAAATGTGAGGTGCTTGTTATTGTAATGGGGTTGCTAAGATGTTCTTCATGGTTTCAAGTATGTTTCTATGGAGTTGCTCTGACTGATTGAAGGTGATCCCAAATGTGAGTGGTGCAGATGCTTGGGGGGTCCAAATGGTTTTTAGCACATCGCTATGAGATTGCTAGGGTGTTCTGGGTGGTTCCCATGGCCTTTTTAGACTGACTGAAGGTGTTCCTGTACCAGTTTCTTAGGATTTTACAATTCTTTTAAGGAAATGTGAGTTGTGCTTGTCATTGCTGTGCAGTTGCTAATGTTTTAACCATGTTGCTATGCAGTGTTCTGTGTTCTGAGTCTCTATGATATTCTGGTCTCTAGATATGGCTCGGGTCCTTCCTTCAATGTAAGCCTATGGGATTTTTTTTTTTCATCTGTTCACAATGAGAAAATCATCACTCTGATTGGTTAGAAAGTAATAAAACAACTCTCCAGAGCATGCTACATAATTTGTGGTACAATTTATTTCACATAACATAAATTCCTCCTTTTGTGGGACAAAGTTTAATAGTTATGCGTAGCCAAGTGGAGAAATTTCATGAAATTTCACCTTAGAAATAAATTGGACTTGGCCCCTATAAGAACCAGAGTTTTGTGACTCCAGAGTTTTTGGACAACTGCTTTCCGGCACTCTCTCGTGTTAGAGACGTGAAAACTTACATTGGGCGAGAGTGCTCCTGGTTTGGTTCATCGTTTGATAATTCTTGGGGAAATATAACATTTTACACAAAATGCTTATAAATTGCATTAAACATGTGTTCAGAAGAGTAGTATGTTAAAATTGAGTGTTTGTCATGGATCATATTTGAAGGATGCATATGGATTGCATGTGCTGAGTTTGACCATGTTGTTCACATGTAAGGACTGGGCATGTAAATTTAGAATTAAACATGTCTTTTTTAATGATTTATAGCCCATAGATTTTTCCAGTTTAATGTATAAGTTTAATACATGTTATATGTGTAATGAGAATTGTATTGTTTTAAACTGTTATACTTGTCCTTAAAACCAGGTAAAAAAAAAAAAAAAAAAAGAAGCTAAATACTGTGAGTGATTTAAGCATGTGTAAAATGCATACAATCCTTTGAGTGATTTAAGCAAGTACATGGATAAAATTATGTGAATCATATAAGCATGTGTTAAGGTGATGTATTCTGAAGCATAGGCTAATGCTCTGTTTGTATTTTCATTTGACATTAGCCTCTACCGTATTTTATTGTACCTTAATTCATTCCTGTATTTCATATTTTTATTTCATGTAATTTTATAATTGATATATGGCCCCATCAACTGCTGTTTTTCTTTTCTTTTTTTTTATAAACAGCCATCAGATTAAACCCCAAAATATATTTTTGTACCCTATGTTGTTTCTTTTAAACCCGACGGCTACATATGGTTAGTGGTTTGTTCAAATCGTGAACCCTATTATGATCAGAAAAATTAGTAATGCTTGCCTTAGCAAGCACTAATAATTACTTGCAATAGTAATAGCACTAACAAACGTTATGAGCAGTTCCACAAATGTTTAGACTACATGTCAAGTGCATGCTTTTCATTATTACTTGGTACTTATGCAATTACATGACATGAAATTTGTGTGACCCACATTTTTCTGCATGTTTAAATGTACACACTATTGCAACGGAATTATTCAGGACTAATTGGACCATCTTAACAACATTTTCATAAATGTTTTAGTGAGTAATCTCAATGGGATCTGCAATCTAACTTTTCGTCTTTCAAGTTTCAATAACAGGGATATCTACTGCTTAGATCTGACCGGTTATAAAATGAGATTTATTAAATACAGAGTCTTTAGAGTAGCAGCTCTGTGAGATGCTCAAACATGCAAATGTAATTACAATGACAAATGCAAATCCAAACCCATTATGAAACCCATCAAGAATAAGATTACTTAGAAGAAAGGAAATGGCCTATACACTGGATGCTGGAAAATGAACGGTGATTACAATGCCAAAAATTACTTTGCAAATATTACTGTTAATTAAGTTTGTGTGTTTGAACTATTTCTGTTAAGCTTTAGAAAAAAAATAAAATTAAAATGGTCATATGTTTTTTGAGTAATTACTTCAAAGACAGTGACAAACTAGAGTCCAATCAATTTCTGGGCCTTCTAAAGGAGTATTTTACATTAAATACAAGTTAAGCTCTATCGACAGCATCTGTGGCATGCTGAACACTGTTAGTTAGATCTTCTAGCAGAACTGTCATGTGATTGTTGCAGATTTTGGAGGAGTGACTGCAGAATTCTGCTGTGTCTTCCTGAAAAAAGTTTTTAATGGAGAGCACCAGATGGATGGCTTCTCAGTCAGTGTTAAAGCTTCTATGGAACAGAACTCTAGTAAAAATATGCTTCAGAAGTCATTTTACAATAGCATCTGCTTTGAGACACCTCTACTCTTTCCGTAACTGTCATGGAAAAGGAGATTGTGTGTCACTGGCGCATGGTATAATAGGCTTAATTCACTTTTCATACTTCACCTCTGTTCCAAAACGTAGTAAGCTACCTACATAGACAGCATTGTAAGGGACCATTAGACAGCATTGTAAGGGACCATAGGCGCTCTCTTGACATGAAGGCTGTTCCAAAACGTAAGCAGCATGAATATGCTGCCTTCTAAGACATGTTCTTTTCTAAGCCATTTTCGCATATATACTTTAAAGTGTAGCCGATCCCTGAATATATTATAATGAGCTTAGTGGGAAAAAAATATCATAGATGCCATTTACAGCAATATAAATGACAGTGATAATATATTTCTTTCAATACTGAAAAATATCAATACACAATAGTTAAATCTATTTAAATGTTGAGTTTTTGTTTACCAAATCTTCTCTGTCCAATGAAAACACATATCTCATATCACTTTTGACAATTTAGAAATTTTAACACAGATGGGACCAATGAAAATTTTTTTCAATCTATCTGTTTAACAAGTATCTCAACTGGCCTTGTTAAGTGTCCATCAAAATTGTGTATGTCCCACCCTTATGTTTTGAAGAGTGTCAATTAATTTACCTCAGCTGTCCGGCTGAAGTGCTTTTTAAAATATCATACCAATAGCTTAGCAATATGCTAACATCTAACTCTTTTAAGGTTGCCAAATTTTCACTAAGTGAGCTCAGGATGCTTGAGCATTTTGAGTGCATCAATAGGTTACATTTCCTTTAGGATCCCCCTATAGAATTTTTTTGTCCAAATGGGGGTGTGGGTTGTGTCCCCCTTGAGCATTTTTTCACTTTAATATAGAACAAGATGCTTTTAATACAGGACATTTCACCATCTGACCTGTAGGCATGCTAGCTGTCCCATATTGCCCAGGACGTCCTGTATTTTGGCCGAATGTCATCACCGGCTAAATGCTTGTGGGTCCACATCCCCCTTGGTCTGATGCCGAAATGTCCCGCATTAAAGCGCCTTAAATGCAAAAGACATCCTGTGTGGTGAAAAGTTGACATCTTAATTTAGGCCAAAATATGGGACATCCCAGCTAATATGGTACAATTGCCAAACCTACCTGAGTTAGACAGTGAAAAAACCTGCATTGTCCATGCTTAAGGAGGACATAACCCCCACCCTTGTTCGGACGACAGCACGCTCACAGAGGATCCTAATGGGAAAATACTGTATCGAACCACTCAAAATGATCAGGCGTCCCATATCCACATGGCAAACAACTGGCAAACCTAAACCATGGGTTTTGTCCCTTGGTTTAGATTTCTTCATTTGTTTGGGATGGGGGGTGGGGGGATGTCTCATTCGAGCATTTCGCCATGTAAATACGGAATAATAGGCTTATGGGATGTCTGAATTACAGCAGAAATGGATTTACAGTATGTTCCAGCTAATATGGTCAGATGGTGAAAGGGCCTGCATTGTCCATGCTTAAGGGTGACACAACCCCTAACACTGGTCGGATGACGAAATGCTCATGGGGGATCCAATTGTAGACATCCCCAACTAAAGCACTCAAAATGTTCAAGTGTTTCATATTCGCATTACATAAAATTGGCAATCCAAAACCCACAAGCATTCTCCATCCATTTAGGGGTGGGAGGGGATGTCCCCCTCAAGCATTTTGCCACTTAAATAATTAAAACATTTTGGCCAAAATATGGGATGTCCTGGCTATGAAGGCAGTAGACAGAATGATAGCTCACCAGATTTTAGATCAGAGCCTTAGTGTAACTTGCTTCCTTTAGTATGATAGTACATTTCCATTCAATTGCCTTCTGTGTTATAAAGCAAAGATGACAATGTCAGAAACATCACAGCTTTAAAACGCATCAGTGTTTTTCCTCAGAGTTGGAACTGGCAGAATTTGAAAGATACCATTAGTCTTTGTCATATGTATGGCTTCTGCAAGCAGTGAAGGAAGTGTGAGCGGATGTGTTTCTTAATCCTGCCCCTCCTTTCCGAGTTGCAGCACTTAACTTTAAATGTGATCTACAGTATAAGCAGGCCACTCTCACTCAGCGATCACATAAAAAGAGCTCATGACAGATACCTTAGCTCCACCTCAGACAGTTACAGCAATGGCAGCCCTTCGAGTAAAAATGCTTCAGATCAAAAGTGTTCACCCCTCGGCAGGCGCCAGACTGTCTGACACTGGACCAAATTGATTCTTAATCGGGTTTGTATGGACTTTTAACCCCTTGGCTGGCCGGCTTCGCAGGAGAGTTTACTTGCTCCCATACTTTCTCTGGTACAGTAAATGCATTAACACAATGACAAGTCACTACATGTGACACAAATATGCTGTTATTAAAAAAGATGATAAGCCCTTGCCTGTATTTTCCAGAATAATGGCATGATATAAAGCATTCCTTTGTAATTGAAGCTGAGTTGCTAATTTGTACTTAACACTCAACTGGGTGGCTCCACGAAAACTGAGTTACGAAGCCATTAAGATGCTAAAGGGCGTTATGATCATGTTTGGGCATTATATTTTAAAGGACCCTTTTAATGCATTTATCTGAAATGTATTTACCAAAAAAGTATTGTATTACATCTCTGAACCTTTTCGAGACCTCTTACAATTGATTCACCTCACATTAAAACCATTTACATTGCATTAAAATGGTGTAAATAGTACATTTTCTGTGCAAGACATGGGTCTTCAAATCTTTTTTAACCCAAGTACCCCTTGAAAGAACTATAATACCATATTTACTAGGGCAAATTAAATTTTTTTATTAATTACACGAGACACTGATTCATTAATCAAATTAATTACAATTAATCACATTTAATCATTATTTGCTGAAAAAGGCCCTCAATTAAAGATAATTAAATATAAATGAATATTCTAATAATTCATATTGAAATATTCTGCATTATGGTGGCAGACAAGTAAAGCATTGATTAGACAAAAAGGGGCTTTAGAAGTCAATATATTAGGTATATTATTCCCATATCACTGAACATAAACCTCCAGTCGACAACAATCCATTGAGTTCGTCAATCTGTTCAGTTTGCACAGGTATTCTCGCGCTACGTCTGTTCTAGGCGTGTCTCACTGGTTTTCATTGTCATAAACGCTGTGTTATTAGGATGCTGTGTCAAGTTTAAAGTAGTTCAAACTTTGAAAAACTTATCGTGATCTCTGTATTCAGCTCATGCTATCGCTGCGCTGCTTGTGGGGTTTGTTGAGGCGTGCTAACTGCCCCCTACTGATGCAGCTCATAAAAACACATGTACTTTAAGCTTGAAATGCTACAATGGTAGGAAAATACTTGATTTATTTACAGAATTAATGTACAGGTTAGAGGGGATGATTTTGTTAATTGTTTAACACGTTATTTTTCATATAATTAATCGCACAAAATTAAGGTGTTAAATCGACAGCCATAGTATTTACATATCTTGTTATGGTACTGAAATTGCAAAAGCCAGTAAATTAATCATTATTAAAGAGTCATATACACGTCATGTTAAATAATATTTATTTGTATAACGCATTTCACAACACACACCGTTTCAAAGCAGCTTAACAGAAAATCATTATTTGAATGAAACTGTAATATCTATAAAATCTCAGGGTCATCATTGTGTAATTTGATTAAACATGATTGTAAATTGTGTATAAAAATAAATTATTAAATAATAATTGTATTTAGAACACTAGTGAGCAAGCCGAAAGTGACTGTAGCAAGGAACACAAAACTCCACAATATGTTGGTTATTGGTGAAAAAATAACCTTGGGAGAAACGTCTAGGTTACTGTTGTAACCTCCATTCCCTGATGGAGAGAATGAGACGTTGTGTCTAATTAAGCGACACTTGGGGTTTATCTTGAAGGCCTCGGTTACCTCTGAACTTGAGAAAAGGCCAATGAGAAATTGGCAGACAGAATTTGCATGTCCCTCCCCCGTACATATGAGGAGCCGAGAATAAGATTTGGCCGTTACAGTGGCTCGGTACAGCAGGAGGACACAACGTCTTGTTCCCTCCATCAGGGAACGGAGGTTACAACAGTAACCTAGACGTTCCCCGTCTGACGCTCACTCAACGTTGTGTCAAATGAAGCGACACTAGGGTTCCCTATTCAATCACGCCATGTGCTGCACTTTGTACATGAGCTGCTGATGCTGGTGCGGGCAGGTAGTTGTGTGCCAAAGCAGCAGGCTGCATCAGACTGCACGTACCCTTCCCCAACACCCCATAAAAACAAATATGTTCCCGGCATCCCTGGGGGGGGGGGACCATGCCATCTGCGCCAATTCTCTCTCTATGTTTCCCGCATAGAGTTAAAGTGGCTGGGGCCATTTAACGCTATAACACCTATCGGAGAAGGCGTTCTTTTCCAACTCCTATTCTTTCTGGGGGAAAACACCCCGTGGAGACCACATCCTGTCTAGGCTGTGGGGAGCGCACGTGATCACCTCAGTGGAGGGGATGGGCACTTTGTGCAAGCGGAACACCCGGTCAGTTGTTCTGTATTCCCGAGTTCTACGTGCTTGGATCTGAGAAAATACGTGACGAAACCGACTCAACTCTGAGGCTGTAGAATCTCATAAATGTATTGGGCGTTGCCCAGCCTGTCGCTCTGCAGATGTCTGCTAGGGAGGTGCCATTGGCCAGTGCCCACGAGGATGCCACACTTCTCGTCGAGTGTGCTCGAACCCGCAAGGGGGTGTGCATGGCCTGTATCTGATAAGCCAAGGTGATGACGTCGATGACCTAGTGGGCTAGCCTCTGATTGGAGACAGCGTTCCCTTTCCGTTGTCCACCAAAATAGACAAAGCTGCTTAGAACATCTAAAGCTCTGTGTGCAGTCCACATAGATATGCAAAGCATGCACCAAACACAGCAACAAAAAGGCTGGGTCTGTCTCCTCACGGGGCAGCGCTTGCAGGTCCCTGGTCCCTGAAGGGGAACCTTGGGCACGTAACCCAGTCAAGGTCTTAGGAGGACATGGCCGTCTGGCGGACCGAACTCCAGGCAAGTGTCGCTGTCACAGAACGCTTGCAGGTCCCCAACCCTCTTGATGGAAGCGGAGTGATCAGGAGGGACATCTTCAAGGAGAGGGCTCTGAGCTTGACTGATTCTAGCAGCTCGAAGGGGGGTCTCTGGAGGCCAGAGAGGACTATGGAGAGATAACATGAGGGGAACAGGCGTGGCCTGGGAGGGTTCAGCCTCTGGGCGCCTCTAAGGAACCTAATGATCAGGTCATGCTTCACTAAGGACTTACCGTCCACTGCGTCATGGTGAGCCGATATAGCGGCTACATAAACCTTCAAGGTAGAGGGGGGGACAGCCTCCCCTCCAGTCTCTCCTGCAGAAACGAGAGCACTGACCTGGCTACACATCTCTAAGAGACTTCAGATTGGGAAGAACACCAATTCGCGAACAAGCGCCACTTCAGGGCGAAAAGTTGCCTGGCAGAAGGAGCTCTGGCTTGGTTGATCGTTTCTACGACAGCAGGTGGTAGACCACTTAGTCCAGGGGCCAGATGTGGAGGTTCCAGAGGTCTGGAGCGAATGCCAGAGTATGCCCCGTCCTTGAGAATGAAGGTCCTTCCTCAGGGGAATTCACCAGGGAGGTAACCAAGTCTGCATTGGCCAGTAGGGGGCCACTAGAGTGACTTGTTCCTTGTCCTCCCTGACCTTGCACAGCACCCGTGCAAGTAGGCTCACTGGGGGAAATGCGTACTTGCGCAGCCCCCGGGGCCAGCTGTTTGCCAGCACATCTATCCCGAGGGGAGCCTCCACTAGGGAGTACCAGAGCGGGCAGTGGGAGGTCTCTTGGGAAGCAAACAGGTCTACCCGTGCTTTGCCGAACTGCTCCCAAATCAGCTGGACCACCTGAGTTAGAGCCTCCACTCTCTGCTGAGTGTGCACTGTTGTGACAGCACGTCTGCTGCCGTGTCGAAGTTGCCCGGGATATGAGTGACACGCAGTGACCTGAGTGAATCCAAAGGAGGAGATGGCAGGCAAGTTGCAGCATGTGACGAGAGCGCACGCCACCGTGGCGATTTATGTATGCTATCGTGGTGGTGCTATCTGAACGGATCAAGACGTGCTTGCCCCGAAGTAATGGGAGAAACCTCTGCAGGGCAAAGATTACAGCCAGCAACTCTAGGCAGTTGATGTGCCAACCCAGCTGGGGCACCGTGTGCAATGGGCACGCAGCCGCCGGCTCCTGGATGGGGCCCCGGATGAGTTGGCAGAGTTATAGATTATAAATGTTTCTGGTTCCGACAGACCTAACTAAAGCAGCCTAATTGTGAGCTGATGGATAAATTAGGCGTATGCCTGGCTATATAGATGAGTCTTTAGTCTAGACTTAATCTGAGTGAGTGTGTCTGCATCCCAAACAGTGTTAACTATTCCATAAACTATTCCATAGTTTAAGAGCCTAATAGGAAAAGGGACTTCCTCCTTTTGTGGATTTTGATATGCTAGGAACTATCAAAAGGCTAGGATTTTGTGATCGTAATGAACATGATGGAAGATACTGTGACAGAAGGTCACGTAAGTACTGTGGAGCTAGACCATTCAAAGCTTTGTATGTAGTTAACAGAAGTTTAAAGTCAATATGAAATTGAACAGGTAGCCATTGTAACTATGATAGAACGGGGCTAATATGATCATATTTCTTGGTTCTAGTCAGCACTCTGGCAGCTGCATCTTGAACCAATTGAAGTTTATTTATTGAACTTGCAGTACATCCTCCCAGTAATGTATTAAAATAATCTAATCTTGAGGTCATGAACGCATTAATTTGTTTTTCGGCATCAGCAACAGAAATCATGTGTCGTAAATTAGAAATATTTCTGAGGTGGAAGAATGCTGTTCTACAAACATTGGAAATGTTATTTTCAAAGGACAGATTGGTATCAAATACCGTATAACACCTAAGTTCTTAGCTGTAGAAGACGATGTGACAGTACATCTAACGAGAGTCAAATTCTATTTTAGTTGCTTATTTTTAGAGGTTTTTGGTCCAATAATTAGTACCTCTGTTATGCCAGAATTGAGTAGAAGGAAATTTCTGGCAACCAATCATTGATATATTCTGCTAATTTGGAGATTTGTGAAATTTTGTCAGGTTTAGAAGAAATATAATGTTGGGTATCACCAGCATAACAGTGTAAACTTATTCCATGATTTCTGAAAATATCTCCCAAGGATATAAGGTGAAAAGTAGGGGCCATAAAACTGATCCCTGTGGCTCTCCATACTTAACTTTTGTTTAATTTGACAATTCCTCGTCTACACATACAAAAGTGGTAGTGGTCTAATAAATAGGACCTAAACTATGCTATTGCAAGTCCACTAATGCCAACATAATTCTCCAGCCTATTCATGAGAAAGTTATGATCTATCGTGTCGAAGGCAGCACTAATATCTAAAAGCACTAGAAGAGAAATGCAGCCGCTATCAGATGATAAGATAAAGTCATATGTAACTCTTATAAGTGCAGTCTCTGTACTGTGATGGGGAGTAAATCTTGACTAAAATTGTTCATATATACCATTTCTCTGTAGAAATTAACATAGTTTGGATGACACTCACTTTTCTAGAATTTTCAACATAAATGAGAGATTTGAAATCGGTCTAAAATAAGTCAATTCTCCAGGATTAAGCTGTGGCTTAATAAGCGGTTTGATAACTGACATTTTAAAGTTTTTGGGACACATTCTAAGGATAGCGAGGAGTTAATAATATTAAGAAGAGGTTCTGAGATTACAGGGAATACCTCTTTTAAGAGCTTAGTTGGTATTTGATCTAACATACATGTTGTGGCTTTTGATTTTTTTTTATACATTTTGTTAGCTCTTCATAACCTATGACAGTGAAGGATTGAAGTTGCTCATGAGGAAATTTATGAGACACTGTTTTCTGAGGTGCAGTGACAGTTGATTGCATAATTCCAATTTTATTTCTGATGATTTCTATTTTATCAGTAAAGAAATTCATGAAGTCATTACTATTGTGCTGCAACTGAATATATGTTTCAGTCGATGCTTTATTCCTAACCAGTTTAGCCATAAATACTGAATAAACACCTAGGATTGTTGTGGTTATTTTCTATTAGTTTACTTTGAGTTTGCTATAATATGCTGACCTGGCAGCTTTTATGCCTGTCTGTAGCTACAGACACTACCCTTCCATGCACCGTGAAATACCTCTAATTTTGTATTTTTCAACTTGTGCTCCATTTCACGTGCGCCTCTCTTGAGAGCATGAGTGTGATCATTGTACCATGGTGCAGGTTTTATTTCTTTAATTTTCTTTAATCTAATCTATCACGATCAAGAGTGCTAGAGAAGACTGTATTTATATTTTCTGTTCTTCTAGACTTTTTGGCTTACTGAGTATGTGAGACAATTCTGGAAGATTTTTAGTAAAGCCATCTTTAGTGGTTGAAAGAATTGTTCTACCAGAATGATAGAGTGGTGTAGATTGAGTGATATTAGTTGATCGCAGCAAACAAGAGACAAGGTAATGATCTGAGATGTCATCGCTCTGAGTTAGAATTTCTATTGTATCAACATCAACTCCATTTGATAGAATTAAATCTAGCATATGATTATTCCGATGAATTGGTCCTGTCACATTTTGTCTGAATCCAAGAGAGTTGAGAATATCAATAAATGCTAATCCCAATGTATAATTTTCATTATCTATGTGAATGTTGAAGTCATCAACAATTAAAGCTCTATCTACAGTAACTACAAGATCTGAAAGTAAATTAGAAAATTCATCAAGGAAATCTGAGTAGGGCCCAGGTGATCTATATACTGTAGCAAGGGCAAAAGATGACAGATATTTTTTTATTTATATATGATGGTGTCACATTGGCATTATTAGTTCAATAGACTTAAACTTACATCCTATCCTCTGAGTAACACCAAAAATGCCACTGTAAATCATTGCAACACCTCCTCCTCTACCATTCAGATGAGGCTCATGTTTATAACAATAACCTGGGGGAGTAGATTCATGTAAACAATAATTTTAATATACAATTAGTGCCTTGGATTAAAGAGATCTAATGTTTAGTAACCCTACCTTTATTTGATGTTTATCTTAAAAAAAATTGAAGTTTGATCATAATTACATTTTTTTCTAAATAATTTAGTGAGGGTTAGGTGTTTGATAGTTCGGGGAACAGACAGTCTCTATATAATATCTAGGTGATACAGCTTCTATGTGTTGTAGTTTATGTGACCTGTGTGACGCCTCAAGACAGCTAGCAGACATTCGGTTTAACCAGTTTGTCTGCTTCCTGACCTGGGCCCCAGTTAGCCAAATACTATCACTTTTAAGACTATGAGCCAAATTACTAGAGAGGAGAGTGGCACCTTCCCTGGAGGGAAGGTAAGTCTCTCTTTAGTAAGTCATGTCAACCCCAAAAACTCCTTTTGTCTATAAATCATTTGCTATTCTCTGGGCACCACTCAAACATCCAACCGTTCAGTGATATTAATCTACTATAAATTTCATCACCACAATGATCAGAGCCAGAGCATATTACAGTGTCTGACATCATTTTTGCAAGTTCACACACCTCTTTAAAATTATCTTTAGCGATCTCTGACTGGCAAAGCCGGACATCATTAGTGCCAACATGAAAATCAAATTTAGAAAATCTACATTTAGCATTAGCCAGCAAATTTGTTCTGATGTCAGATGCTCGATCCACGGAAATGCGTTTAACAATGGTGGCTGGAGTCTCTATTTTCATGTTCCTTACAATAGAATCACCTATGACCAAGGCTCTTTCAAAATGATTCTCAGTGGGTGCATCACTGAGTGGGGAGACTCGACTGGAAACCCTAACTGGTATGGGAGAGTGGTGTCACTTTGCTGAGTAAGTATCCCTGCTCCTGTGGCTCAAAAGCCGGAATCAGAGTGTGTGTGTTGCTCGCTGTACTGCTCGTATTCAAAACAGAATCTACAAGTTTCTCTTTCTCACTGACCTCCACTAGTGTTAGGATGCTTGTCTCTAACTCATTAACCTTCTCCATCAGCCTGACTAATTCCTAACATTTATCACATGTAAATACCCCACTGCTGACAGTAAGAAGTTATAGTAAACATGTGGCATACAATGCAGAAAAAGAAAGAAAAATAAGAGAAAACTGTTGCACACTGTAAAATACACACAATTGAAACAGTAGAAAAGTAGGAAAAAATGAAGCACGCAGTAAAATGTCAAAGGATAAAACAATGAACATATAAGAAGTATAAGTAATTCTAAGCAAGCTAGCAAGCTACAAACACAGACTCGTGCAGTGTGCTGCAGCAACCGGAACAGAAAGTCCCACCTTTACATTTTAACATGTGGGAAAAACAATGAACATTTAGTTACTTTAGCTTCTTGAGTATTTGTTAAAGTTATTGAATAATATGTTTACACGTTTATATTTTCACAAAATTATTTTGAGATCAAACAACAATTAGTGTATGCACTGCTGAAGACCCCGGATTAAAACATAAAAGTGAGAGTTTTAATTATTACATTACCAATCTTTAATGATGTGCTCATGTGAAGTTACTTTCCATAAAACACATAGCCAGTGTTTGAGTCTTTTTAGTTGACTTGTTCTCTGTATGCACGCTCATAATTACATATCCAGAAGGCACAGTTATGTAAAGGAGATCTGAAATCAGGATTCATAAGATGGTTCATCAGTCTGGCACAGTTAGTGTAATATTGCTGCTGTTTTAGGGGGAGCGTCATTACTCATGTCTGGTGGAGGCAGTCAGTTTCTCAAACTCTGTGGTTAAATGTCTTTAAGGGAGTCTTGTCTTTTCTGACAGTTATAAATCATCTGTTATAAATCCGCTTTGGAGACTTGGAGACTGAATCTGTTTTTCAGAATACCTAATATGGAAGAATTAGTTGATTTTATTTATTTTTTGGAGACATACACACTTGAGCAGATCAATAAAAATTGTGTATCAGTCACACACATGAGTGGTTCAGTTAGTGAAGTATATGATTGTTATTCAAGTTTTCAAAACACAATAAAGGAATAGTCCACCAAAATTCAAATTATATCATCATTTACTCACTTTCATGCCATTCCAAACCTGTATGAAAGGAAAAGGTGAAGTTTACAAGAATGTACATGCTACTCTTTGCCATACAATGTAAGTTAGTGGGCTTTCACCCTTGTTCAGAAATTGAAATAGCTTGTGCATTTATTTTTGCCAATTTAAGCAAGATTCAGGAGTGGATTATCCAATAGGATTTATGGGCATGTACCCAAGGGGCCATGAGTGTGTGTACCACAATGCCATAGGGTAAGTTCCGCTCGAAGCATGAACATGTAAAACATGTTGTTGTCATTTGTAGTTGTGACACGTGTTACCCAGAGAGGATAGACGCAGCGTTTTTATTCCTTTTAAAAAAGAGAATGTTGTTAATTAAACTGTGTCAGCCATAACACCTGCAACGACACCAAATTTGCTCCAAGGTAAATGTCAATTCATTTAATTAATTGGTTCAAGTCATATTAAAAGCTAGTAATGGGCATTCATCAATAATCTGGTATTCGAACATTTAAGCTCATAAAAAAACAAATACTCAAATATTCTATTATTTTTAATGAAGGTAATTAATGAGAAAGGGAAGTTGTAATTTTTGTTATTTTTCTAATGCAATTAACGTACAGGATGAATATATACACTCGACATATATTTGTTATGTTTATATTGTATCTCATGTCATGTATTTGTTGAGAAAAACAAGCATATCCATGTGTTCAGTAAACTATACTCATTTATACACACCAGTTTAAATGATGGTAAATGGTCTGCACTTATATAGTGCTTTTTTAACCTTTATGGTATTCAAAGCACTTTACTCACCCATTCACACACCATACATGCAAGGCACTAGCATGCCATTGGGAGCAGCTTGGGGTTCAGTGCCTTGCCCAAGGACACTTTGGCATGTGGAGTTGTGTGGGCCGGGATTTGAACCACCAACCCAGCAATTAGTGGCCGACCGGCTCTACCAACTGAGCCACAGCTGCCCCAAATAATGGAATGTCCCTTACCTCAGCTAGCAAAGTCTTTCTCGGATGCCATGTTTGTTGTTTACGGAAGCATCGCAGGGATGCAATTGGGACGCTGCTTTCTGACGAGCTGCACATATACAGGAGTAAAATGTACACAGCTTATCCAGTACATTTAAACAGGAACACAGTTTTCTCACAGTAAGCAATAACCTGCTTTTTGGTGTCCATCTAAACATACTGACAGAACGATTTGCTCATCGAATATGATCAACTTGTGTCCACACTCAAGAGCGCCACCCAGTGTATTCTGTTATAATTGCCAGTTTTAGTTTGTGTGTTCAGGATTTAACATCCATCACTCATGCAATGTATATATGGCCAGCAAAGAAAAACTTTGTGAAATTCGAATAGTATTTTTACTATACAAATAATTATTGAAGAATGAATACTCTAGTAACCGACTACTCGTGCACATCCCCAGTAAAAACGATAATGTAAATAACGAGTTCACAGCAAAATGAGTGTTATGCATGTTAGCGTAAGAGAAACAGCTCTTATTCACTTATGATAATGTTATTAGATGTGTAATTGCTAAATGAAAAGTGACTGTAATAATCGTTTGCCTTGACTCTGATTCACAGTCTCCACAGTTTTTAATCAAACTACTGTATAATTTAATTATTTATTTTTCAAAAAACTTAAGATAAATATGCATTACAATGTCACTCTTCATACCAGACCACTGAAAAATATTGTCCATTCCATTTATGAGAATATCCGATTCACTGTAATCTCCCAGTTCTGCAGAGCTTGTCAGAGTGAGAAAACATAGCCAAGGGGGGCGGAGATTGATAACAGATTACTGAATTTACTGATTACTTCATCTAAAAAAATATCAGATTACTAATTACTTTAAAGTGACTTTCTAAAACATTTTTTTTGTTTTTCCACTCAACAAATGAATAATAATATCTAAAAAAAAATTAAGTCGTACACTCGACACACTTGTTTTTTCTCACTGGGATTCGGAAGCCTTGAGCTATTACAGGAACACAAATAGACAAAAATGTTAACTTATTTAATTATTTAAAAGTTGTCACGGTCCTGTCAGACAAAAACACAGACAGACATAGTGTCATCATCTTCCCATGTCTGTCTTGTGTTTCGTTGTCTGTCTTTGTATCTTTGAGTGCATGGTTTCGTTTGCCTTGCGATGTATGCTCAGGTTTTGTTTAGTGTGAGCTTTGTTTGGCGTTGCTATGCATTCCCTTGTCTTGTTTGTCAGTTGGCATGAGCGTACATTGACTTATTGTCTTGGAGATGTGCGCTCATGCCATTTGGGTGTTTTGTTGTCTTGTGAGAGCATGTGGTATAGTTTTGTTTCGGTATTGCTGCATGTCTTACGTTAGCCTATACCCAACCTCCTTGTTTGCTTATTATTAGTTAATTTGCCTCACCTGTCCCCCGTTTGATTTCTCTCCGTATTTTAGCCTCCTTGTGTGTGCTGTCTAGTGCCAGTTCATCTTGTTTGTTCCCCAATGATGGTCCCATTTGTCAGTTCTGTTTCGTACCAGCTTGGTCCAGTTGTTCCTGTGCCCTGTTCTCATCTGCCCCAGCCATTTTCCCCTACGGTACAGTTTATGTTTGTTTTTTCCCCCTTGTGGGAGTTTATGTTGGATTTTGCCTTTGTTTTCCCCTTATTTTTCTACTCTGTGTTGGGTCCTGTTCTTCTCTGCTTTTTCATGACCAAAAGTAGACTACATAAATAGTATTCTTTTCAAAATGTGTGTGACACAAGTAATGTTTTCAGAAGTAATTAAGTTAATTGAAAGTCAATAACCATAATCTGATTACAATAATTTAAAATGTACTGCATTACAGTCATTCGATTACCAAAACTAATTACATTACAACTAATTAAAGGGGCTGCCAAATTCTGAAAAAAAAGCACCATAAAAATACCATAAATGCATTTCACACAATTTATGAGCTATATTCCATGTGTTCTGAAGGCATACAATAGTGTTGTGTTAGGAGCAGACTGAAATTAAATTAATTATTCACTGATAGCTTAAGTTTCACTTTCACTGCAGCTCTCAAATCTTATTTGTGTTGTGTGTGTATATATATATAAATAGCAGACATGTCAGTCTAGGTTATACATCCTCAGTAATGCCCAATTGGTTCTCTCACATCATTTGACTGATCATATCTTCATGCAAGTTTGAATATGTGGAAGTGCAAAGGATGTATGCCAGTCAAGGGGGAGGGGTTTTCAGCTAATTAAAACTTTTGTCTACAAACACAGTACCCACTACACACAGTTCTTTTACACTTTCAGTAATCAGAATTTATTAATTTTTTACAACTATTTTATAAATATATTTCTGAATATTTCTAATAATTTCTAATAATATTCTGGGTGGGCCTGCGTCTAATTTGAGTGGGCCTGGCCCACTTTTGGCTATGCCACTGCTTTCATTGTATGGAAAAGAGCTATACGTGTTCTGCATAGGAAAGAAAGTCATACTAGTTACTTTACTTAAATACTTTATTCTAAATTATATGGAAATTAAAGTAACATTTTACTTGCAGGATGGTTTTGTGTTAAAAACTGAGAAAATCTATTTAATATAAATAGATTTTTTGATAGTTAGCTTTGAATGCTAACACATGCTAGTTTAGCTGTTTTATTGTCTTTCAGAATGTGTTAGCATGCTAGTCAACCATTCAGAGGGTGGGAGCATCTTACCAGCCTCTTGTTTAAGTTCTAAAGCATTTCTTGCATGCACCCTAACCCACTATTTCATACAGACAAGAGTTGTTAGCTAAACAAGTGGAGAGGTTTGAGCAGCAGCAGGGATTGTCTGTGCTAGATTAACTATCATATACAGCTGTCATCTGGTCTTAATTTCAGAGATGCAATTCGAACGCAGTCACTTATGCATGCTCATTTTAATAGAGACAATTTCCAAAAGCTCCCTTCACCTGACAAGACAACTAAATACAGCCTGATCTCATGAAAATTATGTGGTGCCATTTTTGCTAAATGATATTATGTTGTACATTACATGTCTCAGTTCTGGAGTAAAATGTCTTCTTTGTGGACATTATGCTAAGGGTATTCTGAGTGGTTGCTAGGTGGTTTCTTACTGGTCCAAGTCAAAAGATCCCATTCCAAAGTCTTTAAGATATTCTAGTTTCTATGGCAAGTCTTTGGGGATTTTTTTCACCCCATTTAGGAACATTCGTGCCTGCACATCACAAATAGCGGCAAGTTATGGGTTTGTTTGAAATCCCTAACACTCCAAATGAGCAATAGTAACAGTGATGCTTGCCTTAGCAACCACCACTGATTCACAGAACTGAAAGAAAAAATATATGGAATAATGAGATGATAATAGAAATGTTGTGCCTATAAGTGAAAATGAACGGATCATTAGAGGTGGTATGGTTTGAATTGTTTTGTTTCTTTGTTGTGGGTTCACTTTTATGAATGTCTCTTTCTCTGTGTAAACCACAATGTGGCAGCACTTTCAGTTGATTTAACAGCAGCGCTCCCTCGCTCAACGCACCATTACCATTTCAATTTGACTATAGTTGCTTTAACTTGCCATAAATAAGAGGAAACAAAGATTTTCAGAGAACAGCAACTCATCCTTTACATCTGTGAGCTTGACTGAGAGAACGAGCACACTTTGATCTCTCTCTGTAGGAGTACCGAGCTGCTGTCGAGCAGCCGGCCTTGCCGTAAAACAGCAAGCACCCAGGGTCCCCTGGGTGGTCCTCTCTCATGTGAAGCAAGGGTGGGCATGATTACACATGCCCAGGGAAGCCATCACCATCACTGCATTTCTAAACTTGGGTGGGGCTAAAAAAAGAACAGCCAGGAATGATGCACTGTAAAGTCATGGTGGTCTCACTCTGCTACCCGTAGGTACAGCCCCAGGGTGTTTTGGGATGAAATATAAGCCACTTTAAAATGACTGACAGTGTTTTGTCGCACCATTTTTTTTAGCTCACATTCTTTGACCTCAGAAATGTTGTTAGTAACTTGAAGTTTTGACTGTAGGAGATTTGGGGTGTTCCCATACTTGGTGTCTTCTTACATGACAGTGGTTTTACAATCATTTTACAATCATAGTATAAGAAATAGGACTGTCTATGTTAGTTTTCAATTGGTTTTGCTTAAGGACCAAGATTTTACATCGTACATTTTAACATAGTACCAACATTTTAAATCAAACATTGAAATGTATTGATATTACGGTTGATCTTTATTTTACAGTATGTGTACTTGCAGTATACTTACAGTGTTCTTACCCAAGAAAGTACTGAGTAATATAAAGGTAACTACATGTACTTAATGTGGGTTAAAGTTAGGATTGGGTTTAGTACCTAGTAATTACTGTAGTTGTTGTAATTATATAGTTTGTAAATGCAGTACTGTAATATACATGTATATGTAAAATAAAGTGCTACCAATATTACCATAAGCTGCATAGGCCAACACAATCTCATGAGTATTTTTGTTTATTATTACATAAATTGTGGCTATAGTAGGTGTACATTGACTTATGTTTGCAAAGGCACTAACATGTATACTACTGACCCATTGAGAGCATCTAAAAAGCAATAATAGTAGCACTTTATTTGACAGTACTGTTCTGCATTCACATACTATATAATTACAACAACTGCAGTGATTACTAGTTACTAACCCAAAACGTAACCTCAACACTGTAAAAAATGTCCTCTTAGATTTACAGTAAAATACTGGCAGTAATTTCACCAGCGACTTTCTGCAAATATACAGCACACTTAATGTAATGCTCAAATGCAACTTTTTACTGAATTCATCAAATACTGACAGTGACTGTTTTTCAAAGTAATTACAGTACAGTTCAACAGTACTATGGCGTCGCTGCAGTTCCCATCATGCACAGCGACGTGAAGAAATTACATACAGTACATTTTTTACTATTTAATGGTTTATTTTGCAGTTAATTTTTTGTTTGTTTGCCGTTTTAGTTATTTGTTTTTTAAGGTTTAGGTTTGACTTTTTATCTAAAAGTATGATTGATGATTGTCATCATTGTTGAGTTTTGTATGCTGTGTTGATATCTGTATGTGTCCAGTTGACAATTCACAAATCCACCATTAACAATAGACACTCAGTATAAAAATCTGCATTGCAGAACTCACTTTGAATGCTTATAGTTGAATTACTTTTGTATTGTATAATGACATAATGCCATTGCCTCATTTTGTGGTATTTGCAAGTTATGATCAGACTCATAGTCTGACCTTACATTTAGCTTTTTTCCTTCCAAGTAACACAGTGCAAATGATTGTACTGAACTACAATACATTATCACTGGCTGGAAGAAAATGAAGAAAAAAGCAAATAAGGTCCCATTCCAAGGGAACACCAATCACCATAATGGTGACTTTAAATAGAACTATTTAGGATAAAAAAAAACTATTAAAAAAAAACACTAAATAGTGCTCTGAACTCAATAAATTCTGGATGAAAACTTCTGTACATGTCCCCCATAAAACCCTGTTGCAACCCAAGCATATAGTACATATTCAAGCGCAATACCTGATCTGTATTTCACATTTTTAGGATCCCACAATGCAGCGCAACACTGTTATTTTACATTTATCCAGTATTTTTTTAAAGGTTTAATTGTACTTATTTAGTTGCATTTAGACAGGTGAAGAATGAGGGTGTCAGGGTTGGATACAGCATTGTTTTTATGTATGAACACTGACAATCAGCCACAGATCTATACTACACTTTGGGTTTTAAAATATATGGTTCAAAATGTCACTAGCTTTCACCAAGATGGCACTAGGATTTTTAATGTTCATCTTCCTAAAATGCTTGGCAAATAACAGCTTTTTACTGTTAAACTTACTTCACAATGAGCCTGCTCTTTATTTCCCAGAATGCAACATTTTTATTTTAATTTTTTTTACAGCAAACTGTTATATTAAAGAATTACAGTAGATTGCTAGAAATCGGCCATAAATGTACAGACATTTTTAACAGTGAACCCTAACTTTAAACCACATTATGTACATGCAGTTACCTAATATTACTCAGTATTTTCTTGGGCACTGTAAGTATACTGAAAGTACACGTACTGCAAAATAAAGTGCAACCATAATAATTTTACATATAAACAACTTATATACAATTTCATATAAATATCGTATGCTTACATTGTTATATAATTTTTATATAAAATTGCAAATGTTTACAAATCCTTTTGTGTCATTACATTGATTTAACGCAGTTACTGCATTTACCTAATTGTACATTATAACATTTTTATTCTATTCAGTGTTATTTCTGGTGTCGTATTCAACTTGTTTCAAATGATTATATGACGTTAATCAAGAAGAAACTTAAAGTGAATTAAAGAAACTGATATTGTTGAAAGGTTTTTATGTTTAAGGTTAGGGTTAAAGGATGTAAAAGTTCTATAAATGAGTACAATTTTAACTGTACACATATTTTTAAATTATAAAATGATCATAAATACATTTTTATGTTTCTATAACTGTAGCTATTTAAATATTGGGTCTGTCAACTTTTTCATCAAATTAATTAAATGATATACCAATTAAATAATGGAACTGATCGCAAATATAAATATTTGTTAAGAAAGTCCCTCAAATAAAAATAATTCAATATATAATGATTAAATAATTATATTTAAATAATTATATATATAATATATGCAGGTTGGTGCATTTTTGTTGGCATGAGGGGGACCTATACAATATTAGGCAGGTGGTTTTAATATTGTGGCTGATCGGTGTATATTATCCACCGTTACGGTCCAGCTGCAATAGACGTCCAGAAACAGGGTACAATGAATTAAACAAATGCTAGCATTATTGTGCTAAAAGGTGTAAGGATATTTGCTGAAAGTTCATTAGACATTTTGAAAGTCTTTTTTTTACCTGAACTCTCTGAGTAGTGATGATGTTTTCAACTATTTTCATGCTGTGATGCTAAATGGATCAATTCTACAGTGGAGGACAATAATTAATAGATGAGACATGTACATTAGTGAGATGTTTTATCACGTTTGAAATTAACTGTATTCTGTCACTCACTCGAATGGGGCTCAATGGTTTGCCTCCTCCCAAACCCAGCCCTTTCGTTGCTGTGTCCGGTGCGTGCTTTGCGTACTTATTTGGACTGCACGCAGAGCTTTAGATGTTCTGAGCAGCACTTTGTCTGCTTTGGTTGACGGCGGAAAGGGTTAGCTCACTGGGTCGTTGATACTATTTCCTTATCACACCCAGGCCGTGCAAGAAGTATGGCATCCTCGTGGGCACTGGACCATGGCACCTCCCTAACAGACATATGTAGAGCAGCTGGCTGGGCAACACCCAATATCTTTGCCAGATTTTACAATCTAAGGGTTGAGTCGGTCTCGTCCCGTGTTTTGTCAGGTCCGAGCTGGTAGAACTCGGTACGCGGCACAAGGTGTTCCGCTTGCACCTTGTGCCCACAAAGTTGATCCAGTGCGCCTTCTGTCCCAGGTTAGCCACTGAGCATCGCTGCCTGGATGTTTTTTCCTCCCTAGCCCTCTGGCCTGTGAATTCAGCGGAGCATTTCTTGGCCAGACCCACTACGAGTCACAGGTACTCTGTACTGGGGTCGGGCTCCACGGGCATAGTTCCCTCTTCAGACTAACTCCCCGTAAAGTATTTTCCGCGGTACGGTCCCCCTGTTGGCGGACCCGTGTTTCCCGCCGGCAGCCCCGCTGCCCCGGTCGCCATGCCTGTAGAGTCCCCCCTCATTAGGCTGGACCTACCACCGCACCTTGTCCCACTTCCGGCTTCACAACCCTCGTGGTGTATTTGACACACATTACCTCCCCCTAGACTGGGCAGGGTGTGGCCTCCACAGGGTCTTTCCCTTCTGAAAGAATAGGAAATTAGCGAACTCCTCGGATGCAGCTCCCTCGCCTCTGGCACACCAGTGCTGACGAGCTCCGAAGACGCCTCTCTAGGCCTCTTCCTAAGTCTCTAACCCGCCGGTAAGTGCTTTGAGTCTTCTCTCAGCACCCAAGCCTCGGTACGCTCTTCTGCATCCCGCCTTCCCTGAATTAAGATTTGCTATGTGAGAGACATAGTGAGAGAGAAGGCTGTGTCTGCTGGGCTTGCTCCCATGCTAGTCATGTAGCACCTGTTTCCCCCCTCAGGGCTGTGGGAAACCTAAGGTCTGTATGCTGAATCTCTTTGGGGGCGTTGGGGAGGGCTACGTGCTGCCGGTACAGGTGCCTCTAGCACGCAATAGCCTGCTTTGCACCTGTTTCGACAGTTCACGTAACACGGTCAGTGCATGACGCTTTTATATGGGACCCCTTGTGTCACTTCATTCGACATAATGTGTCTCACTTGTGTGTTTGCAGAATGTGCATGTCTTCCCTTGAGAGGAAAAGGTATTTGGGAAACAGTGTGGACATTAATTCAGTATCAATTAAATATATTTCTACAGTGCTTTTAATAATACATAATATGTTTTATAGTGAAAGCCAGTGACTAAAACTCTTGCCAAACATCTGTTTACTTTCTGTTGAATGAGAACAAGAGTACTGACAATGAACATTTGTGCAGCTTGAGAAAGAATCATGCCATTCTATGAAGAGCTCACTGCCAGACTGTGTCTTATCAGGAATCTGGTCCAGTATGAATCAGTTTTGCAGTATGTACACAGCAGTGTTTGGTCTGCTTGTGTGACAGAGGAGCCGCTGCTGTTAACATATAGGAGACAGCCATCAACTCTCTCTAAACAACAAACCCATGCCTTTGCCTGTAAGTCATGCCTACATTGTTTTCATATGTAGATGTTATGATTTATTCTTTGTGATAAATGAAAAGTGAACAAGGAAATGTAGCTGCCAAGTGATTTATTAAGTCCTTCATAACTCCTTTATTATCAGACTGTGACAAATCTACCTGCCATCTTTTAGGAAAATGTACCAATACTAAAAGTTAGTAATACAGTATAAAGTGATACAAAAATACAATAATATCAGAAGTCATTGTTATACTGTTAAAGCTAACTTATAAACATTTAAACGCAGACCTGTTGGTCTGACATTTATGCAGGTTGCGCATCTCCCATCACTTTTGTTGCATCCTAACCCCTAGGAGATGTAATATTGTAATTGACCAAGAATTTTAAGAATATTACAATATCATTTTTTTGCTTATATCACCCATCCCTACTCCTTTTTTAACAATAAAATTTAAATTTATCAAAAAAGAAATACAGTATATATATATATATATATATATATATATATATATATATATATATATATATATATACGGTTACCCCCATGGGGACTCAATTTACCGGGCGACACAATTTATTATGACACCGGATTTATGGATAGGCATTAGGCACGTGCATTTCCACAGGGGCTTTGTACAGCCACAAAATATATATATATATATTTTTATCTTTTTTCTCTTTATATCGTTATAATGGCACGCGCAATAGAGCGTGCCCAAAGTTCAGTTACACTGCTGGTACCGTTCAGGTGAGCATTTGATCGCGTCTTATTCGATCAAATGTATTTATGTAAATTGCTTAGTTGTGTATCGTGCTGGCATATCTACCTGTGTTAAAAATGAACATTGTGTCAGCACTGTGTTAGTGTATAATGGAGAAAAAGGAGAATATACTGTACATTTTCTCTTTTTTTAAAAAAATTTAATTGTTAAAAATGACTGTTCTCTTTGGCCATTGTTTTCATATGTGGGTTGATATTAGAGGTCGACCGATAGTGGATTTTACCGATACAGATAACAAAATTGGGCAGTACTTGCCGATAATCGATTAATTAACCGATAGTTTTTCAACTTGAAAAAATAACACTCAATGTAAAATAGTGCTGAACTTTCTTACAAAAATAAACAATACCGACTCAACCATGAAAATGTGTTGTACTTTTTAAATTAAATAAATATATAAATTTAGGTACTTTATTTAGTCTGTGTAGTCTCATGTGGTTCTGTGTTTGTCCTATGTTGTTTTATGTAGCACCATGGTCCTGGAGGAACGTTGTCTTGTTTCGCTGTGTACTGTACTAACTGTATATGGTTGAACGACAATAAAAACCACTTGACTTGACTTGACTTGAAATATTGATATATTTGAACTAATTTGAATTTTAAAGTCCACAAGAGGGCGCAATAAATATTATTGCATAGAACATTCCTATCCTGGGAGGGTGGGGAACCTTTCAATAGACAGTTCACATGCACCGGGTTTCCACCATCGGCCAAACTATTCTTGTTGTGAAACCTTTCTATTCTATGCCAAACCGGGCCAGCCAGCACGGTTACGGATTTTTTTTTCCACTGCGGTGCTGAAAACAGACTTCTAATGTACACAAGAAATATGTCAGTCATTACCTTGGTAACTCAAGAGTTTAAGGACAGTGTGAGAAGTGTGTTTACTTTGCCCAAATAGTGCCCATGGCCAGCTACAGAGAAAAACGGGTAACCTTGGCAACTGACCGTGGCAAACTCGCAACATCACTACAGGCCTTCCACTAGCACAGTTGAGCATGGTTGTCTAATTCCCGGTCGAGAACGGCTTCTAATCATGCCGAATCATGCCAGGTGGAAAAGCTACTGTAACCATTTCTCACCATGCTCAGAACCGTTCAGCCCAATGGTGGAAAAGAGACTATGATGTTGCACTTGCACTGATTCCTACTACTCCATAATAAAGCTTCATAATAACAGCGAAATACCACATTGTTTTTATTCTTTACAGTTGAATGTAGGGTAGCAATATTCACAGATAGCAATGGTATTCGACTAAACTCGGTGGTGAAGTGGCTCAGAGAGTCCAGGCCAGGGGGCTGTTGAAACAGATGGAACACAACAGACTGGAACTGAATGCGAGGATCTCGAGACACACATTTCCAAGTAGAACATCTTTCCTGACAAATCATTTAAACAACAACACTTTTAAAACCATCCATTTGTTTTTCTATGTAAACACGCACTAGACAAATGTCTTTTTTCCCTGGGTTTTTGTTTATGCAGCGTCTCGTGCAGGAGCACTGTTTTTTAGATGATGTATCTAATTAAAAAGAACTTTAAAGGAATATTGAGACACCTGCTTTCTGTTAAACTGAATTTGTTGTGCTGTGTCTAGCCTTTTTAGCGCAAGAATGTGATCTATCTGAAGTCACCGTATAACAGTGAGGATAACATTTTTTAATTGAAATCAGATGTGTTTCTGATTTGTTATACGTTTCTCTTGGCTGCATGAAGATATCGATTTGCTTTCTCATGTCACTAGCTTTAAATATGCTTAGCTGACTAAGAAGTGGATAAATGTGATCAGCTGGATATAACTAATGCAAATAGATAGTAATAGATTGTAACAATCGTGACATTTAAGCATTTGGATAGGACTTTTGCATTTTTTTGCAATGTGCATTTTTGTCACATTGTTCCAACTGCTTGAGGTTAGCCTTGTAGGCAAACATAATGCTGTTCTCTATTAATGTATCATCTAGTCAACAAATTGATTAATTTATAATGATATGATGTACTGTAGTGTACTATAAACATACTTTTCATTGTTGATGTTTTAAATCCGCATCTGACCTGTTCCGCTCTATGCAGTGTGTAGACTTGCGTGTCAAAACAAACACCACAAGACATCTGTGAAGTTTTTATTTCACCTCTTGAGGCCGCTCTCATACTGTATAATGACAGCGGACCCTTCCCAGCTGCTCCAGCACTCGAATCAACGGGGAAAAACTATTGGTGTGGATTTTTACTGATAAACGATAGTTCCAGAAATCTGTTATCTTATATATATATATTTGGAACTATTAGCATAGATTTTTTCTCCGATAAGTGATAGTTCCCATCCTAAAACATATATATATATTGGTCCACCTCTAGTTCATTCCCTCATCACAAGTTCATAGTCTTGTACCTTTATCTTTTTGTCCAATATTCAAATACTTTTTTAGTTTCAAATGATAGTTTTTAATGTTGTGATACAGTATAAGGTACAGGGATAAAGTACAGTCAGCCTGTTGTTATCACAAAATAAACTCCTTCAGGGTGAACAGGACCCTGACATGAAACGGAGTAGTCTTGTATTAGCTTGAACTGGTTTTGAGATACAGGTACATTATCAGGCATATTACATGCTACTAACCAGTTTATACATGAACATAAAATATTGATATTTGAGTTCAAATGTAATTATGTGAGATTAAAAATTTGCTGAACATCTGAAGTTCACCTCTGGTTTGCTTCGGAGTTATGTTCGTTTTTTATGAAAATCACTGTCATTATCCCGCCTATTACAAGACAACTTGCCAAATAAACAAATAAATGGACATGAAACATTGATTTGCGTTGAAATGATTTAATTATGTGAGAAAATGAACTGAGATCTGCCTGGTTTGTGTCAAAGTTCCATTGGTTGCTATTTTGTAATTAATAACATCTGACTGTTCATAATGCATCATTTTATCAACTTTTGTATTTTTTTTTTTAGATTACTTACAGATCGCACAGTGATCTGAGATGAAGGAACGAGCAGTCTGATATGTGAATGTGCGGTTGTTACTGGGAAATATCAGATCACTAGATGGCGCCATTGACCAATCAGACTGAAGTATTCTAGAAAGCTGTGTAATGAATATATATCATAAATATGGAGACTCTAAATTTAATATGAATATATATTTTTTTTATCATTTTTAAATCCATCCATCAAATATGCATTACAAAATGTTAAAACATTTTAGTGTGAAAGTTGCCTGTTCCCCTTCTGTCACTCACTCGACGTTGTGTCGATTGTAGTGACACAAGGAGTCTCTTCTGAGAGCCTCGCGTACCTCTGAACTTGAGAAAAGGCCAATGTCAAGCTGGCAGACAGAATTTGCATGCCCCGCCCACGGACATACGGGTATAATGGGGAGCGGACTAGCAAATTTCAGACAGGTTTTCACCGAGGAGCCGAAAATAAGATTATGGCGCATTACAGTGGTAGGGATAGTGACGTGGCAAGGGGAACACAACGTCTCGTTCCTTCCATCAGGGAACGGAGGTTACAACAGTAACCATGACGTTCCCCTTCTGTCACTCACTCGACGTTGTGTCAATTGTAGTGACACAAGGGGTCCCACTTCAAAACGCCATGCACTAACCCGTGTTATGTGACTGCCGAGCCAGGTGCAAGCAGGCTGCTGCGTGCTAGAAGCAGCTGGGTCGGCTGCACATAACCCCCCCCAACACCCCCAATGAAAGGTGTCATATACCACTCTTAGGTTCCCAACACCCGTTCGGTAACAGGCGACATGACTTGTATGTGAGCCAGCTGACCAGCCGCGTCTTTACTTTCTCAATGTTTCTCGTCATAGAGTTAAAAAGCGGCTGGGGCTATAGACGCGTCAGGGAAGGCGTCCTTTCCCATTCCAATTCTTTCAGGGGGAAAAGGCCTTGCAGAGACCACAACCTGCCCAGACTGGGGGGAGGTAACTTGTGTCTAATACATATGGGGGTTGTCAAGCCACCCGTGGACATGGTGGTCTGTTTTTCACTTTATCTGCTTTTTTATTTTAAATGTATTTATTTTTAGTCTATAAGGTTAAACACTGTAACTTCAAAAGGCCACATGATGACAAAATTCATCAAGAGTGACCTTTCCAGGAACAATAATTAAATTAATACACATGTATACACCGTGCACAGTGTTACTCACACAAACACAAAACACCATCCCGGTAATACACGTGACATTAGAATTAAGTAATAAACATGAACTAAACTGCATAAAATATAGCATAGAACCCCTGATTGTACTGAAATAAAAAAAATAAGAAGAAACCTATCTATTTCTATAAAATATAATGAAATGTGATGGCTCTTGCAGGGACTTCTGGGAATGCCACTCAGTTTTTCACAGTGATTTTAACAATAGTTTACCGTAAAAGTATGTTATCTCTTATTCATAATCTCTTAATTATATGGTACTTTTACATCTAATTTTTTTTTTAATTATGGATTTTCTTTTTTTTTCTTTTTTTTTAGTTATAGAAATCCCAACATAAATGGATTAAGTAAACTTACATATATAATTTCTACTGTAAGTGTTTTTCACTAAGTAAAATGTTGTTTGCTTTCTTTTTAATTAGGTTTAATTAAATTTATATTATTTTAATTTGGATTTTACTAAGCTCAGATTCATCGTTTCTTCATTATTATGAGTACAGCATAAACTTAATATCTTGTGTCGCAAATGTAGCATCAAATAAAGTACAAAACATAACTTTATTAGTATTTTTTTTTCAATGAGCAATATTTGCTGAAAATGTACATTTGGTGTGAATACATTTATTTTTATGGGAAATTAACACTTTTATTAAAAAATGTATTTAATAATGTTAAATTATACTATATTTTCTATGTAAAAATATATTTTTTTTACACTGGAAGAAATCTTGTTTTTACAGACATCTCAGGTTAAAATGACCTTTTCACATGTGACTGTGACGGAAACAGGACGAGAAGGATTCAACTGCAGACAGTCCAAAGTCAGAGCCAAAAGATCAGTTCAATATAAACAAACAGACGGAGCAGGGCAGGGGAAAAAAACAAACACGAGAATGAACACTAGTAATGCAACTGCTTTTAGAAAGGAGTTAGCTAAGCAGGATAACAACATGCAATAACCAACAATGTCAGAAGTGAACAGGCAGGGTATAAATATAGCCCAAACAGCAAAGGTGAAAGGAATATTCAGGTGATTGAGCATGAGCGTGGGAACCGGAAGAAGTGGGATGGAATGTGGAACTGGAGTCCATGACAGTACTCCCCCTTCTTCTGCGGACGGTTCCAGATGACATCGCTCGGTGACGAGGAGTGCGCCCCCTAGGAAGCGGTGCAAGTCGATCAGGACGCTGGAGATGGAATTATCTGGACCATACACTTTCAGTGTATGGTCCAGGATGTCCTTCGACAGCACCCAAGACTGCTCCTCTGGTCCATAGCCCTCCCAGTCTACCAAGTATTGCAACTGGCCGCTGTGATGTCTGGAGTCCAACAAAGCCCGGACAGCATAGGCTGGTTGGCCATCAACGTCCAGTGGTGGAGGGGGAGTCTGAGAGTCCGCATGCGGAAGAATCGGGCTGTAGAACACAGGCTTGAGCAGGGAAACATGAAACACAGGACAGATTTTGTAACGTGATGGAAGTAACAGCTTATATGTAACAGGATTTATTCTTTTTATTGTCTTAAATGGACCGATATACCTTGTGTTTATCTTTCTGGAAGGGAGACGTAGACGGATGTCCCAGGTTGATAACCAAAATCGCTGGCCCGGATGTAAAATGGATGTGGGCTGTGTCGCCGGTCTGCTTCAGATTCATTCCATTGAGCTTGTTGTATTGCCTCTGTTGGCCTGGAGTCATTGTAAAAAAGCAGAGACAGGGCATCTGCCTTGGTGTTCTTTGACCCCGGGTTGTAGGTGACCGAAAAATTTAAATGAGCAAAAAACATTGCCCATCTGGCCTGTCTGGGATTTAACCGTTTGGCTGAGCAAATGTATTCTAGGTTCTTGTGATCAGTCAGTACAACGAAAGGGTACCTAGAGCCCTCCAACCAATGACGCCATTCTTCTAAGGCTAACTTGATAGCCAGAAACTCACTGTTTCCAACATCATAATTTTATTCTGGGGGGGGGCAACTTATGAGAATAGAATGCACAGGGGTACATTTTTGCTGGATCTCCATGCCTCTGTGAGAGTAAAGCTCCCACACCAGTTTCAGAGGCGTCGACCTCCACAACAAAGGGCAGAGTAGGATCTGGTTGTTTAAAAACCGGAGAACAGGTAAATGCGTCTTTCAGGGACCGGAAAGCTTGCTGAGCTGATGGAGTCCATGACAAGTTTTAGGTTTACCTCGCGTCAGAGCAGTAAGAGGAGCAGCTATCTTTCCGAAGTTCCGAATGAAGCGTATGTAGTAATTCGCAAATCCAAGAAAACACTGAAGTTCCTTCAGCGTCTTGGGTTCAGGCCAGGACTGGACTGCAGAGACCTTGTTTGTCTCGATCTTCATAGTGCCGGCAGACAAGACATAGCCCAGAAAAGAGACAGAAGAGCGATGAAATTCACATTTCTCAGCTTTGACAAATAAACAGTGTTCCCTGAGCCTTTGCAGCACCCTAGTAACATGATCCATGTGTTCAGAAATGCTTGAAGAGTAAATTAACAGGTCATCAATGTAAATGATCAGGAACCGATCAATCATGTCCTGAAAAATCTTATTCATGAAAGATTGCAAAACAGAAGGTGGATTAGCAAGGCCATACGACATAACCAAATATTCATAGTGCCCCCTTGTGGTGACGAAAGCCGTTTTCCATTCGTCTCCTTCCCTGATGCGGATGAGATTGTACGCACTCCTGAGGTCGAGCTTGGTAAAAATTTGGGCTTTACTGACATGTTCCATTGTTGGTTGGATAAGAGGCAAGGGATATGTGAATTTTACTGTGATATTATTCAGGGCACGATAATCAATACAAGGCCGAAGTCCGCCATCTTTTTTCTCCACAAAGAAAAACCCTGATGCAACTGGAGAAGTGGACGGATGAATTATACCAAGGCTTAGGGGCCTCATCAATGTAATCCTCCATAGCCTTAGATTCTGGGAGCGACAAGGGGTACACTCTGCTTTTAGGGAGAGAAGACACCGGTAGTAGATCAATTGCGCAATCCCAGCTATGATGTGGGGGAAGGGCGGTCTGAGTTTTTGCAAAAACATCGGCATATTCAGCATACTCAGAGGGAATGGTAACAGGTGACTTAATGTCCAGGCTTTCAACTGAGGTCGAAAAATGGGTAAACTAAGACAATGTGTTAAGCAGTGATTATTCCACCTCAACAGCTGCCCCATGTGCCAGGAAATATGAGGATCATGGATGGTCAAGGATGGCCTAAAACTACAGAGTCTCTAGGAGAATAAACAACAAAAAATTTTATACTTTCCTTATGACACAGACCCACCTGAAGTGTCAGTGGGTAATAAATCCAAGAGGTGCTCCATCCAATGAATGAACTCTGAGGGGCGGCTCAACTGAACTGAGGGGAATTCCAAGACTCTGGACGAAATGATTGTCAATGAAATTCCCTGCCACTCCGGAATCGACTAGAGCTGAAGTGGTATAATAAATATCGTCAATTGATATAATTACAGGAAGCGTAACTTGTTTTTGAGTTATATCTAATATGACAGAAGTTCTGACCTGGCTCATAGAGGAGGGAGGCTGAGGACAAACAGGGCATGAAGCAATGCGATGTCCAGGTTGACTACAGTATAAACATAGGCGCTGCATTAAACGTCTCTCCCGCTCTGTGAGGGTTAATGGAGCACGACCGAGCTGCATGGGCTCAGGCTGAGTAACCCCTTCCTGAGGTGGGGCTTGTAATGGACGAGAACAAACGGTTCGTTCTGAACCACTGAAAGAACATCTATAAGTGCGATCTCACAACAGGTTATCAACAGAGATGGAAAGCTGGATATAATCCTCTACCCAATGATTCTCCTCGACAGGCTAGCTCCATTTGTAACAGAGGACATAAACGATACACAGTTAATAAAGCCGGTTCACTCCATCCGCTTCGAGTGTGTAAATCTAAAGCATAGTCGGCAGCGGTACGCGACCCCAGCTTAATGTCCATTAGGCGACTACCTACATCTTTCCCTTTCCCTGGATGATCGAATACCATGGCAATTTGGTCACAGAACTGATCATATGATGATAGAATAGGGCTATTTGCAGTCCACAGGGCCATGGCCCACTGTCTTGCTCTGCCAATAAGCAGGGAGATCATAAAATGAACCCTCTCACTGTTCGATCATAGATGAGGGTGATATTTTAGATAAAAACTACACTGCATAAGAAAGCCCCAGCAATTATCCGAAGATCCATCAAATCACTCAGGAGGTACAAAACTTGCAGCGCTCTGCATCATTTTGGGAATCTCTACAGGTTCAGGGACAGGTTGATTAGAAGCGGAGGGTTGAGCTGGATTTAACTGGTCAGATAAATACGTACCATTTGCAATATCTCCTGGATCTGTTGCCCCTGGGTGGCCAATGCCTGTTCATGCCTCCCAACCGTAGAACCTTGAGAAGCAATTGCCGCACACATCCGCTCTAACAAGCCTTGAAGAGTTTCCGCTGAATCCATGATTAGAGGGTTGGTTATTCTGTGACGGAAACAGGACGAGAAGGATTCCAATTCAGAAACAGTTTTAATTGAAGAATTAAAAAAACACAGAGGGCAAATCCAGAGAGGCAAGGTTAAACAGTCCAAAGTCAGAGCCAAAAGATCAGTCCAATATAAACAAACAGACGGAGCAGGGCAGGGGAAAAAAACAAACACGAGAACGAACGCTTGTAATGCAACTGCTTTTCAAAAGGAGTTAGCTAAGCAGGATAACAACATGCAATAACCAACAAAGTCAGAAGTGAACAGGCAGGGTATAAATATAGCCCAAACAGCGCAGGTGAAACTAATATTCAGGTGATTGAGCACGAGTGTGGGAACCGGGGTAGTGGGGTGGATTGTGGAACTGGAGTCCATGACAGTGACAAATGTGTCGTTTACCTTCATTTAAAGGAGAATGCCTGTTTTTGTCAGTAACGCATCAGTTAAGTGACCGAGAAAATGTACATTTGGTGTGAATAAATGTATTCCACACTTTTATTGAAAAATGGGGAACGATTGTTAAATTAACTTTATTTTCTCTGTATATATGCATTTATTTTTTACAGTGTAGATTTAAGATTGTTAAAGGGATAGTTCAAATTTCTGTCATCATTTACTCACTGTCATATTGTTTCAAAGTTCATATTAGCAGAATGCATGATTTTGGAACAATGTTTTTTAATTTTTTGGTTTGAACTATTCCTTTAAACATGAAATACACAAAACTAGTCCTCTTAAAAGTTCAGCAAAGAATTAGAGAAGAACAATGGGTGTACCCTACCGAGAGTTATTTTAGATGAAGCACTGCATGTCAAACACTAATCAAACAAGAATTTTGAACTTCAACATCCCAGTGAAATTCAATAAAGTGCAGATGTATTCATAAGAAAAAGTCAAAGTGAAAAGTAGGCTTTGATCCTCCACTTGCCACAAATCGATATTTCCATACAGCAAATGTGAGTTTGATATATGCAGTTATCTTTCTCTTCAAGGCATAGGTGAAGATAGATTGATTTGCTTTGAAAACGACTTTATTGTTCATTTTCCTCTTGTTTGGGTTTTCATATGGGTATGCATATTTAACCGAGATGTTTTAACAGCTCAAACTGAATACGGCACACACTGAAATAGAAGATTGACTCTTTGCTAAGTTCCACTCGGTTACTGTTGCTCACGCAGATGAGCTACAGAACGTTCTAAAAATAGTACAAACTGAATGGATGTTATTCTTACGTGGGCTGGAATGAAGTGTGACATTGTAAAGCAATTATCTGCTGTTTATCTTTAAAGAAATTGTTCAATTAAGCAGTAACGTGATTAAAAACTGCAGAGACTGCACATCAGAACTGCTGCAAATGCTTATCAGTCAAGTAAAAAGAGAAAAGCCTGACTGCGATTACAATGGATAACATTATTGTAAGTGAAAGGAACTATTCCTAAAGTTTCTTAAACATACTATGGAACAGTGAACTCTAGTTATATGACCTCTTTCACTAGTCACTGGTATTCCATACAGAATTCTGATATCCACAGTTTTCTTGAGCAACCACTGGGCACCATGATGAGTCCAACTGCCTGTGTTCTGTTTCTGGTCTCGAGACACAATGTAAAGATAACCGAAATGAGCAATTCAGATGAGAACAACAACCCTTTAAGTGTTACAGTATTTGGAGTACAAATTAATTTCACGCTCAACTTGTGCTGTTGTTGGCTGTAATAACAACTCAAATTAGTTCATGGTATCAGTGTAACTAACCTTGGACCATCACTTCATGTCATCAACTCAGATGAGGCACTGTCAAAAAAAAAAAGGTCATCTCGACACTGTGAAGTATTAGTGTTATAGATTCACATGTTTTTCTACAAATGTAATACTTCACCTGCTATGAATAAATGCTGATGCGAGTGAAAACACTGTGGACTGGAAATTGAAAACAGGCAAAACGTGGAACACTTCCGTGTTCAGGAAAAAGGTGGATATGGCCATATATATACATATGTGTAGTATATGAATATACACCGATCTGCCACAACATTAAAACCACTTGCCTAATATTGTGTATGTCCCCTCATGCCAACAAAACAGCTCCAACACGTATCTCAGAATAACATTCTGAGATGATATTCTTCTCACTACAATTGTACAGAGCTGTTATCTGAGTTACCGTAGACTTTGGTTCAAACCAGTCTGGCCATTCTCTGTTGGACTCTCTCATCAACAAGACATTTCCATCCACAGAACTGCCGCTCACTGGAAGTTTTTTGCTTTTGGCGCCATTTGGACTAAATTCTAGAGACTGTTGTGTGTAAAAAACCCAGGAGATCAATAGTTACAGAAATACTCAAACCAGCCCATCTGGCACCAACAATCATGCCACGGTCCAAATCATTGAGATCATATTTTTCCCCATTCTGATGGTTGATGTTAACATTAAACATTGAAGCTCCTGACCCCTATCTGCATGATTTTATGCACTGGACTGCTGGCACACGATTGGCTGACTGACTAGATAATCGCATGGATGATTCTGTGGATGGAAACGCCTTGTTGATGAAAGAGGTCAACAGAGAATGGCCAGACTGGTTTGAACTGACAGTCTACGGTAACTCGGATAACCGCTCTGTACAATTGTGGTGAGGAGAATATCATCTCAGAAAGCTATTCTGAGATGCAGGTCGGTGCTATTTTGGTGGCACAAGGGGCAGGGACGGATTACCGACTAGGCTAATAGGGCCAGTGCCCCAGGACCTTTGCGAGTCATAATCCGTCCCTGACGAGGGGGACCTATACAATATTAGGCAGGTGGTTTTTCTGTTGTGGCTGATCAGTGTGTGTGTGTGTGTGTGTGTATATATATATATATATATATATCTCATTACTACATATATTTGTGCATATATGTGCATGTTCCTTATTCCACTAGTATTTGGATAAATGTATGTTGCATTTTTGAACACTGCCAGTTTTGCAGTATTTTCAAAAATTGTATATTCCATATATGTATATGTATGTGCATTTTAGCAGTGAAAAACATATATGGACATATATTTGTTTTACATACATTGCATATGATTTATGTATATTAACCAGCATTAACATGTGTCATGTGATAAAATGTTCTGAGGAACTGAACATCAAAGAATGATTATGTGCCAAATTTAAATGAAGAAAAAAAAAATGGTTGAAAATAAACATTAATAATATTGATATGGGCAGCTTCATAACTCCCCTCTGAAGACATACATCTTCTAAAATCAAATTCGTTTTTTTTAATGTCTGCAAATCTGAACCAGGTCAGGACTTGCAATTTAGGCAGTAATCTTTTATTTCATATATTACACATACTAATTTTAATCATGCTTGCTGAGGCAACCCTAAGTATGTATTTAACTTAATTTAATAATAACTGATCCCTCACCGTTTGTGCAATGCGTGTTATTATTTTCAATGGTTTTTATTACTTAGAAATGATCAGACTCAAGATTTTAACCTGGTGGACTATAAAACCAGTGGAAAAATCCCATAGAGGGACACAAGAGAGTGTAGCAGTCTGGTTTCCAGAGTAAAAATCCCATTGCTCCATAGAGGAATTAATGATTGACCATTATAAACCTATAAAGACAGACCTACCGTGAGCTCCGAGTTTGTTAATTGATGGAATATGTTTCCATGGAAGCCATCCGTCTACTTTAATTGTACTTTGTTTTGAAAAATTAGGTGTTTAATGGTGGAATTCCTGGTGAAGAACTAGACTACTCATTATCCTGGAGAAAAACAATCAACTAATCAGAGAATCGCAGCCAACAAAGCACTCCATAAGAGCTCTGCATTGACTGGCCACTCCCATGACACACTGTGAATGATGCGGTCGAGTCTCCCTACATTCTCAAACTACTTTTAGATATCTAAATATTTTAAGAGAGTAAATAGGCTCAATTTTGATTTAATCTGTTCACATTAAAATACTAGCCAGCAGTATATACTGCAGTAAGCAATCATCCATTTCAAACAGCCATATTGTAGACAGAATTAGATTATACCCTTCACCATGATCTCATCGGCCCCTGTGGTAGCACACATTGTAGTTTAACGCGCTTTCGCCTCTGCCATCTAAAAGTCACATCCCTATATTTCCATGGTTGCATATGATTTAATTGAATAGACTGGTTAAAAAAAGATACTCAACATGCCCCAGATTTAGTGACTTAGTAGCAGGCACAGTGAAATCCAGATGACACGCCGTGGCAGTAGCGCGTTCAATGTTCCTCAGGCTAATTATATTCAGCAGGAGAGAGACCACAGTCACCATCTACAGCCATCAGGTGAACAAGCGCAAAGCATAGGGGTTATATTTAAAGATCTGAGTGAACAGGTTTGCCTTGAGAGAATGTTTTATTCCAAATCTGGCTTCCAATTTGGTTCCCAGACAGGGATTCAATGCTCAGAATGAAATCTTCAGACAGGTAGAGTAAACATCATTGCTATGAAATAACAGATTACTGCCTAAATTGTCAACCAGACCTGGTTCTTTTCTTCAAAAATGCAGACGTTATTAGCATATTTGATGTGACCTAAATAACGCCTCAGTACTGCAGTTTAAAGTGTAATATGTCTACAGAAGAATGAGTGCCATTCAATGTATCTACACCCCATTGTCATGTCTTAATTTATTAAACAAATATAAAAATTACACTTTTAAAAGATGGAAATCATATTAGTTAGTTTTCTTTTATCATGTTGTTCAGTCAACGGGTAATTTTCCATCATTTCAAAACTTTCACGCCAATCAACTTCAAACATGAAAACTGGATATTTAAAGAATAGATATATTCCAGATTTTTCTATATTTTTTCACTTTCTTATCAGATTGATTACATTATTTTTATTTGAATAATGTTTAATTAGTAAGTAATAGGGATTTTTCTATATCCTAAATACTGAAATACCTAATCCTAAATATCACTTGTAACGCTTTACATTCATGTTCCCTTTATTAAGGGTTTATAAAGTGGTTCATTAATGACAAAGAATTCATTTGCAAAACCATTATAAATGATTTATATGCGGTTATATCAACATGCACAAACATGGCAACTTTCATATAATACTTGCCAAATAGTGAGACATTTTACCTCACGTTATAAATCCTTAATAACAACATTCATAAACGGACTGTAGAAAAATGGTATAATCCCTCCATTTAATCTCACATATTATAAATCCTTAATAACACGTATTCAACATTTATAAACGGACTGTAGAAAAATGGTATAATCCCTCCATTTAATCTCACATATTATGAATCCTTAATAACACTTATTCAACATTTATAAACGGACTGTAGAAAAATGGTATAATCCCTCCATTTAATCTCACATATTATAAATCCTTAATAACACTTATTCAACATTTATAAACGGACTGTAGAAAAATTGTATAATCCCTCCATTTAATCTCACATATTATAAAGCCTTAATAACACTTATTCAACATTCATAAACGGACTGTAGAAAAAATGGTATAATCCCTCCATTTAATCTCACATATTATAAAGCCTTAATAACACTTATTCAACATTTAAAAATGGACTGTAGCAAAATGGCATAATCCCTCCATTTAATCTCACTATAATAATACATTTTTTGCTGCATTGTGACATAAATCATGAATTGGGGCATTTTATGTTTTTGATTAAAATACGTATGAATAGGTGTATAAGTATAAATGCTGACTATATGGCAAGTGTTGAATTAAAGTTGTTATAACAGCATATAAATTAATTATAATGCATTTATAAATCACTTTTAAGTTTTTAATTAACCCCATTTATAAACCATTTACAAAGGGGACATTGATGTAAAGAGTTAGCATATCCCTCTCCATTCTATTAATCACATTAACAAATAAAAGCTAATTCCTTAATGACAACATCCTCCAGGATACGTCATCATTGTTGATATTTGATGCATTCTGTAATGTTTAGTGCTGTTGGTTTGTCTCACTTTAAAACATTCCATTCTGTTTGTTCAAAGCAACATTTAAAACATGGTTACAAATGAATACATTTACATGTGTAAATAATCAAGTTACAAATGAATACATTTCTGATACACCGTTTTAAATAAATACTTAGTTTGCTTTCCCGAACATTGCCTATTTTTCTCCAACTTCCTCAGTTCTCCGAGGAATCTCATCTTAGCCCAAGACCACTTGCGACCTCTCTGGTCATCTGCTGTGCCTCAGCTCAATCTGAATGATAAATGAAATTCCCTTCTTAGTGTGGGATGACCCTTGGATTCGGGGGCTGGCATGTAAGAGGGGTATTTCAGTTGCCACGAACGTTTCCATAACACACAGTCTATCAGTATTTAAAAGTGGCACTCGCTTTTCTTTTCCTTGCAGTTTCTTCCTGAAGCAAAATATATTTGAAGAGTGAACTGTGAGTGTGCAGAGCTCAGGTTTTATTTTGACATGTGATGATGAATCCAAAGAAAGGACCACTCTGTTTTCTATCAGAAAGGGGGCTCCTTTGAAAGAGGCATCACGCTGAGTTCATCTTAACACAAAACACCCCCCTCACCAACTCAAAACTCACCACTTGCTTCCAAACACAATCACACCAATGGGTGCCAAACTCAAGCATAATTAAATAATACAATCCCACAAAGCTACACAAAGCAAATGTTGATCATTAATCTGTTTGGCTTTTTATTTGTTTCACATCAAAGCTAATGATTATTTCACAGGATATGAAGCCAAAAGACAAAACTTGCGGGAATCAGTGACAATGACACATAACCCGTGAGATCATCCATATAAACATGGCTTTTTGATATCCCAGCATCCACAGCTGGAGTTGGGTTGTAGTAGATTATGTTCGGTGAGGTTCCCCATCAGGGCCCCCATGCTAAGATTAAGACCAGGATCCTCTATTTCCCCCTCTTTTCCCATTTTCAATTGCAGAGCTCTCGGCAACTACAGAAAGGATATTGCTGCTAACACATGAAGTCAAATCCTTAATTATGTAACCCTTAACCTCTAGAGAGCTGGTCGTGGCATGGTTAGTTTTAAAAAATACGTTAATTATTTCAAATGTTATTCTTTGCAGACTTAAAGGATGCTCCTAAATTTTGTGACATATTGTTGAACGTCAGTTGCTAAACATTGTTGCCAGGTAACACGTTGTGAAGTTTATATTTTGTTCTAAATCTAAATTAAGTGGTTTTATTTGTCTAAAATATTATTTAATATGACTGAATCAACAAAAGTCACTTTTAAAGAAAAAATTCACTCAAAAATTATTTATTTTTCTCTCTCTCATTTACTTGCCCAAATGTCATTCCAAACCTTATTGTCTTTCAGCCATCAAACAAAAAATGTATATAATGTCCAACATAGTCTTATGAAAAATTGTAATTATTTGTACAAGATAGCGAAATCGTAAGATTTCATATGATTTGGCTTGTAGGAAAAGGTACGTAGAAACCAACCAATCAACAAACAGAATTTCAAATCAAAACCAAGAGGCTTCAAATATCACTTATAGCCTCTTATACAATATCCAATTTATTTGAACACAGAAATCATCAATGAACAAATTTGGTTACTCATATTTATTTATGCAATAAAAATGACTGATGGGAGTCAATAACCCGTATTATGCTTCCCTTGACTTGTTTTTTTTTTTTTTTATATTCCATGGGATGGCAAAAGTTATTCATTCAATCATCATCTGGCAACAGCTGTTGTCATTGCAGTGAGAGTTGGAGATGGATTTCAGAGCTAGTCAGACACCAGCCAGAAAGAAGAGAGCTGAACCTGAGTTTAGTGTGTGTGCTGTGGAAGCTTCACTGTCTGACTGAAAAGCAGCAGTTTTACATTGGATGCTGAAAAGCATAATTTTTTTTTAATTGCATCCACAGTGTGTAAATAAACTCACATGGTTCACTGAAGCAACTCCCGCTTCCTCCTTTCCCCATTTAAGAACTTGTTACAACCATCATGAACAAGTTCTAACGATCTTGTTTAATTTCTTTTGATTTTGTCATTTCGGATAAATTTTTATGATTTTGCCATCTCGTACAAGTTCTGACGATTTCACCAGCTCGTATAATTTCTTTTGATTTTGTCATTTCGGATGATTTTTCATGATTTCGCCATCTTGTACAAGTTCTAGTGATTTCGGCCTCTCGTATAATTTCTTTTGATTTTGCCATTTCGGATGACTTTATATGATTTTGCCATCTCGTACAAGTTCTGACGATTTCGCCCTCTTGTATAATTTCTTTTGATTTTGTCATTTCGGATGAATTTTTATGATTTCGCCATCTTGTACAAGTTCTGACGATTTCACAATCTCATATAATTTCTTTTGATTTTGCCATTTTGGATGAATTTTTATGATTTCGCATCTCACACAAGTTCTGACTATTTCGCCCTCTCGTATAATTTCTTTTGATTTTGTCATTTCGGATGACTTTTCATGATTTCACCATCTTGTACAAGTTCTTGCGACTTTGTCATCTTGTATAATTTCTTATGATTTCGCCATCTCGTTCCATTTCTTGTGAATTCGCCATTTGTTTGATTTCTTACAATTGTGCCACCTCGTACTAATTATTACAACTTAATAAGTAGCGGATTACAAGAAATTGACAAATGAGTAAGCAAATTTGTTCACTGATGTTTCTTTCCTTAAAAATAATGTTTTTGATTGGAGGCTAGGTAAAAATGTATGCTTGCTTTGTCTCAATACGAAATTATTTTTGTTGATTGGTTGGTCTTTATGGGAATAAAAGTCATACTTCTTCATATGAGCCAATTCATTCGATATTTTACGGTTTAGCCATCTCATAATATTTCTTGTGATTTCACCCTCTCGGATGATTTCTTGTGCTTTCTCTCTTTTCGAACGATTTCTTACCATCTCATACTAATTATTACTTTACAAGTAACAGATTACAAGAAATTTACATCAGTCATTTGTATAGCATAAATAAATGTGGAATGAGTTACCACATTTTTTCACTGATATTTCCTGTCTTAAAATAAAGTGTTTAATGAGAGTTTTTATTAATTAAGAGAAATTGTTGTTGGGCTTTATTGGAATAAAAGTCATACCTTTCATATGAGCCAAGTGATACGTTATGATCTCTCGCATGAATTATGATGAGGCTATGTTGTTAACTTTCTACAGTGTACATGCCCTGTTATAAATGATTTATAATCAAATGTAATCCTTTATCAATTGTATTGTTTATTCCACTGAATTATTTAGGCTATTGTGCACATTACATTTACTTTCTCAATGAGAGTAAATAATGTCATTATAGTATATAACAAACACTCCTTAGTTCACTACATAGCTTATTATTAGTTGTATTTCTGGCTGTTAACTAATCTATGCTTTCTTATTAATAAACAGTACAGATAAAATAATTCCCATGTAACCAATCACACTCTTTGAACTGCAATATTTAGTTTAGTCTATTGCAAGCACACAAGCATTATAAGTGCAGATACACATTCACAAGTTCAATGTTAATATTTACGCATGCATTTTGTGTTTTCTCTGTATATATAATGATCTGACAAAAAAAAAAAAACAAAAAAAAAAACACGAAAACTTTAAAAAAAGTGATTTTTTTTTAATGATTATTTATTTTTTAGTATAGCCAGACCATAGCACAAAAAGCAATCAATGAAGCACATGTCATTTGGGATGGTACAAAACACTGATGTTAGTCTTGTTCTGGTCTGGCCTTGGTCTGCCTCAACAACAAAATTTCCATGAAACAATTACCTTTATATTGAGCCGGAACAGTTGGGCAGGAGCCTCTCGGTTCATAGAGGCCACATGAAGTGGATATAAAATATCAACATACCCCTGTTAAAACAGTAGGTTTTTGTGATGAAAAAACTAAACAAAGATTAAACATATCAGACTTTTTGCACATTTAATGTAAAAATGACATCCTATGCAATGCCACTTAAAAACAAAGTGACACATTTAAGATAATTTTTTTTAAAAACACGTAGATTTGCTTGACTGCATAAGTGTGCACACCCTTTTATAATTGGTTATGTGGCTGTGTTCAGAATCAACCAATCATCAAGCTCATGTGAAATAGTACTCACCTGTCTTCACCTGAAGTGACTCTGATTAACTCCAAATAAATCTCAGTTTTTCTTGCAGGAATTCTTGGTTGCATGCTACTACAAAAGCCATGGACCACAAAGAGCTTACAAAGCATCAAAGGGATCTCATTGTTGAAAGGTATCCCTCAGGTGAGGGCTACAAAAAATATTCCAAGGCATTGGATATAGCATGGAACACAGTGAAGACAGTCATCAACAAGTGGAGAAAGTATGGCACAACGGTGACATTATCAAGAACATGACATCCCTCCAAAATTGATGAGAAGACAAAGAGAAAACTGGTCAGGGAGGCTGTCAAGAGGCCTACAGCAACATTAAAGGAGCTCCAGCTCTTTCTGGCAAGTACTGGTTGTTCCCTACATGTGACAGCTATCTCCCATATTCTTCATCTGTCTGGGCTATGGGGCAGTGTGGCAAGACCAAGCCTTTTCTGATGAAAAAAAACATCCAGGCTTGGCAAAAACCTATATCCAGTCTCCCAAAACTATGTGGGAAAATGTATTATGCTCTGATTAGACCAAGATTCAACTTTTTGCTCAAAATTGTAAAAGGTATGTGTGGCAAGGAGGAGGGCAGGGCCAAGACGTGATGACGTACACCTGACCCTTAATAAGGCTAATCAAGCTCAGGAGAGGGATAAAGAGGCCGGAGGTGGCAGTTCGAGAGATAGAGAGCTACAGGCAGCTGCCCTGCATGTGTGTGTGTGTGTGTGTGTAATATGTCTTTTGCTAATAATTATTAGTTAATAATTATTATAATTATTTATATTGTCAAGGCGGTTCTCGCCTCCTACTTTCCCTTTCCCTTTTACCCCGTTACAGTATATTTAGTGCAAAAACAACACAGCACATCAACAAACGTACACCATACCTGCGGTGTGGCATTGTGGTGGCAGCATCATGCTTTGTGGCTGCTCTTCTTCAGCTGGAACTGGGGCTTTAGTGAAGGTGGAGGGAATAATGAATAGCTCCGAGTACCAGTCACTTTTGGCACAGAACCTTCTTGCTTCTGCTATCAAGCTGAAAATTAAGAGATCTTTCACCTTTCAGCATGACAATTATCCAAAGCACACTTCCAAATCAACAAAAGAATGGCTTCAGCAAAAAAAGATAAATGTTTTGGACTGGCCCAGCCAGAGCCCAGACCTGAATCCTATAGAAAATATATGGGGGGACCTGAAAAGGGCCGAACAGGAGTTGCATTGCCAATTTGATAGATCGGGAACATTTTTGCAAAGAAGAATGGGAAAATATTCCCAAGTCAAGATATGCCAAGCTAATAGACTCTTATTCAAACAGACTGAGTGCTATAATAAAATCAAAGGGTGCTTCAACTAAGTATTAGTTCAGGGATGTGCACACTTATGCAGTTAGGTTGTTATACGTTTTTTATTTTTTTATTTTTTTTTATCTGAAATGTGTCACTTTGTTTTTCTGTGGCATTGGATAGGTTGTAATTTTTACATTAAAAATGCAAAATGCTGATATGATTTATCTTTGTTGCATTTTTTACATCACAAAAACCTGCTGTTTTAACAGGGGTGTGTAGACTTTTTATCCAATGTATCTTCTCTATGCTTTTCCCTGTTCCAGCATGGAATGAGACCCCTACCCCTTACTCAATCCTTCTTTAACCAGGACAGCAAAATTACAGACCACTGCATGACATGGCCACTCAGATGCAGAAAATTCCTTCAACAAGTAAGAGCTAATCAATAAATTACCAGAGTATCAAATCATTAAATATTTATCGAATTAAAAAGGACAAATGTGTGAGATTCAACATTTTATTTATGTGTATTTATCTTTCATTTGACATTTCATTTCATTCGAGCTGCATTTAGACTTAGGCCCTGAATTACTAAAGGTTTGTTTGTATAAATACATGCAATCTTGATAGCGCGTCACATAAATGTGAAATTAAATGATTTCTCATGAAAAAACGGTTTAATTTGGTAATTTTACAACTGAATATCTCATAACATCCTACAACTCCTTCAACTTTTGTGTGTTCACGTTCACTGATCTTGAATGATCCTTGAAGAAAGTAACTGGAAAAAATATGTTGGCATCAAAGTAGGTGGAGCTCCAGGTCACACCCACTGATGACGTAGACCAATGGCAGTAAGAAGGTGTTTAATGGCCATTGCAATGCTTTCCTGAAATAACGCACTGGTGGGCTGTTTCAAACTCGAGGAAACCTTCTTTTTGGGCAGATTTTGTTCGAAATGACATAACACCCATTTATTCTTAATTTTCATTGGAAGTACATGTATATTGCCGTACCTTTTACCAAAAAGGTAAAGAAACGTTTACCAAAAAGGTAAAACAACCTTAAGTTGTGAAATAGCTTCCCAACTTGCTGAGTATCACGTTATCTGAATCAGCTGGTCAACAGCAACCACCAGGGCACCAAACTTCAACAAAGACCAGTTACAGTCTTGTTAATGAAAACAATGCTATTATTAAGTCACTGGATGAAGATTATGTCCACAAGTGTAAGACAGTTAGGACAGAATATTTACAGAGGAAACATTCAGAATAAAAGACAGGCAGCTACATGTCATAGTAGGAGAGTCAAATATCAAGCGTGTCAGGGGTGTAACTCATTACCAAATGATTTACTCAATAGTTGTTAACAGAATGGGTAGATAGTGTCAACAGACCGGCTCATGTGTTTTCTCAGATTTGTTTCTCATGAGAGTGATCACAGGTGTTAATGGCTTCGTCCGTATGACAGCTGTTACAGCCACACATCATATTGAGAGAACCACTTGACTTGACTTGACTTGACTAAAGTGTCAGAAATGTCAAAACAAAGAAACAGCCTCTTACATGCCTCACTGAACACAAAAAGAGTGATCTGAGGGTAAAAGAAAAACATTGAATGCTGAATAAAAATTAAAAAAAGAAGGAATCTTTCAAATTTCTGCTATCTTTATCCTGTTCTGATATAAGTGTTTTTTTACTTTTAGGTAGGGGTTAAATTGAGGCGGAATGGTAAGGAAAGTCGTTCGATTCCAAAAAGAAAAAAAATAAATAGTCCAGTCTGTGTAGCATCGGAACTTTTTTCCGCTATATCCGCCTGAAGCACCACGTGCGCTCCATCTCGCCACACTGGCCCACTCAAACAGTACAATCATTGGGAAGAAATGTGTAGCAATTCCACCAACACCTCCTGATCACCTCGAAAATCCTAATTTAACCCCTGCTTTTAGGGGAGACTGGGATTAGCTGTCACACGGGAAAATTGTCACAAGCGCTTTCTACATAACTACAGTATACGGTTTTGGGGTAAAAAAATGTTTTCTCTAGCACTGCATTTTGGTTTAGTGTTGAGGCATAGTTAACTAAAAGCATGCTTCTAGCTTAACTACAATTTCGTTAGCATGACAGTAGCATTGCTGTTTTCATAATAGTATTTATTTTCCAATAACATGCAACGTTTTCCAATGAGTAGTGCTGTAGCGTCACAAAATACTTCATTTGCACATTGTACTGGAAAGCAGCAATGGAGCTAAGGTAGAAATCACACACACTCACCTAGGCGTCCTCTCTCTCTCTTATGTTGCACTAAGGAAAACCAAATACTTTAAGGGAATTGGTTCTTTCGGATAGTTCATGTAAACAAACCGGTTAAAATAAGTGATTTTTATAACTTAATAGCATTGTGAATGCCGATTTATTTGAGTAAGTCAGTTCAAGTGAACGGTTCATGTAAATTAAATAGATTATATAGGATTAACTGATTCACTTAAGCCCCTCAAAGTCAGTGCACTTGGCGGCCATCTTTGGAACGCTCCTGGGCAGATATTTTCTATGGAAACATGGAAGCAACATACAAGTACAGCTCCTATCTACATATTTAAAATCAGCAGTAATATCTGACAGCACTGTTATCATAAATTGAGCTTCTTTAGCTCACGCAAAAAAAAAAAAAATAAAAAAAAAATATTAATTCTCTGGCTACTTCAGATAATGTCACAATGCAGTGCAGCTAGATTTTTTGTAAGGCTGGCTCTTTTACCTGTAAGGCAGAACTTCCTGTTCTACATTAGTTGGCCATTGGGATTTTCAATTTCTCTCATTCATTTTAATACCAGTGGTCCATCTCTGCCAAACTGTCTCTGGCCATGCATAGCCTTAAAAGGACTGTGCCTCTTCTGTTTTGAAGCAAAATAATTATTTGACTGTTGCTGTTTCTCGAACCATCAGATCCTGCCTGAAGGCGATGATGGCAGGGGATAGGGGCTTACCACTTACAGGAGGACGGGACCTAAGCTGGTGGTGTTGGGATGGTGGTGGTGGTGGGTGTAAAAGCAACGCAGCATTTCAAACAATGGGAGACAGCTGTAGTACCTTATAAGGCATTGGATAGATCATGATTGAATGATATGCCAGAATTTAATGAATGGATGACGTAATGCTTCTACGAGTCCTCTACGAGGATAATCACAAAAACACATACAATTTAATTATTGGGAAATCAAAGAACAACAATTAACTTATTTTTCGCATATGGATTGCCCAGTGCCCAATTTGGCATTGCCAATTTCAAATGCTCTTCTCGTGGTGGCACAGTTACTCGCCTCAATCCGAGTAGTGGAGGATGAATCTCAGTTGCCTCTGCTTCTGAGACAGTCAGCCTGTGCATCTTTTCACGTGGCTTGCTGAGTGTGTTACCACGGAGATTTAGGGCATGTGGAGGCTCACGCTATTAATGTTGGCATCCACACACAATATGTACCACGCACCCCAACGAGAGCGAGAACCACCATTTAGCGACCACGAGGAAGGTTACTCACATGACTACCCACCTACAACCGGTCCAATTGGTTGCTTAGGAAGCCTGGCTGGGGTCTCTCAGCACACCCTAGATTCAAACTCGCAACTCTAGGGGTGGTAGTCAGTGTCTTTGTTCGCTGAGCTACCCAGGCCCCTACATACTAATATTAAGCATCAAAAATGTAATTTACGTAGGTGTGCAAGCTGAAGTTTTTGGTGGCATTTGTATACTCTGGTACATCTGTGGCTACGCTACTGATGAAAACGAACACCAGTGTGACAACATGCTCCATTATATGTCAAAATGAGATAAAGCTGCACTCAGTAAGTTGTTCATGCCATCTTGGACTTGGACACTGACACCTAATGGCATGGATACACCATTAAAACGTGATAGTTTTCAGTTCAAGATGCCATTGTAGGAATTCACTATTCACAATCAGCCATGATTAATTTAATCCAAGAGGCAAATTGTCCAATAACAAGACGGTTACTGAGATTAAGTATTTTTTACCTGGTCATGTGATGGTAACATGGCAGCCCCCATGGCGGGACCTTCTACATGTAGAATACAACAGCTTTTATATGGTTACTGATATGATTAGAGTCCTCATCTCATGTGAGTGCTCATGAATTTAGAAATATGTTTCATAAATGCTATTTATATCTAGGAGTCAAACTTTTTTGATTAATGAGGAAAAAAATGACTAAGTGCACCTTTAAATGAACAGTATCTTTATTTCTGGGGCAGTAAACGGTGGAAATGTTCAATGTTTTCCTTTTTTGTCAAGACTTTAAGATATGTGACTTTTAAGATAACTAGCACCGGTTGCTCCAAAAGTAGTGTTTTAAATACATTACGAATGTCTATTTTAGATAAATTCCTTGCAATACCCTGAAAAATCAGGTAAACATGTTTTCAATATTTTATTTTGGACTTAAACACATGTTTGCCACACTCAGTCCTGGTTTTTGATTTATTTCCATACGTTTCTCTTTGTTTGGCAAGCTTGTGGGCTTATGCATACAAATACAAGAGGAAAGAGAAAAAGCCAGCGTGAATTTGTTTGACAGACAGTTGGGACTTGTGGCATATGGCCTCACAGGCTGGACTCAGTCCAGAGGCCTGGAAGCTACAGAGTGAGAGAGCAAAGGAGAATGTGTGTGTGTGTGTGCAGGAGAGAGAGAGAGAGAGAGAGAGAGAGAGAGAGAGAGAGAGAGAGATGGGGCCCCTAGGCAGCCTGCCCTGTCTTTGTTTACAACAAAAAGCCATTGTTTGATGTGGCCGCAGAGCCTCTGCTTCAAACCAGGCTTCCTCTCTCACAGGATGTGCTGTGGCTAAGATGCTAGACAGAGACTGGGGACTGGAAAACTGATGTACACCAAGGAAAGCGTTGCTCAGGCCATTGGAAGCTACATGCTCACCATGCATTCCCTGCACTGGAGCTGCCGCCCCCGGGACTGTTCGGCGCTGAGCTCCTGACTGCAAAAACAAAAGCTTGATTGTTATCAAGCCAAACCTTTCTCTCCTCTTTCTCTTTGTCCGTACTTAAAATGTAACCAACAGAATTTTCCAAATGTTGCCATGTTACTTCCTTTTGAGTCGAGTCCTGCAGTAGTATGTGTTGTGGTTTGGGGGGCCAGAAAGGAAGTTGATGGGCTTAGCAAGCCAAGGGCATAAATACACGCCAGCAGAAGACACTCCACATTCCCTCTGAACAGTGAAGGCGAGTTACTCTCTAATTACTGTGAGCATTTGCCGTAATTTAACTTCTGTGAAGGGGAAAACATAATTAACTATAATGAATAATGGATGACAAAAGTAGAAACCTGGAAACTGGTCAAATGTGGCAACAGTGTAAAAAAAAAAACTTAAGTTTACTTTGTCTTAAATTAAATTATGTCTTAAAGTAAAATGGTACCAAAGTGGTGCCAAAGCTATAATCTGCATTGTGAAGTTCATTGCACTTTTTGACAACATAGAAAAATTGTGTTGAATTGAAAAAACTAAATAAAAAAAAAAAAATTATTGAAATTACTTTAACAAGTTAAATGGATGGCAATCATATGGAGTTGTTATATTGATGAAAATAAATTATTTTATTTTAAGAATTTTATTTTATTTATATATTTTTTGCAACTTCAATTTACGGATTTAAGGCTTTAATATAAAAGGGGGGAAACACAATAAAACATATATACATTATATATATATATATACGTATATATATACAGTACTGTTTAAGTCTTAGGCACATATGATGCTTCACAAAACATTTGTCTTAAGATTGTTATTTTCAGCTTTAGTGTGTCAATAGGAAATATACATTTTAAACTCCCAAAAATTTATTTTGCAAATAGTATAGAATAGAAGAACAGGGCACCCAGCAACAGCTGTCATGGCACCCACAGAGCCCCCCACTGAACATCGTGTTAGTCTGAGACTACATATAGAGACGGAAGCAATTGAGTCAGCCTAAATAGATAGAAGAACTGTGGCAAATTCTCCAAGAAAAACTGTGTCCGGGTGTACGTAGGAGAATTGGTGCTGTTTTTGAAGTCCCAGAGCCTTTGAAATGGCTTTGTAACCATTCCCAGACTGATGTATTTCAATCACATTTTTCCTCATAATTTCTGGAATTTCTTTCGACCTTGACATAGTGTGCTACTGGATGAGACCTTTTAGCCAACTTCATGCTGCTGAAAAAGTTCTATTTAGGTGTTGATTTGATTGAACAGGGCTGGCTGTAATCAGGCCTGGATGTGTCTAGTCCAGCTGAACCACAACATGAATGCAGTTTCATAGAGTTAGTTACAATGAGCAAATACTTTTTCACACAGGCCCAGTTGGTATTGGATTTCCAATAAATACCATTATCATTTAAAAACTGGATTTTGTGTTTACTCAGATTGCCTTTGTTTTATGTTAGATTTTGTTTTAATTTTTGAAACAATTTAGTATGAGATAAACACAAAACAGAAGAAATCAGGATGGGGGCAATTCCTTTTCCACAGCACTTCATATATAAATCTACCCACTAAAATTTAAAACTGAACTTTACTTGAGAGAGCCTTAAAAGTAAAATCAAAGTGTGAAGTTCATATGTGTACACTTTTTCGACTACATCGAATTTAATTACTGATGAAGAAAATTAGGCTGAAATTCAAAAAATGCATAAAATTGAGTATAGATGAAAGAAATGATTGTGGCAAGTTAGATGGATGGAAACAAAGTTGTTATAATCCTGACAATTTATTTTAGTTTTTTTATTTTAGAATTTGCCTGAAGAAGACACCCTACAGTTACTCTGAGCAGTGAGTTATTCTCTTTAAATCCTTGCATCCTAAAGTTGCATTTTTCTGAAAGGCGGAAACATAATGAATTCATCATTGGTGTGACATTCCCACTGAAAATTTTCGAATGCCATCTACTCTTACTCTCCATTTCCACTTTTTATCCAGGTTCTTTTTGAAGCCGGTTGCATTCTGTGGTTTTGAAAAGTCTTGCCTTTCATTCTGTCTATCAGGAAACTTGTGCATTTCATTTTTGATTCAATGAAGCACTTCATCATTTCTTCCCATCTGTCCCAATGCTTCCTATTCCAATATATTAGCAGTGTGAAATTAACAATGTGCTGAGACCAGTGGTTTTTGAAACTCTTTCTTAAGATTCAATAAAAAAAACATTACTTCACTTCTATGAAAGTGATGTGAAGGATATACATGGCGGTTTTATGTTTCAAACCCTGAAAAAAGAGAGGCTAAACTGTATGTTAATGTGCCATGTGCTTTGAATCATTTCTGTGGCACCATCTTATGAACAATTCAGAGACAGCGCCTGTTTCAGAAAAGCTTTCTCTCTCTCTATTGGAATTAAATAAATAAATACATAAATTGAGTCAGTTTAATGAAGACCATATTAACAGTCTTTTGAAGGTTTTTTCTAAACATCAATCAATACATGAGGTAACCGAATGTTTGATTGAACTGACAGAACTGCGTCTTTGTGGTCAGCAGACTGAATTTTCCACTCCCTTTTGACTCAAATGTTAAACAATTAACAAACAAACAGACATTTTTTCTTGGGTACAATTTTTTCTGGATCTCAACTCACCCATAAGAGACGAGATAGAGAGCCAAAGTAGCAACCTGAAAACTGAAAAAATGAAAAACAAAATGCTAAAAAAAACAGTAGAACAAGTTGGAACCAGAATCGTTTTCTATTAACTGTCTTGAAACAGCTTAAAGTATTTTTTGTAGATTTAATTTGGTATGATTTAATTTGATTTGATATTAGTGCAAATATGAATTGACACAGTTCTATTTTACTGTAAGTCCAATAGATTTTTTGACTTACTGTATTTGTAAAGTCCAATTTAGCAGAAAAGTTTATATATATATATATATATATATTAGAAAACTGCAGTTTTATTTTTCCATTATGCATTTTTCTCTTCTGCGGATCCTTTGGATTTCTATTTGAAATTCCATAGATTTTCCTCAGAATTCTGTATGCATGAATTCTGTTCGGGTTTGCTTATTAGCACCAGCTGCACAGCCACAAAGCTGTAACTATAGCCAGTATGTAGGGCTAATCTCAGTCTTTCAGAAATTCTGTAACAAGAAGCTGGATTTGGGGGGGTGGGGATGGGGGGATTAGGTGGAAATGTGGTTGGAAGCGTGCTAAAATCCCCCAACCCTCATCTACCCTCTAGTGTCAAACTCACATACGCTTCTGCCCCTTAAACTCAGGAAACCGCCTTTTCACTTGCTCCATGGCCAATTGCGTGGAGTTTGCATAGCCACCGAAGAATCCATTACTTTGCATATATTTCCTTTTATCTTGCATAGAGAAGGGCTGGAGCACTGGAGCAATGAAACTACACAGCACTAGGGCAGATGGTTTTGTGTTTTGTCCAAGGGCACAACAGTGGTGGTCAGAGGAAGAGCCCAAAGCACGATCTCAACTGGCAACATCTTGGTCATGGTGATGGTCGCTTACCATTCAGCCAGATGCCTCTATTTTTGTGTCCAATTTTCTCTTCATGAGGTGTGTTGTGCTGTATAAAGGCCTTAACACTCCAAACGCGAATTTCCATCATGATTTCTCACTGCGATCAAGATTTTAATGGAAACAATGGATTCCTAACAAGACATCGAATTGCATGGCAACAAAGCAAATCTTATTTATAGTGTTTTTTTACAATTTGTTTATTCTACACCGGGTGATGAAATGCCCTGAAAAACAAAATATGAGCATTGGATCAAGCAGAACAGGTGGCGCTAAATCAAAGAAGCTGTTATGACCACCGAAACTAAAGCTGAAGGAACTCGAGGAAGAAATCATATTCCAACTGTGAGGATGTTTATGTCATTTCCATCAAATGCCATAAACTGAAACAAATTTTCTCATATAGGTTCTCTTAACAAGCAAATGTTAATGCTGCAATACCACCTTAAAATACCCTATATAACTGACTTTACGTTCATCATGTATTCCATATTGCCGCATTGTTTGCCTTTGAATTTGATCTTACGCGAGTTATATTTATTATAAAATATTATATTTCTCTTATATTTCTAATATAATATATAATGCGGCATCTTTCCCTTTGTGTCACTTTTATAAAAAATATTAATAATATTAATACTATTGCTGTGTCAATGTACTCTGTGTGCCTTTGTATACCACGAACATGGTTGTTACTTCACAAAAATATGGAATTTTTATTGCTGCACTGTCATATAGTCGTTAAAAGCCGTGCTGCTATTAGTAGTATCAAAGTATCCAATAATGGGTCAGACTGAAGGGTTTTGAGTTTGAATGTCACGTAAAAATTTCTAGCAAATGTATAACACATGTAGAAATACATGGAAATATGGTACAATCAGTATTGTTCCATTTGACAACATCTGTTTTAACAGTCATTATATGTGTGTGCATTACGCAGATATTACAAACAAAAGTGCTTAAAGGGATAGTTCACCCAAAAAATTCAAATTCTCACATAATTTACTCACCCTCATACCATCCCAAATGTGTATGATTTTCTGTCTTCTGCAGAACACAGATGAAGATTTTAAGGTCAATATCTCAGCACTGTAGGTCCATACAATGCAAGTGAATGGTGACCAGACCTTTAGCTCCACACATCACATAAAGGAAACATGAAAGTATTCCATAAGACTCCAGTGTTTAAATGTATATATTCTGAAGCAGTTTAGGTGGGTGAGAAACAGAACAATATTTAAGTCTTTTTTTGGTTGAACTATCCATTTAACACATGTATCGTCTGCATGGCAGTGGCATATAATCAGTATTATTCTAATTTATATTTATTTATTTACTCAATTCTTTCTAAGCACACCTCAGACTGTGTATAGATGGTAACACTGCCAGTCAATTTGTCCAGCAGGTGAAAAGAAAAAGTTTGTGAAAAACTCTTGAATGATTTCTTTCCCGTTGAACAAATCAACAACCCAAGCCCAAGAACAGTGCCAATCTAACATGCAAGGAAAAGCTAGCCAATTTATTAAGCATATTTATTAATTACCAGATTTATATTTTCTAATCATTTATTTTCCATTCTGCCTTTTGATTCATTCATCTGCCTTTTCCCCATAATTATAAAATCTTCATTAAGTCAGAGTTTGCACATTAACACTTCCCAAAATGGTCTGATAAATAGACATGGCAAGTGGGAGCATTTAAAGAAATTATAATATTTATTTAGATTTCTGTGACTTCATGTGCCTCTAGGCTTGGGCAACTGGCAAGGGTAGAGTAAGAAGAAGATTGCAGAAGTGTTGGGAGGAGGGGCTTTTGATGTCTATATGATGACAGCAGGCAGAGAAGATTTCCAGTAGCACTACAGCAAATTGCTGGCAGTATGCGATAAGTTTCTTATTGCACCGCCACTGCCATAAATCAACCATCTCCCTATCCCCAAAACCCACTTACACAAATGTATATCCTCAAGGTCTAAGAATGTAGTGACAGTCAGACTGTCTCATGGATGTTATCAGTGTATGATAATGACCACTTAGCTTAACGCATACTGCCCTATCCCTGTAGTAGATTGTACAAATTTTGCTGCGTTTAAATCAATTTTCAATTATCATATTTATATTTATTTAAACACAATCCATGTTTGCAAAGACCCCCATCCGAAGCCCCACCAGTTTCCCCACCCTACACAGGTAAATGGGGATTTCCCCCAAAGAAAAATGATCTCTCATCCCCTCTACTCCTATCAATATCCCTGTTCTCTCTTACTTTCTCTCTTCTCACCCTGAAACTACATTTGTAGATTACCTCTTAACAATCTTATCACAGGGATTTTGGATCGGAGCTCTTTTCCCTCTTACTAAATCACTAATCTCTAAAAATTTTCATTCAGCTGTACAGGAGCCTTCCATAATTTCTGACTTGTTGCAAAATAAATTGAGAAAAGGATACCTCTTGGGCCCTTTCAGTTCTCCTCCTTTTGCTTGCTTCAGAATCAATCCCATCGGTTTAGCTGCTCATAAGTATTCAGGCAAGAAAAAAATAACTTTCAACATGTCGGCTCCAAGGTCCGAGCACTTTCCCAGCGTTAACTCACTAATTCCTCTCGAGCAGTTTCCGTAGATCCTAGATCATATTATCAAACTGATTAAAGTAGCAGGCTACGGTGCTCTTTTGGCCAAGGCTGATATCAAAGATGCCTTCAAAATCTTGCTCATTCACCTCGCAGATTGGCCTCTATTCGGTATTAAATGACAGTCCAAATTCTACTTCACGTCAGATTCACAATCGGGTGCAGAAGCAGTCCACACATCTTCAATAGTTTGTTTGAAGTTTTGTGTTGGATTTTACTTAACGTTCACAAACTCTCTTTCATTTGACATTTTCTGGATGATTTTTTTGCTGATTGATTTCCCTTCTAACAACAGCCCCATGCTTAATATTTTGAAATCAGTTTTTCTGGAGTTGAGTGTTCCCCTCTCAAACGAGAAAACCATGGGTCCCGCTACTTGCCTGGAATTTCTAGGGCTCACACTCGACACCGAAAAAATGCAGGCTTCTTCACCTCTAGATAAATTGGATCATATTAGATCTCTTTGCGATTCCACTATTCAATCAAACTACATCTCTAAATGTGACGACCTGTCTCTGCTGGGACATCTCAATTTTGCCATACGTATTATGTCTCAGGGCCGTTGATTCATCTCCTGCCTTCTATATCTAGCCCATTCTGTGGCCAATTTGTCAGACGAGGTTAACCTAAACGAAGGCTGTTGGTCCAATCTTAAATTTTGGGCCATGTTCCTAAACCAATGGAATGGCATTTATTTTTCTAAAATGACTTTCCCGAATCATCTGACTCCCTGTTTTTTTTTAGAGTTTTGAGAGTTTCTTTCAAGGGCTGTGATTCGTGGAGTGCTGGCCAGCAGAATTCCAAGCTCTAGCTAGCGATTCCTTTTCTTCAGCTCTTTTCTAAATTTACCCCATTGTGGTAGCCAGCGTCCTATGGGGCTCTCAGTGGTCATGCAAGCACGTTGTAGTTTATTGCGACAACTCAGTTGTACTCCTACTAAACAACAAATGTCGTTCTTCCTGTGGTTTGGTCATGTCCCTATTGACTTGGCTGACCATTAACTGCAATTTTATCTTCTCATCACAAGATATCCCTGGTATTTGTAATTCTATTGCTGATTCTTTGTCTCGCTTTCATTTTCAGGAGTTCCGTCACCTCTGCCCCTTAGCCAGCATTCTCCCAATATTGTGTCCTCCTTTAGCAGACCTTCTGCTTGATTACGCTAAAAATTTGATAAGGCATGGTACCACCCCTTCTAGGCCCAAGGCTTATGGTTCAGACTGGTTTTAATATTCTTCAATTTGCAATTCTCACTAGACCCCTTTATTTCCTGTGTTAGCATCTACTGTCTGTACATCCTTCTGTTTCAATGTTCAGTTACTGAAACCTTTATCGATTAGTAAGACGTTAACAGGCATTCAGTTTCATGCTAGATGTCAATCACCCAAATTCCCTAGCCTTTTTTTCTACCCATCCAATTGGCTAATTCTTAGACAAACGACTTCCCATTAATTTAAATATTTTACATTTCTTCATTTTTACACTTAGAGCAGGTGGTTTTTCCAATTCCGATGACACCCTCTAAGAAGCAGTTTTCCTCATGGCATTCTACAGCTTTTTGAGGTGTGGGGAATTCACGTCAGACTCACTCCTTTCTTGTCCTCTCGCCATTAAACATTTTAAGACATTTCTTTTACTCCTAATAATTATTTTTTTTATCTCTCAAGTAGTCCAAATCAAATAGTTTAGGTTGTAGCCACACCATTACTATAGCTAAAATCCCCAATAGTTCCTTTTGCCCATTCCTTCAGAATTGGAGCTGCCACAGCAGCTGTTAAACAGGGACTCCCTGAGTCTTCCATCAAGATGCTCAGAATGATTGTTTTTCATCATCATAAAAGAAATACATATGTCCCAACCTTCATTCAGTCAACCAAGCACAGCTTATATGAAGCAGAACCTCAAAGGTAAAATTTATTTCAAACAGATCTGGTGGTGATAGGGAAATTCTTTATCATTAAAGAATCATAAATCATAATTCTTTAAATTCTTTATCATAAATTTAAATACTGTCCACCCTCCCTCCTCCCCACAAAAACCTAAGAGGGGTAAGAGGAGGGAAAAGAACCATTTGTGTAATACCCTTGAAAAGGATATGATGCTTTCCCCTCTTACCCCTCTTAGGTTATCCATTTCAAGGGTATTGTACAATCAATGCTCCCCTCCCTCATATACATTAAAAGCTTTGGTTATCTTTTTCAAGGGTATTGCAAAACCAAAAGCTCACCCAATTCATGGCTCATTTTCATCAAACTTTGGTTAATCTTTTCAAGGGCATTGCAAAAACAAAAGGCTCGCCCAATTCAGGGCTAATTTTCATAAAACTTTGGTTACTCTTTTCAAAGGTATTGCACAAATGATGCTCCCCCTCCCTCATATTGCTCATAAACACTATTTATTCTTATCAAGTACAAAAACCTGTTCTCTTTTGCAGATTGTTTCCAGCCAACATGAAGACTTTTTTGTTTTAATTCTAATCTTTTTGGGTTAGGCTCATCACCCCTGCCCGCTCTCAGGCAACCGGGCTCCTCCATCCCCCAGCAGATGGACAGGGCTGCTCCGTTGGGGTGGATGGTAGTGGCGAGGACTACTATGCACCCCTCCTCCTTCACCGGTTTCCGCACCAGTGTAAAGGGATTAATGAAAAGGAGAAGGAGTGAACCGGCTTGACAAAATCAATAATATTTTAATATAAAACTGAGCCAAAAAGACAAACACACACAGGTGTAGGACAGCTGTCTGTATATCTCTCTCTCTGTCCTCTGTCCAGTCGGCCTTTATCCCTCTCTGAGGCTTGATTAGCCTGATTACGGGCCGGGTGTGTGGAATCACGACCCGGCCCCGCCCTCCGCCTTGCCACATAGATTTATAGACATGATGATTTTCTGAACTGTATTCTGAAATTTTTCCTTATTCAGTTAAAGCAGTACTCAAGGGAACGATTAGGCCATAAATTTCTTTTCCCTCCACTACAAATTGACAGAGACATGCCTATGTGATAAAGTATGCCAATGACTGCAGGAATAAAAGTCTGAGGAATAAAAACTACGTGATATGGCACTTCCTTTACAGCTGTAAATGCACTAAGCTTTGTGGCTAAGCACTTGTTGCCATAGCTGCTCATGTTTAGAAATCATGATATTTTATTGTAGCAGCTTGTATAGCATAGACACTTCAGCTGACACGATAATCAGATTCCTTGGCAAATTATCGGAACCGCATATGGCCAAATGCTTCCCAAGCACACAGATCCAATGAATGATGATGCAGAGAGGCTGGTTGGGGTGAACTCAATATGTCATAGTCTGAAAAGTTTGCTGCCATTAAATGTTCATATTGCCAGAAGCAGTTCTGTAGTACCACAAAATGATCAGAGAAGACAAAGTGGGTGTCCTAGGCTGTAAACAATCTGATTATTTGTGAAGTAGTTGTAAGTGCTTGACTAATGAGTGGGCGACACTTCACATGCATTCACCATTCTTTTGTTGAATTAATTCAGGTTTGGCAATTGTTCATCACAGTGTTAATAAAAACTAAAATGAAAATTACATTTTGTAATAAGGTTGTATCCCTAAACATTAACTCACTACAATAGTTAACATGAACAAACATTGGACAATACTTGTTCAACCCTAATTAATCTTGATTATTGTTAATTACACAAGATACTACAAAACATGTTTTTAATGAAAAGTTGTATGTTAATGCATTATGAACTAACATGAATGGTTAACCATTGTATTTTCATAAATGAACATTAAATGACATATATTAACCAAGTAACCATTAGTAAATGATGTTACCCTAAAATAATAAAAAGGCCATAAACTAATTTTAGTTCCCCGTTTGTCACTCACTTCGAAGATGTGTCAAGTGAAGCGACACTAGGGGACTTTCTTGAAGGCCTCGGTTACCTCTGAACTTGAGAAAAGGCCAATGAGAATTTGGAAGACAGAATTTGCATGTCCCTTCCCCGGACAGTCCGGTATAAAGGGAGGGAATTATGTCTCTGTTCATTCAGATTTCTTCTTTGGAGCCGATCGGTTGTGCGATCAGCGAGCTGAGATCACTTATGGTTCAACTCACCTCTGCAGAGCATATGCTGTTGGTTCTACGGCGCATATCAGTGGCTCTCCTTCTCTGCACGGCAGTGTAGCTTTGCCCCTGGACGCTTCGACAGTGCTGCTAAAAGAGAATATTTTGTAAATTTGTTTATTTTCTCTAAAAGAGCATTACACAGTTGGCATTGAACATCCTTTTCAGGACGTGTTTTTGTAAAGATGCCCTTTCACCCCTTTAACCCAGAGCCTTAACCGCTGAGCCACCACTGGCCCAGTGTGTGTTTGAGCCGTGATTACACTGAGGTGGCATTTGTGGATTCATACTCAACTACCTCGACGACTGTCTCATCTTAGCCAACTCTCGAGAGTCACTGTGGCCCCAAAAGGGACCAGGTGCTCAGGCACCTCAGCCATCTAGAGCTTCAGGACAACTGGGAAAAGAGCAAGCTTGCCCCGGTTCAGAGCATCTCTTTTCTCGTCATAGAGTTAGACACAGTCTCAATGACAGCGCGCCTCACCAACGAGTGCACAGACGGTGCTGAAATGCCTCACCTTATTCAAGCCAGGCACAGCGGTTCCTCTAAAACAATTCCAGAGGCTCCTGGGGCATATGGCTAGGTTACTGTTGTAACCTCCGTTCCCTGATGGAGGGAACGAGACGTTGTGTCCCCCTGGCCACATCGCTGAACCGAGCCACTGCAATGGCCGAAACTTATTCTCGTTTCCTCAGTGCAAAACCTGAATGAACAGAGGCATGATTCCCTCCCTTAATACCCGTATGTCCGGGGGAGGGACAATTCTGTCTGCCAAATTCTCATGGCCTTTTCTCAAGTTCAGAGGTAACCGAGGCCTTCAAGAAAGTCCCCTAGTGTCGCTTCACTCGACACAACGTCTCATTCCCTCCATCAGGGAACAGAGGTCACAACTACAATCTAGACAATTTTGATGCACAGTGTAGCTTTTATATATATAAAATTTTAAAACTTTATATCCTGTCCTAATTAAACATGAAAAATGCCATGATAAAGCAATAAAACTAGAGAAATGTACAGCTGTTAAATGTATTTAAAAAAATGTTTTAAGTAATTATTTGTGCAACCATAAAACACAAAAAGTACATATATTGAAAACATAACTTAAACTATGAAACATAAAAAACTACAACAAAACTGTACTGTAACTGAAACTACTTGCCTTCGCAAAGTAAAAAAAAAAAAATTAAGACTCTAAATATTATACAAATTTATGAAAAAAATACAAAATTAAAATGACATAGTAAGACTTGTCTTCTTCAGGAAATGTGCATCTGGACTGCGTGAATGTCCTGTTATGCCATTAATGCACATAGGCGCAGCTGTTTATTAGAAAGATATAAAGAGTTGTTCTGGAAAGGTAATCTTTGAAAGAGGTGTTGCTTCATTAACTTGAAGTAACACCTCATCATCTAGTGCTTCATTAATCTCACGTTTGACCTTATTTGTATGATGAAAAGCAACTTTGCTTATTGCTTGATTTGGTGTCCCATTAATTTCTTCAGATTCTCAAATGGCATGGTGCATGGCATTAATAAAACACACACACACACATATATATATATATATATATATATAATAATAACAATAAATAAAGGCAGTTAAACTGAGTGTCCCAGGAATGCTTGTAAAAGTACACACATTGTAAATAAAATATGATTATTGATGGTGTCCCCAAGGAGGTCTGTAATGCTTGAGTATAGTAACCATTTGCATATCAATGTTCCCATTCATCTCAGTGGATGTTGCTTGGCTGGCACATTTCCAACTGGAAGTACCTACCAGGACACTCATGCTGCCTTCAAAGTGCACATGGAAAGCTCCTACAGTATGTCTACATTGGACATTAGTTATTACAACATGTCAAGCAAGTTGGAAACTAAAATAATAATATTAACAATGATAATAATAGTAGCAATAATAGTTTCTTCACACTTAAAGGTGCTAAATGTGTCACTTTGAGCCACTTGACGTTAATTAGTGTTCATTCTAATGTGTGACTTCAATTTACAGTTTTTTGCGCCGGTATACAGGGATTAAAAATGAAATGTTTTTCATTTTGGTTCGTTCCGAGCAGAAACAGTATTTTTTTTGTTCCATTCCCGGCATTACGCAGCCTCCTTTCCAAATACTAACTGGTTAGAATGAAATATAAAGATAGTTAAAAACGTTCTTTTTAAAAAGACATACTCTGTGCTAAGCGTGGGTGATACACCAGTTGCAGTGTTTTCAGATCTCACAAGAGGAACAAGGCACCTGTTTTGGAAAAATAAGCTTAAAATTTGGGACTTGCCTCACAAAATATGCAAAGTTAAGTGAGTACAGTAGCTTAAAAATATAAAGTAATGTCTTATCAATAAATATATTCTAATTAATAATATAGATCTCTAAAATATTTCAAATATTAATTTGGCCAACTAAAATTAATTAATAGCCTAAATCTCTCCCACATGCACTGCGTGGGAGTGTTTGAACTAAATATCACCTTTTACGGGCATTATTATTTTTATTTATTTATTTTTTTACATTGATTTTTAAACTAGCTATGTTCTATTAAAAAGAAAGAAGCCTAATTTATTCAGTAACACATTTACTGTGATAATCTAGTTGGTTTTTGGTTTCAAAATTATCTGAACAAAATTAACAGGTTATTAATAATGTTTTCACTCCGGAACAATTGAAAGGGATTTTGTTCCCATTTTCAGCTACATTCAGCAAAAAAAATCTGTCTTTCGTTTTAATTTTTCATTCCTTGAACCGTTTCTAGTCCCATTTCTACACGGTGGTATGGGTAATTTAGGTCTGGTATCTATTGTAATGGATGTATTAATTAATGCATGTTTTCTAGAAAATTATTAGCTAAACTGCATAAAACAAAACGCAAAAGGAGAGTTATTTGCTAAACATTAGACCACAAGAACACAGTCTATGACTGTCATTAACTGTGACATCAAATGCAGCAGACAGAGAAAAATCTATAAATCTATAAAAGCAGAAAACTCTATTACTGGCAAAACAAATATATATATATATATATATATATATGATCTATATATTTCTTGCCAAAAATTTTATTTCGTCTGAGTGCTGAATTGCCGATAATGAAGAAAGATGCTTTTTGGTCCCATAATGCATTACGTTCAGCAGGGCCTAACTCGAGCATGCTGATAACCAGCTAAAACTTGACCCTTGGTTGTCCATGTCATTGTACATGTTGGAAGGGTTCATAAAAATAGAGGTACAGAAAGTCCTGAGGCAGAGGGGCAAGTAATTGAGTTGGTAGCGGTCCAGTTGTTGCGCACAACACACCAACACATCTGATGCAGGCATGGGTAACCGGTTATACGTGGGAAAGATATGATGCTTGACTTTTCTATTTATATGACACAAACTCACACTGTTTGTACCCAACAACAAATCCATTTCCTCATTCATTCCACATGCAAGGCTGTCAGCCAATGATGATTTGATTAATTTGTGCTAAAAGGTTCGATACTCTGCCAGAATTCCTCTCAGTTCTCATATGTTTACACCATAGAAAGCACTCAGCCTACGATAATCAATTGCACAAGTAGCTTGTTGAACATTGTTGACAATATAATTAGCTACACAATGATTTTGTTTGTCTCAATTGAAAATGACAAGTATAATTAGCTTTGGCAAAATGTCAAGAACTGCACCACATTCATCTTCCTACCACTTAATATCAACTTGCCATTTGGAAACACAAAAAGGTGACTACATAATCGTTGGGATGTGTCGTTTCAAAGGGCACCTTGCTTGCCTTGAGTAAATCATAGCAATGGAACTGTCCAAATCCGAAGGGCATCTGTACAGTTTTCCAACTATCTGTAAACGTTATCCAATAGAGCTGTCTCTAAAATGTCTTAATGCGCCACAAACTACCTATACTGTACTGACAAAGACACATTTATTACTGAAAGGTTGGTAAGGTTTGTTTATACCAACATTCGTCTAACTTTCATGCATAAAGACAAAGTTTAAGTACAACGCGAGTAGTGTAGGAAGCACGGAAAAAACTAAACAGACAAAAAAGATCCAAAGTTGCGTTAAAGTCTACAGTAGTTAACACAATATAAAATGTTCATTGAGTCCAACCATTTGAACACCAAAGAAAATATTATACTGATGTGAAATGGGATGAAGCTGGAGAAAACGTTCATTAATTCATAATGTATTCCAGCGAGTGTACTGCAATTGAAAAATACACCAAAAAAGTATAAACTTTTGAAAGCACTATCCCTCAAAAAGATGTTGAGTTGTTTTCAGCAACCTCTTTTGAATGCTCACAATAAAACACAAAGGACAGATGTTAAAAATAAAGCATCAGTTTTGTAAGATGTGATTTTGTTGAGTGAGTACTGTGAAACTCAAAAGAGAGAAATGCAAGACACAATATTTTTTCATGAATTTGAATGCAGCTAGCCCAATGCCTATTACATATTGACAGTTTGGTCAAGTGCAAAAATGTATGAAATGCACAATGCAGCTATGGTATTTGAACTGTCTCTTATATTGATAACATCCACTGGACCCTATTCAGAGTTGTATATCACCAAATTATTTTTATTCAGTTTTTTTTTTTTTTTTGCTGAGCTGTTTTAAATGTCTGAATAAAACATTTGCATATATTCCTTCCAACTGAGTAGCTAAACTCCATTGCTTTCATGTTCAGTCAAAGGGGTCAAGGACTGGTGGGTCAGCAGAGATAAATCAGACTCATCTCTCAGTGAAATCGGAAACAGTATGTTGACTGCTGGGTGTGTGGGTGCATTTGAGCTCCATTTTCTGGGGGTATTGTTCACGGGGAGGGGGCGTGTTTTTTTCAGCAGTAATACAGTGAAGAGGAATACATGTTTTACAGTGCAGAATTCTCCGGACTGAAGATAGTGTACAGATATGACATGTTATTTTCACAGTAATATTTTGTTATTCAATTGCAAAACATTTTACAGAGATATTAATATTTCATTATGATGTATACAATATATTTTAATTAACATGAAATAATGTGCAGTCATAACAACAAATTGTTTCTTTAACTTGTAGTTTGTTTGGCAGAAATGTATATGTAGAGAGAACTGACAACTCACGTTAAACAATAAATCAGTATATGAGTAAAATGCTGTAAATTTATGGGGAACTATTTCAATATCTCTTTTAACAGACTGTGCATTGCTACGAGTGGATCATTGAATGGTCCTTCTGAATCAATATATGTAGACTATTTCAAATGAAAGAAATAGTTGGAACTCATGAAGATTGGTAAATTTTGTACAGCAACGGTCTTACTGGGGATATGAATGTGGGTGCTACTTTGGCTAGCATTGGCTAGCTTCAACTGCATTCGATTTAGACCCTGTTTACAGCTGGTGTTTAGATATTTCATATGATTCAATCAAAAGTGGTCTGCGCTAAATATGGGGGTAAATGGAGTCTAAAACGTTTTGTGATCAGATCACATAGAACATATAGATATAAGGCGTGTCCGAAATCGTGCACTTCTGCACTGTTTTACGTCATATTGTAGCAGAAGTAGTTTGAGTAAAAAACGTCTCGGTTACGTATGTAACCTCCGTTCCCTGATGGAGGGAACGAGACGTCGTGTCGAAGAAGCGACACTAGGGGTCTCTCTTGAGCGCCGAAAGATGCCTCTGATCTATGAAAAAAGGCCAATGAGAGTTGGCGAACAGTATTTGCATACCCCAACCTCCGGATACGGATATAAAGGCGAGGGAAATACGCTCGTTCATTCAGGATTTTTCTGAGGAGCCGGGAGTGTTCCGGGCACCTCAGCGGCTCGGCTCAGCGACGTGGCTGGGAAGACACGACGTCTCGTTCCCTCCATCAGGGAACGGAGGTTACATACGTAACCGAGACGTTCCCCGTCTGTCGCTCACTTCGACGTCGTTTCGAAGAAGCGACACTAGGGGTCCACTTCAAAACTCGCCATGCGCTGAGCCGTGTACGTGTACTGCTTACACAGAAGCGGGCAGGTATTTTCTACGTGCACAAGTGACCGACTGTGTTCAGGCTGCACGTACTCTTCCCCAATGCCCCAAAAAAGTTGTCAGAATCCTTTTGGTTACCCTAAGGGGGAACAAGGTGACGCTCCCAACTAGGGAACGGGCCAAGCCTGGCTGGGCCTCTTTTCTCTCTATGTTTTCTCGGCATAGAGCAAGAGCAGCCGGGGCCCTTACCGCATCGAGGGAAGGGGGCCTTATCCCGAATTCCTATTCTTTTAGGGGGAAAAGACCCTGCGGAGGCCACACCCACCCGAAAGGGGAGGTAGAGGTGGCAAAATACATCACATGGCCTCTTGGGTCACATGTGGGAAGAATGGCGTGGTGGTAGATCCAACCTCGAGGAGGGGGGAGTTGCTACAACATGGTGACCGGAGGGCAGCAAAGGACTGCCTAAGGGAGATGCGGGTCAGCTCGTAAGGTGACCGTACCGCGGAAGTACACACAGGAGGAGTCCCGTAGGAGGCCTGATCTGTGGAGCACCTATTCCAGTAGGGGTAGCCTGGGGTACCCGTAGTGGACTGGACCAGCAAGTTCCTCCACTGAACTGCTGTGGGCCCAAAGGGCTAGGGAGGAATCAACCAGGGACCTAGGTCTTCTGGGAAAGAAGTGCACTGTTTTGCCTTGGCAGAGGGAAAAGGCACTGGAACAAGCGATTCACTCGGTCAGATCGTCGACGTGTACCGAGTTCTACGGGCTCGGACCTGAGAAAACACGGGACGAGACTGACTCAACCCTGAGATTGTAAAATCTCGTAAAGGTGTTAGGTGCTGCCCAGCCCGCAGCTCTGCAAATGTCTGCTAGGGAGGTGCCCCTCGCCAGTGCCCATGAGGATGCCACGCTCCTAGTAGAGTGGGCTAGAACCCGTAAAGGGGGTGGCACGGCCTGGGTGTGGTAGGCCAACTGAATGGCATCCACCACCCAGTGAGACAACCTCTGTTTGGAGACAGCGTTCCCTTTCTGCTGTCCTCCAAAGCAGACAAAGAGCTGCTCAGAGCGCCTGAAGCTCTGGGTGCGTTCCAGGTAGGCACGCAAGGCACGTACCGGACACAATAGTGAGAGGGCTGGGTCTGCCTTCTCCCGGAGCAGCGCTTGTAGGTTCACTACCTGAAATCTGAAGGGCGTGGTAGGAACCTTGGGCACATAGCCTGGTCGAGGTCTTAGGGGCCAGACGTGGAGGTTCCAGAGGTCTGGGTGTGGATGCCAGAGCGTGCCCCGTCCCTGAGAAAGAAGGTCCTTCCTCAGGGGAATTCGCCAGGGAGGGGCTGTCGCGAGGAGTACGAGGTCCGAGAACAAGGCCCGGGTGGGCCAGTAAGGAGCCACGAGAGTGACTTGCTCCTCGTCCTCCCTGACCTTGCACAGCACCTGTCCAAGAAGGCTCACTGGGGGGAATGCGTACTTGCGCAGCCCCACCGGCCAGCTGTGTGCTAGTGCATCTGCCCCGAGGGGAGCCTCTGAACGGGCGTACCAGAGCGGGCAGTGGGAGGTCTCTCGGGAGGCAAACAGGTCTACCTGGGCCTTGCCGAACCATTCCCAAATCAGCTGAACCGAGTGGGGGTGAAGCCTCCACTCTCCGCCAGGCAAGCGTTGTCGTGACTCGAGGCAGTTGATGTGCCAATGCAGCTGGGCCCCTTTCCAACGGCCTGAGGCTGCATGCCCGTTGCAAACGGCGCCCCAACCCAATCTGGAGGCGTCGGTCATGACCAGGACGCGTCTGGACACCTGCTGTAGGGGTACTCCAGCTCGTAAGAAACAGAGGTCTGTCCAGGGGTTGAATGTTTGATGGCAAGCGGGGGGGGTGATTGTTACCCGGTGCGTGCCGTGGCGCCATGCTCGTCTCGGGACTCGGGTCTGAAGCCAGTGTTGGAGCGGTCTCATATGCATCAACCCCAGCGGCGCAACCGCCGCAGAGGACGCCATATGCCCCAGGAGCCTCTGGAAAAGTTTTAAGGGGACCGCTGTGCCCGGCCTGAAGGCGGCGAGGCAGTTCAACACTGACTGGTCACGCTCGTTGGTGAGACGTGCCGACATTGAGAATGAGTCTAACTCCATCCCGAGAAAAGAGATGCTCTGAACTGGAGTAAGCTTGCTCTTTTCCCAGTTGACCTGAAGCCCCAGACGGCTGAGGTGCCTGAGCACCTGGTCTTTGTGGGCGCATAGTAACTTTTGCGAGTGGGCCAGAATGAGCCAGTCATCGAGGTAGTTGAGTATGCGGATGCCGGCTTCTCAGAGCGGGGCAAGAGCTGCCTCTGCGACTTTCATGAAGACGCGAGGGGACAGAGACAGGCCGAAGGGGAGGACTTTGTACTGATACGCCTGGCCCTCAAATGCAAACCGCAGGTAGGGGCGGTGTCGGGGCAGGATGGAGACGTGGAAGTACGCATCCTTCAGGTCTATCTCTGTGAACCAATCTAGATGCCGGACGCAGGTTAAGGTGTGCTTCTGCGTGAGCATTTTGAACGGGAGTTTGTGCAATGCTCGGTTGAGAACTCGCAGGTCCAAGATTGGTCGTAAGCCGCCGCCTTTCTTGGGTACGATGAAGTAAGGGCTGTAGAAACCCTTCTTCATCTCGGTTGGAGGGACAGGCTCTATCACGTCTTTGGCCAGAAGAGTCGCGATTTCCACGCGCAGGGACTGGGCGTGTTCGCTGTGTACTGCGGAAAAGCGGATGCCCATGAAGGGGGAGCGGGGGCCTGGCAAACTGAATTGCGTAACTGAGTCGGATGGTCCGGGCCAGCCAGCGAGATGGGTTGGGAAGTGAAAGCTATGCGTCCAACCTCTGCGCTAGGGGCACCAAAGGGACGATCAATTTGGACGTACCCGGCGGGGCTTCGCAGCGGGGCAAAGCAGGTAGGGCAGCGTTGGACGGCGACGAGGCGACCCGCAGCTGAGGTGCTGAGAAAAGACTCAAAGCACTTACCTTGCTCCGCACACCCAGCAGGGGGCGGGTTGGTGACTGAGGAGGAGGTCCTGGGTAGGCGTCCTCTAGACTCGTCGGAACCGGCCGGCCGGGGGACAGTCGTGGGGCTGAAGAAGGTTTGCGGCGAGGCAGGATGTGAGATATGGCCTCCGTCTGTTTTCTCACCGCGGAGAACTGCTGGGCGAAGTCCTCGACGGTGTCGCCAAAGAGGCCAAGCTGGGAGACAGGGGCGTTGAGGAAGCGAACTTTGTCGGCCTCACGCATCTCGACCAGGTTGAGCCAAAGGTGACGTTCCTGGACCACAAGGGTGGCCATCGCCTGCCCGAGTGACTGCGCGGTGACCTTTGTGGCTCTGAGGGCGAGGTTGGTCGCTGAGCGCAGTTCCTGCAGCACATTGGGGTCAGGGCTACCCTCGTGCAGATCTCTGAGCGCCTTGGCCTGGTGGACTTGCAGGATGGCCATGGCGTACAAGGCGGAGGCGGCCTGTCCCGCGGCGCTGTAGGCTTTGTTGTTCAGCGAGGATGAAGTCCTACAGGCCTTGGAAGGGGGTACAGGGTGCCCGCGCCAGGTGGTAGGGTCACCGGGACAAAGATGGAGTGCAACTGCCCTATCCACCTGGGGAATCGTCGTGTACCCGTGGGCCTCTCCGCCGTCGAGGGTAGCGAGAGCGGACGAGCAGGGCTTTTGACGAATGGAGAGTGGCGCTCTCCATGAAGACGTCAGCTCGTCATGCACCTCCGGGAAAAACAGGACCGGGGGGGGGGGGGGCGTGGCTGTGAGCGGCGCCCAGACCCCAGGAACCAGTCATCCAACCGTGACGGGTGTGGGGAGGGTGGAGGTTTCCAGTCCAACCCCACCCCGACGGCGGCCCGGGCAAGCATGTCGGACATCTGCGCATCCACCTCAGCCTGGGCATGCTGGCCCGAAGGCGGCAGCCCAGGGGAGGAGTCAGCGCCAGATGCCGCGCTCTCCGACAGAGCGGCGAGCTCATCGGCCTCAAGCTCCAGAGGATAGGCAGACCGGCCCCGAGGCGAGTCACCGTTACCTCGAGGCTGGACGGAGGTTAACGAGCGTGTCGGGGGGCGAGTGGTCCGAGGGGACGTACCCGGCAGAACCGCACCCGCTGCCCTCCCCAAATAGCCTCTATCGCCAGCCGCATCGTCCTCAATCCCGTGGGAAGAAGGAGCGATACGGGGGGGGGCGGCTGGAGTGACGTGCTTTGTATTGCAAGCAAGCCACGACCGCAATGTTACCATGGTCATGTTCTCGCAGTGAGAACATGAACTATCCACAAACGCTGCCTCGGTGTGATCGGCGCCCAGACACACAAGACAGCGCCTGTGGCCATCAGAAGCGGAGAGCACTCTACCGCATCCAGGAACTACACAGGGGTTGAATGGCATCTTTATAAAGACACGCCCTGAAAAGGGCGTTCAACACCACTGTGTATTGCTCTTTCAGAGAAATAAACTCTTTTATGGAGAAAATTACTCTTTTAAAATGGAACTCTTTTAACTCTGAACCCTGAAGTGCACCGTAAATCCAACAGCAGCAGAGCGTCAGAGGATCAGAAGCAGGATCAGTTGTGTTACACGCAGCTGGCAGCATACACACGACCAACGGCTCCGAAGAAAATTACTGAATGAACGAGCATATTTCCCTCGCCTTTATATCCGTATCCGGAGGCGGGGTATGCAAATACTGTTCGCCAGCTCTCATTGACCTTTTTTCATAGATCAGAGGCATCTTTCGGCACTCAAGAGAGACCCCTAGTGTCGCTTCTTCGACACGACGTCGATGTGAGCGACAGACGGAGAACTGAATTTTTAACACTGAAAATGCAAAAAAAAAAAAAAAAAGTGTTTCAATAAGTATCCAGATTATTCACTTCTTAAACCATCAAAATGATGTGTGGAATGTTGGACATTTCTTGCACTCAGGGCTCGTAGCTTGCCATATGTAGCGGAAGGGGCGTAGTTACCTGGCTGTGTTGCTTATCTGACTTAACAATTGTAAATAATGGAGAATGTACCGGTAAGTGAAACATCAGTGTAGACAGTACCTTGCAAATGTAAATTGAATGCTTCACATCACCCTACCCTGTGTGAATATGTACGTTTGAGATACTAGTATAGAACTGAGGTTGGCTAACGTGCTTATCCAAGTGGCAACACAATGCATGCGTTTGAAACGTCACTTCCATCAGCTGTTAATGGTGAATGCTTTGGTGTAGAAAAGTATAGGTTAGTGTTCAATTTTAAATTTCCTACACTATTAGGAAATTGGTAAGAAACAGAGTGAGAGGAGCAAAGATTCCCCCAAAACACACAGAAGCGGACACCAATAGTATTTTGGACAAAAGATGTGTCCTTTGTTAAGGAAGACCTGCAATATAAATGCAATTTGACAGGCAAAGTGGGGGAAAGTATTATCACAACAAAAAGAACGAGGGAGGAGGATCTCCTCTCTGTGAGCTCACTAGAGAAGTTTGAGGACAGAGCAGCGGGAGACGAGGAAGTGTCATGCTGAGCATTGTGTCCATTCATTCACTGATGACTGCCCGTTATGCGCACTGCAATCAAAATCACCATGCACCCCAATATACGCTCACTGACACTAACAGCACAGACTCAACCTGTCATAGTTCACCATGAAACCTGCGGGAAAACACACCATCCCTACAACAGTGTACATCACCATCCTTTTTTCTCTCCCTCATTCCTCCTGTAGAATGAGAGATGTATACTCATGCTGCTTTTGATTCCTGATGGATCTGAAAGCAGAGAAAAGGATTTTGGACTTCACATTATTCGCGATACAACCAATGCTAGCTGGGTTGACATGATATTTTGGACAAATATTTCCAATTCTTACATACATTTTTGAAAAAGCAATTTTTTAAAACAATAGATTTAGGTCTGTGTTCATTTAAATAGATCATACATAATGAATACAATTTAACATATGAATTGAAATGTCTGTTTCAGTTCAATCAACATGAAATTAAAATGGACCCTTTTTATGATACATCTGGGTACTTTCCTAAACTTTTTCTGTCTCAATGCTCTGCAACATATTTCCTGATCCATGAGATCATTGCGTGCAATGTCTAATAGTTGATTTTTAGGTAATTTAAGGTAACATTTAATAACTTATTTAATGTTACAAAAGCTAATGAGAATCCCTGAAATACTTACACTCACCGAGCACTTTATAAGGAACACCTGTACACCTACTTATTTTTGCGATTAGCTAATCAGTCAATCGTGTGGCAGCAGTGCTTAAAATCATGCAGATTTGGGTCAGAAACTTCAGTTAATGTTCACATCAACCATCAGAATGGGGGAAAAAATTTGATCTCAATGATTTCAACCATGGCATGATTGTTGGTGCCAGATGGGCTGGTTTGAGTATTTCTGGAACTGTTGATCTCCTGGGATTATCATGCACAACAGTCAACTAGACAACTAGAGTTTCACACAAAGGTTCCAAAAACTTCCAGTGAGCGGCAGTTCTGTGGACGGAAATGCCTTGTTGATGAGGTCAATGGAGAATGGCCAGACTGGTTTGAGCTGACAGAAAGGCTACGGTAACTCAGATAACTGCTCTGTACAATTGTAGTGAGCAGAATAGCATCTCAGGATGCACAATAGGTCAAACATTGAGATGGATGACCTACAACAGCAGATGACCATGTTGGGCACTTTATTGGTCCATCTGTTCCCAATAAAGTGCTCGATGAGTGTCATTTTCAGTTTTGTTCAAGGTGATTAAATTAATAACTTTTAATTAATTTTATTAATTTTAATAACTGTCTAATAAGCGATAGGATGGTATTTGGGGTTAAATAAAAAAACAAACAACAACAACAACAACAATTGGGGTAATAGATTTGTTCTGAAAAATGTTCAAAGAGGCTCAAATTGTCTGATCCCATCACAATGGAGATACATTTTTTAAATATAGAATACTGTTTTAAAATTTGAAATGCGAAACTAGGAAATGGTGCACTCTACTCTGAAGTGGTTATTTTCAATAAGCGTTATCTTAATTTGTCACTCAAAATAGCATCTTGCTGTCTCAAAAGTATTTGCCTAAATTGATTTTTTCCCCCTGTAACTACAGCCCTTTTATCTACACTATATCACTATTACCCTCTAAAAGCCCCCCTTGCCACCTTTTTGTTTAAAAATTATTTTGAATCAAAACAACCTTCCGTTATGATTTAGTTCCACACAAATAATATTGCTCCATCAATATGCAATATAAACAAGCATTTTTTTAAATTGTGGTACATATTGCAACCAGAAAAAAATGGTTTCCAAGTTTCACTTGGAAACTTGTCAACTTACAGAAGTAAATTAAGTTGCGAACATTGGTTCATGCCGACTTCAAATAAGGTAATAAAACTAGCCTAGCTTCAGTTCATGATCAGTTTACCTCAAAATAAAAACAAGCCCTTTTTTTTGTTGGGTTGTGGATAATGTCTTAAGGGTTTACTTGTAATTTGAGATTAATGTGTGACTACATTTCCATTGTTCCCTTTGCTACCAAAACAACCTTAAAGGTTGTATTTTGAAAGTTAGCATGCTAGTTGTGTTAGCTAAGTTTCTTCCTTTTCATGAGGCTTGAAGAGAACAGCTTCCTCTAGACTCACTAGTCAGACATGATTGCTGCAGAGGTCTTTAGGCTCATACTGCTCTAAAGTGTAGTTTTCTGAAAATCATAAACACATAGTTACCGGTACTAAAGTCATAAAATATCTACACACAGGCTCCTACTGCAATACAGAGACAGATTTCATATGTCCAGAGTGAGAGATCAGTATCACCACATCCTATGTCCTTGAGAAGTATGCAGTCTAAAAGGGGTCAGAAAACAGGACTTTGAATGTTTATTTGAGTGGTGTTGCCCTTTTATTACATTCCAGTCATCACTACTTTACATTCACACCCTTGAAATATTGACCCACAGCACTGCACAATTTGGGACAGCTCCCTTATTAAATGAACACACGTGATTCAGCTCAACAGCTCATAAGTAAAGAATGCCACACTCAATGCTATAGGTTTTTACTGTATACAATGTAATAAATTAATTTGCTGTTTAGTTGTATCAACACGCTTTTTTGATTTGACACAACTTCAAGTTAAGTTGTCAATGTTTTAACTTGTTTGTATGTAAAACATAAAAACTGAGGGTGCTGCAATGCTTCTTGGGTGACCCCTGCTGCCAGAATATTCAAGTTATTTGAACAAATCGTGTCAAGTCCACACAACTTAAAATAAACAGTTTTGTCAGTGGATTATTTACTTGTCCCAAAAAAAAATTACATTTAGTTGCCTCCGCGTCTGAGACGTCAATCCACACTTCTTAGCATGTGGCTTGTTGAGACATAGCACACGTGTGATGGCATCCAAGCACAATTCCCCACACGCCACCAAGAGCGAACCACATTATAGCGATCACGAGGAGGTTACCCCATGTGAATCTACCCTCCCTAGCAATCGAGCCAATTTGACTGCTTAGGAGACCCGGCTGGAGTCACTCAGCACACCCTGGGATTCGAACTAGCGAACTCCAGGCATGGTAGCCAGCATCTTTACCATTGAGCTACCCAGGCCCTGAAGACTATGAAATGTGATCGGCTTGCACAGTGAAGGCCAGATAAAAGCTTATTACATCACATACCAGGCAAACATTTCACTGGATGTTGATACTTGCTACAATGCCAGATAGTGTCTGATTAACTAACATTGTATGTATTTAAAAGTTTATATTTAGTGCAAAATACTAAGTGTAAATTCTGGAGCTTGGTCTAATATTCCCTATTAATAGAGAAATCTGCCATATCTGTAATAAAATCCTCTCTCTCTCTCTCTCTCTCTCTCTCTCTCTCTCTCTCTCTCTCTCTCTCTCTCTCTCTCTCTCTCTCTCTCTCTCTCTCTCTCTCTCTCTCTCTCTCTCTCTCTCTCTGCCCAATAGTAGGCTACAGTGTAATCCAAATAACACGGCTATTACTTACTATTTTATAAACAGACTGGGACAAGTAGAGAAGACTCTTATCAGATGCCGGGTTGCAGGGGTGACTGTTTTATTGATTGATCTTGTGTAAAGTTCATTCAGGGTCTGTTATGATATTTCTCGTGTGGTAAATAGTCTTGAAGAGCGAGACTGCACATAGTGCAGCTGGTGGAGCTGGTATTTAGATTTCATCTGCTGGGAATTAGATTTGTTTTTCAGCCAACTTCCCTGGCATGCTGCATTCGTCTAGTTAAGGTGCTGAAAATAATGTATCCTGAGCTGATGAGGTGATTACAGATGTTGATGATGACGGAATGACATCATGATTGTTTAATATTGTGCATGATTATTATTGTTCTGTATGTTGATAAGTGTCTGAAATTCACTTTTACGTAAAGGGGCAATATTTGTTCTTTGATTTTGTTTTTTTGTTTTTTTCACCTATCAAGACATATGTAATATTAGGAACTATTGCAGATGTTACAAATGTAAAAAATAAAAAAATAATAATAATAAATTGTTACAAGGGCATTTTGCCATTTTTGGTAGCATTTTTGACCCTTAATTTCTGACCCTGGTGTGGATAATAAAGCAGTTATTTAGCTCAATTTTTAAAAATTAATGTCCAAAACAATAGAGCTAAAGTTTTTTTTGCATATTTTTTGCATAACCCAGGCAGTAGTTATCAATGTAATGGTAATAACTATTTTTCTAAAATAAACAATAAATATTATTATTGCTATTATTTACATAAACAAATTTATCTCATTAAATTGATCTCATCCATATATTCTGTACTCTCCTATATTAATAATTGGTTTGAAAGACAATAAAATAAACGTCACCTTCCTTATGTCCAGTTCCACATGTCCTGGGTTTATTTCACACATATTCTACATTTTACTTTTATGCTTGTTTTTATGTGCAAATAAAAAAGAACTAAAAGTATTTTTCTTCATTCGGGATCAGAAATTAACAGGGGTTCTGGGCAAAAATGCCATCAAAAGTGACAAAAATGTAAAATTCTCCATTTTAGATATGGTATACATATTCTTGCATGAAACATATATAACTACTCAGATCGACAATTTATGTTAATTGTTTTAAATTATTTAGAATTTTATGAGTAGAATATGCCCTCACAAAAGTCAACAATGCCCCAAAATTACAATCCAGGGAACAAACATTACCCCTTAATGGACAAGTTCAATTCTGACACTGATTTAGTCCATGTGGATTTTAGGGGGAAAAGAAAGAAAAAAAAAGCAAGTAATAAGACTTGGAAGGCCCTTCAGTAACGTGAATGATAAGCAATAAATAAGCAATTTTCTCCAATCAATAGTGTCAAAATAAATATCACGCCGATATTTCAGGGTTGTCACCAAAAGTCTGTCTTTAGCCTGCACAAAATGGCACCCCCAAAGAGGAATGTTTCTGTCAGTAAAGAGAAAGATTTGCTTAGCAGTGTGACTTATGGAGCGCCCAATATTTTTGGGGGGAGTTTCTGAATTGCTTCTTTTTGCCCGTCGGTGTATCTATCTCTCAAACAAGCCTGACAGAAGATTTGACACTAATGTCAGTCAATTGGATATTTTGTCTTGACATTCTTGCTGTGGTCGTTTGGTTTAGCATCTCGCTTACATTATGCCCCTTATTCTGTTTTAGTTTTCCTCGTCTTCACAGCGCTAGTGTGGCGTGTTGTGTTTTCCGTTGTTTTGTATACCGCTGTTTTGTCCGCAACATTATAATTTTGCTATTGACAGCTGTATTTACATGGAAACTGAATGCTTGCTGTATTTATATTGTAAGCGTGTCAGGATATAATGCAGTGACGAGGTAGAAGGGTGGATGCTGACAAATAGATTATGTCACTGCGAGCGAAAGGGGAAACGCTGGTTTGTCATTAGGGTGCTGGGAAATTATACAGCACCGAGACTGCGAACGACACGGAGCGACAGGAACAAGCTGCTGAAGATGCCTCACATTCCGGGATAGTACCCATACAAGACAGGATCAGTGTCAGGAAAGATTTGACTCACAATTATTGTGTTTTGGTCACCTCCTCCATGGCCCGCAGCTGTCCTCCACATCCCATTGTAAGGAGCCATTGTATTGTGTATATGCAAATGTTTTAGAGATCCAATTTTCAGACCTGACACCTTAACTTTAGGTGAAAGCTGATAAGTGTCATTTTAGTTTGCAACTGTCCCATTAGCTTAGAGACCCATTAGCCCATTCATGCATTTCATGTAGCAGATTTAAATTTCAATATTCTTAGCGTACTTCCTGACATATAGCTTAAAAGTAAACAAGTAGGACAAGTAGTCTAATAATCAACTGCAAGTTAATTTAATTGTGCATTTATTAGTTGTACTTGAATAGATACTTAAACAAACCCCTAACCATAAGTATTAAACTTCAGCTCATAGCTTATCCACTGTTTCAAAGTGTTAAGAAGAGTTGTACCACTACTTTTCTAAGTGAACAGATTTACGATTGTTGCCTGGGATGAACATATTAGCAACCATGGCAGTCTCATTTCAAAGACGATTCAATCATAGACTCATCATAGATTTATCATGCTTAATTAACTGCAATATGTTTCTTAATACTTATAAATATAGTATTTTAGTTACATTGCACTATCATAGCCATATTTTAGATCCTTTAACCTAACCCCATTCCTAAACCTAGCCACTTATCAACCAACCCAATCTCAATGAATTTGTCACAATTTTACTAGCTAGTTTTTGCATGCATACAAAATCAAACAAGTTTTACACGCATCAGTGAGGGATGCCTCGCTCATGTCCGTGTAGTTACTGATGTGGCATTTGTTTCGTGTTAATTCAAAACTGTGTTTTGTAACTTTAACCCCCAACCCCATCCCTAAACCTAACCATAGAGTGTAACACCTTACCCTTCCCATAGAGTAAACATGCATGATATCAATATTAAAGCTGCACTATGTAAGTTTTTTTTGTTACAATTAACAAAAGTTCATTACATTTGGGTACATGAAAATCCATGTTCAAAACCCTGTCCTTGTCTTACTCTGATTTATACGGTAAGCCTACAATAATGATTTTTCTTTCGAGCCATCTGGATGGATTTGGCTCAAAAACGCAGGCATACATCATTCGTCCTTGCATGTTTATGGAATAGTGGTGGCGTAGTGGGCTAAAGCACTGAACTGGTAAGCAGAATGTTGTCGGTTCGATGCCAACACCATTGTGTCCTTGAGCAAGGCACTTAACTCCAGGTTGCTCCGTGGGGATTGTCCCTGTAATAAGGGCACTGTGCACTTTGGATAAAAGCGTCTGCCAACTGCATAAATGTAAATATAAAATGAAAATGTTTACCTCATGTCCATAAGCTCAGAAAGAAGGATGGGCTGTGGCGTGAATCGCATGAATGTCAGGGAAGCGCATGCAATAGCTGTTAAGCAGTGGCGTGATGGTTTTCTGGTAGTGCTGTTGAAGCTTATATTGTTTGTCATGCTATTATTGAACTGTAGTCATGTTTACTGATCACAGTGTGTTTACAATTTCCTTTTTTCATTGAAGTCTTATTGTGTGCAGTGCATAGACCTAATATTGTAGTATTAGGGTTCACAACGTATAACATAATGTCAACATGAAAACAAGATGTTGACCCATGACTACTGCAGGTAAATATCTCCATGAGTCCTCTAACCATGAGATTCATCCACGCAGAAGAGCAGTGTCTAATCACAACTCATGTAAAATGTTCCTCCAAAAGTAACTTGCAGTTTATGCTTCAACTGCTAAAGAGCCAAAAGTGACATAGCGTAGCTTTAAATGCCATGATGTGTAATATAAAAGAAAGTGCCACCTCCATGTTCCAAAGAGTGTACATGAAGCACGATTGCTTGATGTATAAGTCGAAAGTTTTGGTACTATTGAAGTATGAATAGGTACAAATGTGCCTCTCTGTAGTTTTGGGATGAATTCTCATGAGACTACACTGTATCGACAATATAAAACATGCAACCGGTAGGCAAATGTAGTCACAATAATTGTATAATATACAATATAATATAGATATTTTAGAGCACCTAGCTCAACCCCTATGCCTACACCCAACTAATATCACAGCAATATAAAAAAACAGAACAAGCATAGTAAAGTATAGTAACAATCATTTATTCAAAAATAGGCACAAAAAAAAAAGCACTCGTGATGTATTCAAAGTCCTCCGAAGTCATACGATAGCTCCGCATGTGTAAGAGAGTGAAATGTAAAGCTGAAGTAACTATTTCGGTGTTAAACTACTTCCTCACATCTCATCTTAATATGCAGAGACAACTATATATAAGACATTCATAGGTCAGTTTTCTAGAAAACTATAAAAGTTGTTCTCTTTGTTAGGAGCGCTGTTTGAAGCTTTTTAAAAACAATGTTAATTTTTGCAATTAAGTGGCGCAAGTCGGGCAGGAATTACACTCTTCAGCTTTAAGGTTGTAATCGCCACAAACCTCTTTGCGCAGGCAGTCACATCTGATTCAAAACTATGCATCCAAACATTTGCAAGTAACAGTGGGTCACAGAACACGTGAGAGCCAATGGCATTTGGCATCACTGACATCAAAGCTTTTTTTTAACATTTGATATCGAAATGAGTGTGTGTTGGGGGTTACTTAAGTGTAACCATTGTTCCCTGAAAAAAGTGGAACGAGATGCTGCGCTGAGAAAAGTGCTTTGGGAACAACTTTAGGTGTGACCAGCTGTGAATATGTGTGCAACACGTCAATGAACATTGACCGGAATTTATAGCCTCTGCCGGTGTAATAATTGGATGCACCTGGGGCAGGGCTATAAATAGATGTGTCACAGAAGGTATTTTGTCTGAAGAGCAGTCCTATGCGTCCATGAGATCGATCATGACCAGCCAATCGTGATTTTGGACTTGTGACACGACCGTCTTGATAGTTAGCATCTTGAACTTGAACACCCTGACTGAGCGGTTCAAGCCTTGAAGATCTAAGATCTAAGATCGGACGCAACCCCCCCACCCTTCTTGGGAACCAGGAAGTATTTGCTGTAATAACCTGACTCTTTCTCTGGAAGGGAAACACGTTCTTTGACCAAGAGATTTTGCATTTCTTTCCACAGTAGACATGGCTGCTCCAGTTTTACGGTAGTGGGGACCACACTGTTGAAACACAGAGGGCGGCGAGCGAATTGAATTCTGTAGCATTTTTCTACTGTTCTTAGGACCCACATAGAAATACCTGGCAGAAGTTTCCACGCTGTTCTGACAGGCTCATGATAGCACACACACACCCACACACACACACACACACACAGAGTGATCTGAAGACAAAAGATCTGACGATGCTCCTGTGACGCATCTATTTATAGCCCTGCCCCAGGTGCATCCAATGATTATACCGGAAGAGGCTATAAATTCCAGGCAAATGTTGCACACATATTCATAGCTGGTCACACCTAAAGTTGTTCCCAAAGCGCTTTTCTCAGCGCAGCATCACAAGTGTAGCTTTTTGAAAAGGGAACAAACAGCATGGATTATTTTTATGATAATATTTTAGGGTGCTTTTCTCACATTTTGTGCCACAACTCATTCTCATTCAAGACATTCTGAATACTCTCTTTGTGTCCCACAACAAGCAAAACAATCAGCAAATAAGTAATAAATAAATAAATAAATAAAGCAATGAGTAAATGATGACTGAAATTTCAGTTCTTTTTATTTTAGAATGTACCTTGGGCCTTGTTATGAGAGTGTGTTGTAGCAACCCTTGCATAATGAGTTTTTGTATGGAAAAGCACCACTCACATTTCCTATCTAGTTTTGCTAGGCTCACTATATTTGATATGCCCACACATAAAAAAATGCTTTAAAGTGGTAGTCTTTCCCTGTGGTGCAGGAAGCCAAAACAGAACGTTAATTTCATCCTGAAAAATTCATGCATTTATATGTGAAATGAACATGAACTTTTAGATTTCAAAGTGCCACTTGCTTCACATATTTCTGCTATTTAGTTTAAACTCACAGTTTAAGGTGGGGTTTTGGCCAAATAAAGAAAATAAATGTCTATAATTTCCATTTTACCATCACTAGTGTTTTGAAGCACATAATAAAATTAATCTTTAGTTATTATTACAGTTGGATAGGATTGTAGATTAATCATCGAAATTCCTGTCAAAAAACAAGCTAAAAATCCTTCTATACAGCAAAGATCATTCAGCCAAAATCAAACTTAATTCAGTTAAATTCGTTTAAATATTCAATTAAATTCATAATAAATGCAGTATTCTCTTCTTGACCCATATTTGTTCTATCCTAATGCCATCTACTGGATGCAAAAAATATATATTGTTTATTTTTTAGACACTTGTTCATTTTTGTTCTACTGAGTTCTAGCTTATTATAAAGTTAAATGACCTCCATAAAAAATATTATTGGTTTGAAAGGCTGAGTCGGGTTTAGACCAGGCAAAAGGTGGTTTCTCAAAAATGAGAATCGTGCAGTGATATTATGAGTCTTCCAAATTTACAAAATCCTTACTTGCCATCTCTTCCTTTAAAGACTGTGAATGCATTATGAGAAGGTAATTTGCCAGTTACCTTATTTAAATATATAAAACATCTCACAGAACTTCATTCTGCAATGCATTTCTGAACAATCCCAACAAGCTTTCTATGTGTTTTACATATATTTTGCAAAATATTTCTATCATCCAAACATGTTCAGGACCTTGCAGGCACAGAATGCACCGGCTGGCATTAGAGCACAGCTACATGACATCTTATTCTAGAATCTGGACATCTTGGAGAGAAAACGGCAGCAGTCGTAGCAGACATTAAATTTTTTTCCCCAATCTTGTTCAAATTACCGTATGCACTGGCATACTTCAGTTTCATTCCAGTGGTTGCCTTAAAACATACAATTCAGGACATACAGATACAGATAGAGGAATAACTGAATTAATACAATATTGATCCTATAGAAAATTAAATGTATGCATTTTGGGAGAAATTTGCAGTGCATTCAAGGTATACTTTTTTCCAGTATGTGTAATCCCTGAATTGAAACCTTGACCTAAATCTTGCTATTGACAGAGTTGGGGAGTAACGGAATACATGTAATGAGATTACGTATTTAAAATACAAATGATAAGTAACTGTATTCCACTACAGCTACAATTTAAATAATTGGTATTTAGAATACAGTTACATTCAAAAAGTATTCTGAATACTGAAGAGATTACTTTGCATTTTATTATCATTTGTTTCATTTAATATTTCATCCTTTCAGATGGAAAACATTTTTACATATAAATGATGTGATCCAAAGTGCATTTGAACAGCGGTTAAACACTTTCTTATGATGCGTTACATTCATACGAGCAGACAGAGAAGTAAGTTTGAAATAATTTTGGAGCAGAAGAAATAGAAATAAACCTTGTGTAAATTGTCAGCATTACGCTAAGCTAAAATGCTATTTCTAGCCATTTTACATGCACATGTTACCAAGCATGATCATATTTTTTTATCAGTAAAATTCACATTGTATCATAATTTATTTTTTCTAGTAAGACCTTTTGATATTAGGGCAAAAATCCCATTCTTGTTCACATTTTTTTTTACTGTTTTCCTGTATAAATATCTAAAAATACTTAAAACAAGATCAATTAGATTAATATTGTTTTAGAAACAACTGTGCATAAGATATTTAGGTATTACAGAGAATGTATTTTTGTATTCTGTAATCTGTAGTGGAATACGTTTCAAAAGTAACCCTCCCAACCCTGGCAATTGACATGCTCTGGTAGAAGCTATAGAAACAAGAACGTAATATATTAACTTGTACAGTTAAATAAGTTTGTATTACATTTAATAACCCCTAGAAAAAGTCTGCATTTTCAGTTTGGCCTCAATATCAGCAGTGTTAAATAATGCAAAATGGTAACAGTAGGACCTGATGTGGGCACTGAACCGGAAGTGCGTCAAAATTAATTTTCTCTTTTAACTCTCCTATGTTTATAGCTTCTCTATATAAAAAAAGTCTCGGATAGGCCTATTTAAATATGATGATTATAATTATTATTTAATTATATTATTGATATATTCTTTAATTTTTCTTACCAGATGAAGCTGAATATGTAGGCAACATTAACTGTGGAATATGTTGTTAATGGTCGTTTCTCTTATTTTTGATCCCCACCCCCCAATTGCATTGTTAACAAATGCAATGTTATTATTAAGTGCTACCAAAATGTCAATATACTTAATAACAATTGAGCAATATTTTGGTAAGACTTCACATTAATGTTCCCTTTGTTAAGGGTTTATAAAGGAGTTTATGAATAACTAATACACCATATACAAATGCATCCTAAATAATTAATATGTTGATCAAGATGATTAAATCGAGTTTTGTCAATGATTTATATTGCATATGTCAATGGCTTGTTATTCATTGATGGCCCCTTTATAAGCTCTTAACAAAGGGATCATTAATGATCAGCATAAACACAATTTTTAAAGCAGTGGGTTTGCTCAGTTAAACATGAGAATATGTGTCTTCTGTTAATGTCATGAACCCAATATGTACCCCAAGTTTAGTAAAAATGAGTGCATTTTTTTAGTCATTCTTACTGAAATTTTCAAAAGAAATTAGCATTAATGGTTTAAAAAAGAAGTTTCAAGATGAATGTTTTCATTGACTGCATCTTCACTTCTCATAATCCCACACTAAATACTGCTGTGCTGCTAAAATCTAAATTTGCTGTGCCTCTAAATTTGGACGTGTTTTACACCGATATCTGGAAATAGACTCCATGCTAATGTGTTGGCTTTAAAAATCCTTCAGAAGTAATGGGGAAAAAAAACACAGGGAAAAGTAGGTCAGCATTGTAGACCCTGCAGTTTGTATAGAGTAGATAGATCTTTCTCTCCCCCTCTCTCTCTCTTTCTCTCTCTCTCTCTCTCTCTCTCTCTCTCTCTCTCTATACCTCCAAAATGGAAAGCTGAAATGCAATATCAGGTTGTAAATGATAAAACACACAAAAAGACCAACAGAGGAATCTAAAAGAAAAGAAAGATTAAAAAGAGAGAAAAGGTGGCTGCGTTTGATAGAAATGCACATTGTCAAAGTGGGAAGAAATGACAACCATGAACTCTTGACAAATCAATAAAAATGTGAAGGGGAGAGGTTTTGGTAAATAGACCTCCCTTGAATGTCCATTCAAATAGTTAGACTAACCATTCACCTTTCTCTGCATTCCTCATGCATTGTATGAACATAATCCAAACATTTATTTGATCATTCTTGGAAAGTATATCTTCTTCTGTGCTACTGTATGTACAGTATACAGTCTTATATGCAAATGCCCATCAGAAAGGTTTCAGGATGCAGACATTCATTGATAATATTCTCAGACTTTTTGCAAACAATTTTCAAAAGGGCATGTTAGCATTTGTGTTCATGGTGAAACCATGAGATGTCTAGTAACATGTCTAAGTCATATAATAATAATAATAATAATAATAATAATAATAATAATAATAATAATAAAACAAATAAAATAACGAATAAATTAATAAAATCTCTCAAAAAGACTTTTTTGGTATTTTGACACTAGGTTCATGACAACAAAGCACATTTCCCCACACATTTCTCATTATAATAATGCAAAAATAAAACCTCATTATCACTACTGCCATGCAAAAGAAAAAGAAGAAGAAAACAAACATAATAAAAACAAATATACATGAAAATTATTTAAACTGTAAATAAGTATTTGTACAGCATGCTATTTGTTGTGCTGTCTTTCGTTGATTTAAATAAATGAATAATTGAATTACATACAGTATCATTGAGAATAATGCAAACAAACTCGAAAATCACATTAACAAGATATTGTATCGAAAATGCAAAATTATGTCAAAATGCAAACCCCCCCCCCCCCCCCCCCCCCCCCCCCAAAAAAAAAACGCAATAGTCCCAAAATAGACTTCATTGTCTTCATGCAAAACAAAATGTCATATTTTTTTCTTTTGATTTTGGGGTGAAACATCATAAAACATTTATTATGAGAACAATACACATTTGGTTCTTATTGTAATGATGATGAAGGTTTATTCTTCAATTCTTGGGGGATTCTAAATGTTTTCCTTATCCGATTTCTCCATAGTTTTGCTATGTCTGATCATTATAATCAGCTGCCATGGGAGATACCCTTTTAACCCATTTCACAAGCACGTGTTCAGCCTAATCTGTTTGCCTTTAAAAGGCTATAAAGAGATTGTGGAAAAACAGCTCCCAATTTTAAGGATGCTGACAGCAAAATGCTATTTATGAGAAAAAGAAAAATGTAATTCTTTCTGTGTCCTCAATGTTTATTTTATTTCTAAATAAAAAGGAATTGATGTAGCTACATAAAAGGCTCTCATTCTTGTGCATACCAAGGGTTGATAATGAACTAGAATATTTTCATTATAGGGGACATAGCATGTGTCACAAGTTTGCCATTATTTAAATTGCCATTAAACAGTCTATTCTAGGCTTTTCATCTTATTTTAAAATGTAAAAAAATGTAAAAGGTAACAAAAATACCAAAACATTGTTTTGGCCTCATTTATTGTAATAAATAAATTGTATATATTTCTAACATCATAAACACAAAATAACTAGCCCCAATAGAATTTTGAAATGTTCCTTGACCTCACTATATATCTATGAAAAATATAATTAATCGACCTTTCAATACATTCATTATACAGTCGATCCTTGCCTGAATGCCAGTGTGGTTTTATTGTATTCGCTTGTTTACCCAGCAGCTTTTCAAAAATATGTTGATATTGGAATTTTAATTTGGACTACAGAATTCAAAAGTCTTTATATAAATAAATAATAATAATAATATTTTATATATATATATATATATATATAAATAATAATAATAAATAAATAAATATATAAATAAATGAAAATTAAAAATAAAAGAGAGAGAAAACCTAGCAAACTGGACTTTTGACTCAAAGCCTCTGAACCCTTGTGACAACTTCTCAGTGTGACAATGGTCAAGGAGTTTTGCTTTAACTCAGCACTTTTCAATATCAGTAATACTTTTTAATTCAATTTTCCACTATTGCTGGGTTTAAACTTTCAACTGCATTTGACATCAATGCTACCATACATAATCTCTCCTGCAACTCATGAATATTATAATAAGGTTTTCAATAAGAGGATATTCACATCCATCTTTCTTTTTCAACATTCTGTACTTGTGACTCAAGGTGAGTGTGTTCTTTACTTTAGCTGGATGTCTGTATGAATTTGTGTAGAACACATTTGAAGTCTAATGAAATGACTATGACACTGAGAGATGTGAAACTGCATTAAGGGCATACATACAATTTCTCAGAAGGATGTTGCTGCTACTACATTTTCAGTTTCATGTCCTCCTCATTGAGGCATGATTGTTTTTTTTTTATGTGATTATTTATAATTGAGCAATGTTTTCAATTAACACAATATTAGAAGCCAGTTTGTTAACCATCTGATTATTTACAATACAGATCTTCCTCTGTATTCAGTGCTTTTACCAAACTTCTCAGAACCCATTCTACAAGACTTGATAAAGACATTGTATCTCTCATATATACAAAACAAAGATAAGAAAATTCTAACATGTCAAAACAAAAAATTAACAATACATTAACCTTTCACTCTGCATTTTAAACAGGGATGGAATAAAGTATAAAAAAAAAGACAGAGCTGAAAAATGGCACAGAGCTGCATCTGAAAAGCACCCAACCCAAGCACTCTATATCTGTCATCAATTTGCGTTGCAATTGACTTCCTGTTCTGCTGTTGCTGCCAGCACACTGCATGAATGTTTGTAGCTTGCTTAGCATTCCTTGTGTATTCAACTGTATGTATTTTACCGCGTGCACCGTTTTCTCTCTTTTTATTTTTAAAAAGTGCATTAGTTTCCTATCTGTCACTCACTCTCCATTGACACTAGTGGTCGCTCTTGGGAGCCCCAAACTCCTCTGATCTTTGAGAATAGGCCAATGGGAATTGGTGAGTGGAATTTTCATGCCACTCCCCCAGACATACAGGTATAAAAGGAGCTGGCTCGCAACCACTCCTTCAGATTTTTTCTTCGGTGCTGAGCTGTTGATTCGCAGAGAGCTGATTTCCACTGCCAGTCTCAAGAGCCCCTGCAGCAGGGTGTTTGGGTGATGTCTTGGCAGCATACTCACTCAGCAAAGCAACACCACTCTCCTGTTCCTGTTAGGGTTTCCAATTGATTCTCCCCACTCAGTGATGCACCCACTGAGAGTCATGTTAAAAATAGAGACTCCAGCCTCAGATAAAATGTACAAGTGCTGTTTAAAACATAGAATTTATAAAATTGTTATTCATGTCGGCACTAACAATGTCTGTCTTCGCCAGTCGGATATCACAAAAGATGTGTGAACTTGCAAAAAATATGTCAGACACTGTAATATTCTCTGGAAATTCTACCGCAGGGCGATGACATCTCAGATCATTACCTTGTCTCTTCTTTGTTGCGATCAGCTTATGTCACTCAATCTACACCACACTATCGTTCAGGTAGAACTATTCTTTTGAGCACTAAAGATAGCTTCATTAATAATCTTCCAGAACTGTCTTACATACTCAGTAAGCCAAAAAGACTAGAAGAACTTGATGTAATAACAGAAAATATAAATACAGTCTTCTCTAGCACTTTTGACAGTATCGCCCCCTTCGATTAAAGAAAATTCAATAAAAAGCCCACACCATAGTACAATAATCATACTCGTGTTCTCAAGAGAACAGCTTGGAAAATGGAGCGCAAGTGGAAGAATACAAAATTAGAGGTATTTTGCGGTACATGTAAGGATATTGTCTGTAGTTGCACAAAGGAAATAAAAGCTGCCAGGTCAGCATATTTGAGCAAACTCATTGAAAAATCCACAACAATCCTAGGTGTTTATTCAGTACTGTGGCTAAATTGGTTAGGAATAAAGCATCTACTGAACCAGATATTCCATCGCAGCACAATAGTAATGACTTCATGAATTTCTTTACTGATAAAATTGAAATAATAATCTCAGAACCTCTTCTTAATATTATTAACTTCTCGCTATCCTTAGGACATGTCCCTAGAAACTTTAAAATGGCAGTTATCAAACTGATTATTAAAAAGCCAAAGCTTGATCCTGGAGAATTGGCTAATTACAGATTACCGATTTAAGATCTACCATTTATGTCGAAATGCCAGAAAAAGTTGGTGTACTAACTTTTATAAATAACTATGTTATTTCTACAGAGAAATGTTATATATGAACAATTTCAGTCAGTATTTAGGCCCCATCACAGTATAGAGGCAGCACTGCAGCTGCAAACAAACTGTCAAATCAAACATAAGTTAAGTATGGAGTGCACAGGGATCAGTTTTAGGGCCTCTGCTTTTCTCCTTATATATGCTTCCCCTGGGAGATATTATCAGGAATCATGGATTAAGTTTCCACTGTTATGCCAACAACACCCAGCTTTGTATTTCTTCTAATCCCAACAAAAATGCACAAATCTCCAAATAAAAAGAGTGTATCTCGAAATCAAAGATGGATGGCCAGAAATGTTCTTCTACTCAATTCCAACAAGACAGAGGTACTAATTATTGGACAAAAAAACTCTAAAAATAAACCAATAAAATAGAATTTGACTCTCGATGAATGTACTGTTACGTCGTCTTCAACAGCGAAGAACTTGGCTGTTATATTTGATATTAGCCCCACTTTATCATCATTACATTGGCTACCTGTTAAATTTTGTATACATTTTTAAATTCTGTTAACTACATTCAAAGCTTTGAATGGTCTAGCTCCACAGTACTTAAGTGACCTTCTGACATGCTATATTCCATCACGTTCATTACGATCACAAAATTATGGCTTGTTAATAGTTCCTAGAATATCACAATCCACAAAAGGAGGTAGATCCTTTTCCTATTTGGCTCCTAAACTATGGAATAGTCTCCCTCACACTGTTCGGCATGCAGACACACTTATACTACACTACTCAAGTTTAAGTCTAGACTAAAGACTCGTCTATTTAGCCAGGCATACACCTAATTTATCCATCAACTCAGAATTAGTCTGCTTTAGTTAAGTCTGCCAGAACCAGAAACATCTATCATGATCTCTTGAAGACATTCCAAGAGGGCTAACAATGTTGGTGAAGTTTTGGTCGAACATCAGAAAACCCCTTTAAAGGACTCAAAGGCATGCCAAAGGGGTATTTAGTGGGTAAGGGAACATAGGTTGTTCGTGGGATCGAGCCCTATTCATTTTAATTACCATTGGACCCATAGTAGAACATTTTTTTTTACAGTGAGCGTAAATAAAATGTAATCAGCACATCAGACTTCTTACTTAGAGTGTCTGGTTCATCATTGGGAACAATTTCCAAATGCCTGAAGGTACCACATTCATTTGTAGAAACAATAGTACACAAGTATAAAAATCATGGGACCATGCAGCCATCATACCGCTCAGGAAGGAGATGAATTTTGTCTCCTAGAGATGAACAGTTTGGTGCGAAAAGTGCAATCAATCTCAGAACAACAGCAAACGACCTTGTGAAGGTGCTGGAGGAAACAGGTTTACAAGTATCTATATCCATAGTAAAACAAGTCCTATATCGACATAATCTAAAAGGCTGCTCAAGATGCCAATGCTCCAAAACTGCCATAAAAAAGCCAAACTACAGTTTGCAAGTGCATATGGGGACAAAGATCTTTTTGGAGAAATTTCCTCTGGTCTGATGAAATTAAAAATGGAAATTTTTGGCCATAATAACCGACATTATGTTTGGAGAAAAAAAGTGAGACTTGCAAGCCATAGAACACCATCCCAACCGTGAAGCATTGGGGTGGCATCATCATGTTGTGGGGGTGTTTTGCTGCAGGAGGAACTGGTGCACATCACAAAATAGATGGCATCGTGAGGAAGGAAAATTATGTGGATATATTGAAGTTAAAGAAATTAAAGCTTGGTCGCAAATGGGCCTTCCAAATGTACAATGACCCCAAGCATACTTCCAAATTTGTGGAAAAATGATTTAAGGACAACAAAGTCAAAGTATTGGAGTGGCCATCACAAAGCCCTGATATCAATCTGATATAAAAAAGCATGTGCAATCAAGGAGGCCTTACACCAGTTCTGTCTGGAGGAATGGGCCAAAATTCCAGCAAATTATTGTAAGAAGCTTGTGGAAGGCTACCCAAAATGTTTGACCCAAGTTAAATCATTTAAAGGCAATGTTTCCAAATATTAAATTGGATGTAAACTTCTGACCCACTAGGAATGTGATGATCCTATGTGACCAAAGGCAGGGAATTTTTTCTACAATTAAATGTCAGGAGTTGGGAAAAACTGAGTTTAAATGTATTTGGCTAAGTTCTATGTAAACTTCTGACTTCAACTGTATAATAATAGAACATGGCAATGTTGTATTTTGAGCATTTTAAGTGTTCTCCGTGATATGTTGAGACATTTAATTTGTTGTCCAAGAGCATATTTTATTTCCAATTGATGTAAATCTAAGGATGTGTGACAGTAAGACAGATTCAATTGTTGTTGTGTCTGCTGTTTTTTTTCTGTTGTTTTCCTGTTCTTGCTTTTCCTCTTTCCTAAAGTAGACTCTGCTTGTTAACAGCAGGTGTCATCACTAAAGATCAGTCATCATTTAGAGAGAGTACCATCTTAATTTAATTATCTGTTTGGGCAGTTTAACATTCAAAACTACAAAGTGTAGATTCAACACTGCTTCAGATTTTAACACCAGCAGATGTGACCCATATAAACACCAGGAGTGTTAATTTAACACAAGGGATTTTACTGTGGAGAAGAACAGGGGGAGAGTGGTAGGAGGGAGAGGAGCAAGAGGAGCAGGATGGAGATGATTGAGGGAGAGGACTCAGGAAAGTTGGCATTAATACTCACTGAACTTCTGGCCCTGAAAATGAAGAACATATTTGTCATATATTTTGTAGAATCCTGGTAAACATTAATTAATACTTCATACATTAATTCTTTCAATCTACAGCATCATCCATCTATATCTTTATTTCAAGTAAGGCCATATGTGATTATTTCTGTGAGTTAAATGACTGTAGATGATCTTACACTTTAATTTCATTCAACAACATCATAGCTGGATCAATACTTCCCTCCGCCCCTTTTATGCTTGTGTTCAAATGCCCAAGGATTCTGTACACAACTGATGCAATTGGAGACCAGGCCTAGGGTGCAGAGCCTCCACCAATATAAAAATATATGTATATTACACTGGCAGCCAAAAGTTTGGAATAATGTACATGTTTTGCTCTTATAGAATGAAATTGGTACTTTTATTCATCAAGTGGCATTCAGCTGTTCACAATGTATAATCAGGACATTAATAACGTGATTAACTTCCTATAGCACTTGCTATTGATGTGACTGTCTAGTCGGGCATTTCTCATGCACCTTACAGACTAGCTGATCCCACAAAATGGGGTTAAGATACATAATGCCTTGGTTACTTTTGTAACCTCTATTCCCTGATGTAGGGAACGAGATGTTGTGTTGATGTAATGACACTAAGGGTCGTACTTGGGAGCCCCAAAGATATTTGAGAAAAGGCCAATGTAAATGGAATTCGCATGCCACTCCCCTGGGCATAAGATTATAAAAGGAACTTTTTTCAGTTTGTGCTGAGGAGCCGAGACAGAGTCCCGGTCATTTCAGTGGGTAGTTCAGTATTGTGGCAGGAGGGACACAACGTCTCATTCACTCCAACAGAACAGAGGTTACAACAGTAACAGAGATGATCCCTATCTGTCACTCACTAAACACTGTGTTGATGTAACGACACTAGGTGTCCCTATACAAAACGCCACAACCAGCTGAACTGTGTTACGTGGACTGGCTTTGCAGGCAGGCCACTGCGTTCCTAGTAACAAGTGTTCTCGACCCCACGTAACCTTCCCAATGCCCACAAACGTTGCAAGGTCCCTCGTACTTTAAGGGGGGGGGGGGGGGGGGGGGGGGAGAAGTGGAAGTGGAAGTGCGCGTCCTTCAGGTCTACCGACGGGAACCAATCTTCATGTCACAAGAAACTGCCACATTGAGGAGCCTGGCATCCTGAGCCCATGGCTGTGCTGAAAGAACCGCTAAAGCACTTACCTTGATCCACATGCCCACCATAGGACCGGTCAGTGATGGGGGACAAGGCTGTGCATCCTCCTCATTCATCAGAACCGCCTGAGTATGGGTGTCTATGTGCCGCAGCTGGTTGTGCAAAGGCGGATAAACCGAATTCGTAGAGCCCCGACTGCAAATGTTTGATGTACAGCAGTCATGAGAAAGACAGCCATAAACACAGAGTGTGGACAGAATATGCTAGACAGACTCCGTCTGCTTCTTGACCATCGAGAACTGCTGAGCAAAGTCCTTGACGGAGTTGCTGAACAGGCCAGCCTGGGAGATGGGGGCGTCAAGAAAATGAACCTTGTCAGAGTCCTTCATCTCAACCAGGTTAAGCAACAGGTGGAGTTCCTGGTTCACCATGATGGACATCGCCTGCCCGAAAGCCTCTGTTTTGTCGCCCGTAGGGCAAAGTCGGTCACCGAGTGCACCTCCTGCATCACACTCAGGTCAGGGCTACCCTCGTCTAGCTCTCTCAATGCCTTGGCCTGTTGGACTTACAGAATGGCCATGTCATGCAGGGTGGAGGCGGCCTGTCCAGCGGCACTGTTAGCCATCAGGGACAACGTAGACTTACAGGCCTTGGACGGGAGTCTTGGGAAAATCCACCAGGTGGCGCCGTTTTGAGGGCACAAGGGCACAGCAACCGCTTTATCCACCTGAGGAATCACCGTGTACCCCCTGGTCGTCCCACCATCGAGGGTAGTGAGAGAGGAGAAGCTCTGAAGCCAGGTCCGGGCAATATAAGGTGCCTGCCACAACTTTGTGTGCTTCTCATGCACTTCCGGGAATAATGGAACCGGGGCAGGGCACGGCTGTGAGTGGCTAGTTATCAAGCTGCGAGGGCTTAGGGGAGGGTGGAGGGTTGCACTTGAGCCTGACATTTGCAGCGGCCTGTGCAAGCATGGTGGTCAGCTCCGTGTTAGTCTCAGTCTGGGCGACCACACCCGAAGTTGGGAACCCAGCCAAGTCATCCACATCTGACCATGCCAGCCCGCTCTCCGACGCTGCGATCGAGAGCTCATCCTGCTCTTGAACCTCAAAGATACATTAAACTCACCCTGGGGTAAGCTGCCTGTCTCATCTGAGAACTCCACCAGGGCAAACGAGTGTACTGGGGAATGGGAGGTCCGTGGTGGTTCACCCAGCAAAACCATTACCATTGGGCTCCCCAAATCGCCCTCAGCGCTACCGTCGTGTCCCGATACCCATAGGTAGAAGGACCAGGGTGGGGAGCGGCTGGGGTGGCTTTCTATTTGAAGAAGGAAAGCCACAACATCAACATTAATATGGTCATGTTCTCGCTGTGAAAACATGAACCATCAACGAACGCTGTCTACACATGGCTACGGCCCATACACGTGAGGCAGCGATCGTGGCTGTCAGAAGTGGCGAGATATTGACGGCATCCACGAACTACACACAGATGGAAAGGCATCTTTAAAATGAAGCTTTCCTTCAGTGCTCACTCTTTTAGAGGAATATACTCTCTTAATGTGGCTGTCGAAGCACCCAGGGGCATTCTCTGCACTTATCTGTGCGAGAGGGAGAGAACCCACTGCAATGCGCTGTATATCCAACAGCTTAAAATGCTCTTTTGAGGTGAATGGTAATGCAGTGGAGTACATTGACACCGCTCAGCTCCGAAGAACAAATCTGAATGAGTGGTTGGAAGCCGGCTCCTTTTAAACCGTATGCTGGGGGAGTGGCATGCCAATTCCACTAGCCAATTTTCATTGGACTTTTCTGAAATAAGTAGGTGTTTGTGGCTCCCAAGTGCGGCCACTAGTATCACTACATCGACACAACGTCGAGTGGCTGACAGATAGGGAACACTCTTTTCCAATTATCTGTTGTCCAATGTCTGTGTGTCTTTGCCCCCTCTAATCTTTTCTTTTTGTTTTTCTGTTTCAAACAGAAAAACAGTCTTTTTCTTTGAAATTCTTCCCATAAGGATGGTGAATTCTTCCCACAAGAATGAATGGTGCTCATTCGTTAAAAATACTCCACAAATAGCCACAAGACGTAAACAACATGCATGTTAACATGTTTTAGTGTCATAAAATTGCATACATGCCTTTACTGTGTAAAGTGCAATTTTACATTGTCGTTGCCATGACAATGTTACACTCTAATTCCTGCACTCCCAGTAAATGACAATTTAAACAACTTTGCAGCTGAAGTTTTAACTGAAAAATTAATGGAAGTGCTTTTATAAAATTATAAGCTCCAAATATTGGCCACATTTACATCCATTGTAATTGTTTCACTGTAACCTCAATTTTTTTTAAGAACAGAAGGGACAAGTAGAAATTTAGTTTTGTGGTAATCAACATTATGCCACTTTGTATTATAACATAGCACAATTCATTTTCATACATGCACAGTTTTTGTGATTGACAGAGGATATTGGATGGTATCTCAAGCTCCAGCTGTGTTACTGTCCGCTCTGAATGCTCTCTGAATGTGCAAAGATGAAACTAATCTTCACCCCTGCCCTCCTGCATCTAACATGTCTGCCTCAGCAGGATGGTGCTAGACAGCCATTTCTAATCCACTTTAATGTACATATCTTCACTGCATGTTTGGTGTCATTGAATTATGCTTTGATACCATGCTGCATCATTACATTTAGGTTACAAAGTTCAAGGCTCTCCAAGTCAGAGGCATTTTGTACATAAAACCATACATTGTAGTCATTACATTTTTACCATGCACTGCAGCAATTGTACATACTTACTGAAAATTCGGAACTCAATATCTGGTTCTAATAAGCAAAATGGATAACCAGCTACGCTCAAAAGAAGTTTATATTCACAGAGTTTACTTACTGTAAACTGTTTTATTCATTACTGCATATTTCCTATATTGAATCTCTGATTTTAAGACATTTGAAAAATAGTTTACATCTTTGCTTTTTTTTAGATACATTTCAGATACAGATACATTTTCGAGTGAAAGAAGATATTCAATTATAAAAGTTATAGGACGTGGGATGACTTCATTCATACCAGGTGTTGCATACCAGAATGGAGCCAGGTGATTGAATGGAAGGGGTTGAGAAATAAGAAGGATTTGTAATGTCAGACGAAAAGGAAATTCATTTTCAATGGAAGTCTATGGATTTTTTTGCTTCATCTGCCGTATGGACATTTATATTCGGAAATTAAAATCTTTCAGAATACAAACCATGATTCTGTGTTTGATTACAAGATATAATGTTAAATTATTCAAACTGAGCTTTTTCTCACTCAATTGAAGGTTTTACTTTATATCTACTGCAAAAGTACAGTACCACTACTGACATACAGGTGGTGCTCTTTCAACATGTAATGCTAGACTCTGTAAGAACTCAGAGTGATCAAATCAAAATCAAATCAAATCACTTTATTGTCACACTACTGTGTACACGAGTGCAACAGCAGGTGAAATTCTTGTGTGCAGTTCCGAGCAACATTGCAGTAATGACAGTGACGAGACATAAACCACTTTACAATAACAACATATTACACAAAACAATTTACATAACAAACTTACACAACAATTTACATAACAAACTTACACAACAATTTACATAACAAATGTACACATACCTACACAACAATTTACATAACAAATGTACACAATACACACAATGTAGAATACACACGCTAGATACGGGTATAAATATATATATATATATATATATATACACTAACTGAATTGGGAGCAAGAATATATAGTAAATAGATAGTAAACGGTCTCTGCTCCCCTGACACCTGCAGGATCACCTCAATGCTGTGTCCTGTCACCTTTGTTATATATTTCATATACAAATGACTGCACAAGGCATTTTTTGAAGTTTGCAGATGATACTGTGATTGTGAGTCTATTGGAATATAATGAAACATGTCACGGCCCAGTTGTTGTTGATTTTTTTTAAATGGTGTGACTATGTCTATTTGCAGCTGAATGTATCTAAAACAAAAGACATGATTATTGATTTTAGAACTGAGGCTATCTCTTAAGCTCACTCATATTAAGGCCCAGAAGGTGGAGTGTGTGAATAGTTATACAAATCTGTGAACAACTATCGATTATGGAGTACGCTTTGATGTAAATAAAGCGTCTATACTGTCTTAGGAAACTAAGATAATTTAATGTAGAAAGGACCTTGATGCAATTGTTCTACAAATCCTATAATAGAGTCAATCTGTTGGCTTGTGAATCTTATTGTGAAATATAAAAACGCACTCAACAGCATTGTCAGAAATAGTGAGAAGATCATCGGTAACAAACAGAGAAGTCTGTCTGATCTGTTTGACAGAAATGTTCTAAATTGAGCTCTAACTGTGCTCTCTGACAGTGATCATACTCTGTATTCAGAGTTCACTATTCTGCCTTCAGGCTCTCGTTATAGACTAGCAAAGATTAGGAGTAATCATTACAAATACTCGTCTGGTCCCAGTGCCATCAGATTGTTAAATAGTCACATAGGAACTTTTTAAAAAGATTAATGTTTTTTATATAGCTACTCTTTTTTTCTGTTTAGTAATTGTGTGTGTGTGTGTGTGTGTGTGTGTGTGTGTGTGTGTGTGTGTGTGTGTGCTATGTGTTGTGTGTTGTTTATCTGTCTGTTGTTGTTATACTGCAAACAAATTGGGATCCTAATATAGACTGAACTTTCTTTAAAATAAAGCATGGTGCCATGTAACACAAGGGAAAAAATGGCTATTATATCTTAAAACTTAATAATACTAATACTCATTTTTTTTAATGAGATGTCCATTGTGATAGACAGTGGAACTCAATGTAATGAAAATAAAAGCATACTGCTGCAAAACTGATTCAACTTATTACCATATGACTATATAAATAGAATGCAATGATACACATGCTGGTGATTTTGCTGGTACGAAAATATATTTTAATAATTGAAACATTCTCACCACGTTCCACCAGCCAACAACAATAAGGATGCTTCGACAAATACTGGACTCACACAGTTACATTGGCGCATCGTAATTCGGCAAAATTACAACATCGATGAGTATGGTCCATTCTGGTTACGTCATTAGTAACTGTATTAGCTTCTTGACTCTGAGAGCACTGAAAAAGGCAATGGTGTGAAATAACACTACTCTTTTTAACTATTGATATAACACTTCAGCAAGGTGTTTGATCATTCTGCACATAAAACAGACTCAGAAGAGCAGATAATAATCTTGCATTTTGGAGGAGGCTGTAGCTGATTAATATTTTACTATCATAACCAGCTGATTAAAGAGCCTTCAAGAGAAGACTCCCTGCCCTGCTCCCCTCTTCAGGTCCTTAAGAAGCATGGCAGCAGAACTTTTCATTTTGGCTCATCTTTATCTTGTTACTGTTTTTATCATATTATCTTTCATTAGTAGACTTCACATAATTGACGATCAGATCAACACCAGTCTGGATTCGTAGATGTAGAAAATGTTTGGCCACACATGGTCATTTAGGGTACATTGTATTTCATTGTGGCTTTGCAATTGCAACATTCATCTTGCAAGCTTTTGTAGACATGCTTGGAGCTTTGCTCAATACATTTTTCAGTCATTGTGACATCCTTGTTTACTCATTTAATTAGGAGGAAACCATCAGTCATGTATGTCTGGTACTGAAGACATTCCTTGACAAAAAGCTACACATCAAGGTGAAAAAACAAATGTGATTTCCATCAGCCAGCAGTTTCCTTCCTTGGTTACAGTACACTCTGAGCTCGAGTGTACAAATATACAGCACTATGGTAAGAAAAACCCCAGTGGTCATTACTCTCACTAGATTTTTTTCACTTTAATGAACACTGAAATACACTAGCACTGGTTCAAATAACACAAGTAGATGTTTTATCAAGGCAGTACGAGGCCCCAGAGGCCACATTTTCAAAGAACACAACTGAACCACCACATGCATAGTGACACCAGTAAGATTGCAAATTATGGAGGATATTCAAAATGGTATGCTATTCCTGCAGACATACAATTGTTTTGTTTCAGCAATAGAAAGACTACACTTAATTCAGTAGATCCACCTATTTAAGTTTAGTAATCTATGTAGCAAGGCAACGGTAGCCCTTAAAAACATAAACTTACATTTAGCAGACACTTTTATCCTAAGCAACTTACAATGCATTCAGGGTGTCCATTTTGTCTGTCCATATGTTCCTTGAGAAAAACTCTTGACACAACATGCTACAAGTTGTGCCACAAGAAAAGGCAAATACATTTGAATTGATGCAAACATGTCTGATGGAATCTGGAGCTTGTACGTAATCCAGCAAAGTCGATATCAGGAACTGGAACACTCGATAGCAACACGTTGAGTTCTTAACGTGATTATGTTGGCCTTGTTTGCTCTCAGTCCAATTCAAGAATAGTAAGTTAACCAATTGATAACAAGCCACTAAATAAAAGTCACCAATAAAGCCATATTGTTAACAGTATACATACCAATACACAATAGCTTTGTTCCAAAACTTATAGAGCTCCCTAAGCATCTACTATTTATCTAAGGCAGAATCCTAACCATCATGGAACCTCATTAGTGACTTGATTAACTAATCCAAAAAGGAATGTTTTCTAAAGATGCTATTTTATGATTAGGTGGGTAGCAAAGTTTCTTCTAGCAAGTCAGTCCACTGTCGGCCATATTTGGAATGCTCTCAGGAGGCAATTTACAGTCATGACAGTGCAGCACGTGTCTTGAATGGGGAAAGACTGAAATCTCCAAAACTGTCGGTCAAGATTACGATCAAAGAACATATTTCAAATCATCAATCACATCTGACAACACTGGTATCATAAAATGTGCTTCTTAATCTCACGGCAAAAAACTAAATTTTCCCGGCTTGTATAGGTAAAGCGCATGTGCGTTCTCGTGTTGATTGACAGGCAATGTATGTATCTTAAAGATGATTGGCTCTTTTTTCGTTCTACGTCTGTTGACCGTTGGGCATTCCAGTTTCTCCCATTCATTGTAAAAGAATTGACCCGGCTCTGGTTTAACGAAGTAGTTCATCTGAAACTTAAAAATCTGTCAAAATGTACTCATCCTCACCTTAATGAATACTGTGGGCCATCTTTTCAATACAGTGGCATTGGATAGTGCCACACTTTAAAGACATAAAACATATAATAAAAGTAGTCCATATGACTCTTGTGTTATATTGTCTTCTGAAAGCATATGATTTTTTGGTGAAAGACAACCTGCAATTTAAGTCATTTTGAATGGGAAAATCTTGACGGCTGTTGCGCATTCCCATTGGCTTGAATGAAAAACAATGAAAAAATGTCCTTGGAATATGTTTTAAACAGTTCAGAAGTCTGATTTCTCAACTGGAAGGTTGCATCCATTATTTTCCAGCTAGAAGCAATGCAATGAATGCAGTCTTGGACCAGGGTTATTATAGTTTTATATTTTTTATTTAGTTTATATTTCTTATTTCTTTAATTCAGGCAACGTCCACACTGATATGTTTTCGTCTGGAGACGGCATTATCCAGAAAAAACTGAGCTTTTCGAAAAAACACTCTGACAAGTGGACAAATTTGAAAACATATTCTTCACATTTTATTGTGGATGGGAAGACGGAGATATCTGAAAACGACAAGGTATTTCTTGTCATGTGACACAGTCATGTGATCCATTCAACCCAAAACAATCAATATGGAGGCCCGTGTCATAATGCCGTTGTTGTGCCTGCTATCCGCTTTGATAATCTTGTTGAAGATAAATGTAACCTTGCACAACCTTCACATTGCATTCCTTCAAAGGCCAAAGAAAGTTTACTCAGAATTACTGTCTGGCAGCGGAACACAAGGACAGTTGCGTTTCAGTCCGTACATGGAACATCTATTTTTCACATGCGCAGAAAGCGGATTTAAGCATTTTCATAAGTTTCAGTGTGGATGAGCAACTTTTGGAAAACATTTAAAAACGAGAGGGTTGATGGGGAGTATTTTGAAAAAGAAAACGTAGTTTTCAGATGTATCCAGAGTAATGTGGACATACCCCAATGCAGATTGTAAATATTTTAAATTTTAGAATATAGGGTGAAGATGGGTAAAGTGGGACAGATAAACTTGACCACTATACAGTATATGTATTTCTTTAAATGGTTAAAAATAATTGCTAAACTAATCTTTAAAAAGTAAACAATTTCATTTTTGAGGTTTGGCAGAGCTCATTTAATCACCACCAGTGAGAAAAGCAATGGTAAGGTAAATAACAGAAATTTGGGGCAATTATTTTTAGGCTGATTAAAAAGTAAAAGTTGATTTAATATTTGTATATGTTACATTAGATGAATCGTGATATGAAAGAGTGTAAGAAAATATAATAATTAATTTAAAATAGTTTGTAGATATTTTCTACAGAATAATTTTCCCTCTGTCCCACTTTGCCAAAAATGAAAAAAATCTGGTATTGAGTATTCTTTAATTTTTGCTTTTGACTGAGGTAAAAAACATCCAAAGCTTTATATAAAGATATAATGTCAGGTTATGTGGCATTCGGATCATAATTAAAAGTGACAAAATAAAAAAGGTTAAATTTCCAAAAGTGTCCCACTTTGCCCATATTCACTCTATTGTGAATACAAAACTAAAACAAAAATTTAAGGTAATTACAAAAAATGATGAGTTAGTTTTATAGTTATGAAAAAGTATTTTAGTTTAGCTTCAGTTTTCCCAAAATTAAGTTGCTTTTTTTAATTATTATTAATGAAAAAGGGAAAATGTCTTGGAAAAAGGGTTGAAAATTACTTGGGTTTTATGAGTGTATTAAATAAAACATGGTACTACAAGCCCTCACATTGTGCCCAAGATATTTACATCAGTGGGAGTAATAGGCGAAATCTATAATTAGTTAAGTGTAAGGGGAAGCTCACTGACTTGTTACAGAAATCCTTTAACAATTTACAGCTGGATTGGCTTATTGTAGCAGCCAGTGTTTACAGCCATACGATATATTAACTTCAAAGTTATTATTACTGATCAGACACCCATTATAGTTTAATAACTTAGATTGAAGAACATAGTTGGAGTCCATTTGGAAAGTTTACTAAAAATCCACAATCAAATCCAACAGTCATAATTCTTTCAATTTCCCAGACTTTGATATTTGAAAGCCAACAAATCCAGTCCAATAATGTAAAATCTGTACAAAAGGAAAGCATAACAATACCCAAAGAACTACATACCAGTTGTTTGCACAAAAGAATATAAAATAGGGCTGGTTTTGCTTGTCCCAGTGACTAACCAGTATTCAGTGCCACAGTAATGAGTCCTGATGTAATGATGTTATTATGTAGCAAACTTAAAGGAAACCTATTATGCAATATTCACTTTTACATGGTGTTTGAGCATAAATGTGTTTGTGTGTTGTTTCATTATAGCACATAGCGAACATTGTAACAGTATTTCATAGGGCTGAACTCCACTATTTTCGCTGTCATTCATATTGTTTATGATGTCTAGATATCCGAAGCAGAGATTTCAAATCTCTATATTCTGGATACGGGGCGGGGACCACCAGCTCATTTGCATTTAAAGACACACACACACACACACACACACACACACACACACACACACACACAAACACACACACACAGCTAATTTTTATTCCCACCCAAAAATTTGAATTTTCAACATGGTATAAGAAATGATCTGTAGTGTATTTTGAGCTGAAATTTCATAGACATATTCCAGGGACACCAAAGGTTTAAATGACATCTTGTGAAAAGGGGCAGGATAGGTGCCCTTTAAGAATTGACAGGAATGTATGTAACATTATTAACAAAAAGAAAATATCATATGAATGCAATTGATTTGTTCCTGTGTCATGATCATTTAGAGGTAGGCCACTTACCAGAGTTATAGCTTTGAATCTTTTATTTAGATTCTCCTTTCAATTTAAATCAATGTTTGATTTAGTAGACAAGTAATACATTTTCACTCAATGACATTTAGTTTTAATTTAGCTATAGTATTTTCAGTATATGCATATTCTGTTTTAATTTCAGTTTTTTTAAGACTGCCAAAGTTAATGCATTAACTGATATAATTGAAAAATGTTAACAGCATTAAACTCATTTTGTCATCATGAAAAAATCACATTGTCTTGAAATGTCCAGTTTTGGGCTCAAACTCATATGTATGTTCATTGAACTTATTTATCTTAAAAATCTATAGATTTAAGTGTTAATAACTCAAAAGATTGAGTACACAATTTAGGATATGGGCAATACCCATAATCCATGGTGCTTCAATTATTAAATTGTGTTTCCTTGGTCAAAGGGAACTTATGAGGGCACCAATCTGCTTCTAAGAATAGCATTCTGACACTGTTCTTCTCATCACAATTGTACAGTGCGGTTATCTGAGTTAACATAGACTTTGTCGGTTCAAACCAGTCTGGCCATTCTCTGTTGACCTCTTTCATCAACAAGACATTTCCGTCCACAGAACTGCTGCTCACTGGATGTTTTTAGTTTTTGGCACCATTCTGAGTAAATTCTAGAGACTGTTGTGTGTGAAAATCCCAGAAGATCAGCAGTTACAGAAATACTCAAACAAGCCCGTCTTGCACCAACAGTCATCCATGTGATTATCTAATCAGCCAATCATGTGGCAGCAGTGCAGTGCATACAATCATTCAGGTACAGGTCAGGATCTTCGGTTAATGTTCACATCAACAATCAGAATGGGAATTTAATCTCAGTGATTTTGACCATCCTGGTTCTCCCTATGGCCAGTCCACCCCTAGCAACAACTTTTATACATTAAGCCTTTATCTGTTATTTTTGCTCTGTAGTCTGTATTCTTCCTCTATGCTCATATTGGCTAATGCCATTATGATCCCATGCACAGGCAAACAGCTTTGATGTTAATACCTTAACTTTCCAACAGCCTCCCTTGTGTATAATCCTCATATTCTTGCTCAGCCCCTGGACTGCAAGCTTGAAAGATGCTTTACAAAGAGAATTACAGAGCAGCCTCTGCATTAACAAGCAAGCGTGTCATCTGCAGCACTGAATCACATGTAGAGTTTCACACATTAACACGGCTGAGAGATTTGCAACAGATAATGATGCCCTGATAAACTGGACTAGCAAAGAGCCACTGACTCAAACACTGATATTTCAGCAAAGAGCCAAAGAAGATGGATAATTGATGAATGGTGTTATTCTAGCAATAATATTCAAATGTTTTTTTGCTTTTATTTATTTTTTAACTGTATTATCTTGGCTTGGACTTGACCTGAATTTTTGGACATTTCTGACCTGGCTAAATTTTCAGTTTCTTAAGGACTGCACTGTTAAAACTTTGTCAAATAGTAAGTTATTGTATTTAATACCACAATGAAATCTGTAAAACTTAACTACAATAGATTACACCAATGGCTGTCAACTGGTTTTGTTTCAGAGCACAAATCTTGCATTAGAAATCAAGTGGCAGCCCAACACAATAATGTTAAATGTTGTATGGGTTGTGTTTTCTTTTAAAGTAACATTTGTAGATATATTATGGTAGTTGTTTGTATGGTGCACATCAAATTACTTTAGCAAATTTAAACACAGTTGTAGTCATACTAGAGCTATTACAACAGTATTCACTTTCTTGAACAGTTTTATTGCATTATGGCATGGAACCATTGTGATTCATTTTTGCCACTCATCAACACAAAGTAATGGTTTAATATATTTATTTTTTGAAGGGGCCAAATGTATCAGTGACACAGAGAAGCATTCCCAAATCACAATGCTACTCCCAGCTTCACTGTGCGGATGGTGTTCTCAGTGTGATTCTCAGTGGCACAGGTTTATACTGCTTGTCTCAGACTAAAATCTTCCTCCAAATTGCTGAGTATCTCACATTCTTCTGGGCTGACTCCAGCTGAGAGCTGATATGAGATTGTTTCAATAAAGGCTCTACTACCCTTCCATTCAGGCCAGTTTTATGAAGTGAATGCTATTGTGTTCTCATCCACACTGTCGCATCACTGTCAGGGGGGCCTGAAACTCCTTTAAATTGGCTCTTGCCCTCATCTTGCCCAGACATTCAATTTTGGAGGCTGACCGGTCCTGGGCAGATGCACAGTTGTTCCACATTGTCTGACTTTTTAAATGATGAACTGTGATTCAATGTCTATATTCAGTGCCTTGGAATTGCTCTTATATTCTTAGCCTGGCATATTTCAAGTGTCTTGTCTTCTGCCTGCTGGGCTTGCTCATGGGTCTTAATGCTGTATTGTGTCTTGGAATTACATAGAGCAAAGATGCCTCCAAACAAACGTGTGTTTAATTTGAATCCATGCAAATACCACAGCTGCATGAAGGTGGATTCCTATCTAAAAATATATATTTGAGTTTGAGCTATAAGTTAATGCTATACTTAAATGAAAACTTTTTTTTCCCCCTATAATATTTAATATTTTCTCCTATAATGGCTTAATGTGCAGAGGCTCTATGGAACAATCAAAACATTGCGCTATTTGTTTGAGCAGTCAGACAATTTCTGGCTTAATTAATGGCATGAGTTTGGGGGTGGAACTACCTGTTTGTTTGGAAACCTGCTTGAAATTAGCCAGTTTTTTGCCACTAATTCCGCAGAAATTAAATTCAGCTTTCATTTCAGTATAAAATTATGTTTGCAAACCATATTACTTATGTAATTTGACATATATCTGAGTGAAACAAGATTTTCAACAAGAAAAAAAATGTTGGGTGGAACTTTATTTTATTCACCAGCTGTAGATTGGATAGTGATAAGTGGGCGTTATTTACCAAAATGGAACAAGATGATTGGAGGGGAGGGGTTTGAAAAATGAGTTTTGTCTTGCTGAGTATTTTTGAATTTTTTTCCAATAAATACATCCTTAAAACATACTTGAGAAGCAGAATGATATAGGATATTTTGTCTTGTTTTCAGAAAAAACACACAATTCAGTGGGATTTATGCTTAAAACAAGAAAAAAACATATTTGCCAATGGGATAAGAAAAATAAACTTTTCTCTTTGAATCGAGTTTTTTATATATATATATATATAACCTGGAAAATATTTTAAGCATAAACATAAATCAATTTGGTTAGATTTATCTGAAAACAAGACAAATATCTTGTCATTTTACTTGTCAAAGTTTTTTACTAAAAAACATGACAAAAATACTAAAAAATGTACTAAAATAATTGTATGCAGTGTGAGTTCAATCGAAAATGCACATAATTTAAAAAGCGAAGCATGTTAACGTTTTTATAAAATATATTAAAATTACAAAATTGTAAAAAAATAAAAATGTTATTATATTTATTTAATACATTTTAAATAATTTGCACTGATTAATCAAACGCCATAAAACCAGAATACATGGTAAGAAAGTAAAGAGGGTTTTGATTTTTGATTTCATGTTAAATTTATTTAGTTATACAACATTTTCTGGAATTTAGCAAAACGTGTGGATGTGTTTTCTCACTTTGACATTATTCAATACATTGCTGATGGCTGTGCTGATATTGGGCAGATACATTTTAAATTAATTACATTATGTTCCTAATAATGATGAATTTCTGTCATGTATTCTCCGCCCAAAAAAAAAGAAAAAAAGAAAAGAAAAAGTGAACAGTTTAAATCATTACTTTTATTGTTTGTGTGCAAGAACTTGAGCATGATTGTGACATCTGACCTGCTGTGATTGATGCCTTTCTGTGTTTTTACAGTATTGCATCCCAACACTGTTGCAGCAGTATCAGCGAATATTGCTCCAAAGGGACAGTTCACAATCTCTTATGTGCTCTAAATTGCTACGCCTCCATCAAGAGCATAACCAACAGCTCCCAAAGGAGCAATAAAATGCATCCACTAACCCATTTTAACACTATTATGGTCAGATCCACACACCCTTTATAAAGGATGTTTGTCTGGTTTGAGTAACCTGCAGTTATTTGTTTGTTTGTTTGTTTGTTTGTTTTGTAGGGCAGCACCATATCACACTCTCATACAACATGTTGATTAATAATTAATTACCGATACATTTCTATTGATAATAAAGCATGCTCCATGGCACGAAATTATGCTAATTTTTAAAAAAATCTGTTTTATTGGTTCTTGCATTGTTTTGTACCACTGTTGTTATATTTGTTGTCCATTTGAGTTAAAAGTATTGTGGTGCATTTTTCTAGTCACCATCATTGTGGTCTGTGTGCTGGAGGTGAATCAATGTCAACTTCCTGTAAAATGTTTTCTTAGTATTTCCTTATATTTAAGTAATAGTTTATTGAATATAATTTATGTTGAGAGGGAAACTCTATTTAAACACCACTAGTATGCAACTTTATCTTGGAGGAAGTGATGTTAACCACACTACACCACCCCCAACACGCACCAGCTGTAAGTGGAGAGAGAGTGTTTAATGAATTATTAGGAGGTTGTCTATTGGTTTTATGATTGATGAAGCCAATAGACAAATCTGGCCAAAGATTACACCCCAACTGATTAAACAAACAAATAATGGGGGTATTTCATGAAAAAGGGGTCAGGGGTCAGTCCCAATAATACAATTTGCAACATTTGTATTTTCCTACTTGTGTTACATATTACCAGTATATTTAGCCACAGTATGCAAGTAGGACAATTTAGGACTTGTTGGGACACTCTTGTACACTTGTCTATGATGGTCTGGGTTGCAGCAGACTTGTTGTTGTTGGTCATGGTGACTGATAAATGTACACTACAGAATTCTGAGTTCTCTATCGACATCTGTGATTGAGACCTAAAATCGCAAGTTATTTGCGAAGGGATCTTCTCCATTCTCAATTTTGCTTTGGCACTGCTCTTCTGTGCAGCTGAATCTGGTGGTTTGAGGTATACTCATGATTGCCTGTGCTCATCATATCAAAGCAGATCTGATTATCACTCGATAAAATGATGAAAAATATAGGTTTTCTTAGCAAGAAGCATATCTGCCATCAGACCTTCTTTTCTTTATTTACGGACATGACGTTAACACATGGGCGAATGACGGAAGCCTGAAAAAAATTTAATAAAAAAGGAATCTACCCAATTTTCAGTACTTTGTTCATTCCTCATAAAAAAGAAACAATTAGACTTTCAATACAAATAAAGATGTTCAACATTGTAAAATTGTGTTATCACATACTGTATTTGAATTTGACAGACAGAATGAGCGCAGTAATTCATATAATGCAATCATTAACTTTAAATCAGAATTTCTATACCACACCACAATGGCTGAAAAATAACCAACATCACTCTAGCAGCTCTACTTTTAGGCAAGAACAAAGAAATGGAATACACCTAGCCCCAAATAACACTGCAAAGAATGATTATGTTTAATGTAGTGTAAGTGTACATGTTGCAGGTTGACTTAGTGCACTGGACACAAGTATGTGTATTGGGACAGATGCTAGATCTTAGTTTAACTCATTTGACAGATAGTGCCCTTTAACAGTATTGTGTCCTCAACACTACTGTACAGTACTGTAATGGGGCATTAAGACCCATACAGACTGCAGAATGAGCACCCCCTGCTGGGCTAAACTTTTTCAGCAACAATCTTGAAGACAGTTCACACAAAAATGTAAATTCTCTCATCATTTACCTACTTCCATGGCATCCCAGATGTTTATGATAGTCTTTATTCTGCAGACCACAAAAAAAAAAGATTTTAAGAAGAACATTTCAACTATGGTGACCAAAACGTTTAGGCTCCAAAAAGTGCATAAAGACGTCATATAAGTAATCAATGTGACTCCAGTGGTTTTATCAATGTCATCTGAAGCAATCCAATAAGTTTTGGGGGAGAACAAATCAAATGTAACTCCTTTCACACTGTACATGTTACTATTGCAGTATCTTAACACTATCATGATATCAAGCTCGGTTACACTTCATAGCGATTGATAGCTAGATGGCACTAGGAAGTGTAATCAAGCTTGAAATCTTGACACCAAGGTGACAGCTGATGTCAAGACATGCTGATGTGATTTGAAAAAGGAGATATATTTTGCACTTCCCTCATTACTGCAATCTGTTCCTGATTGTTCTCACCTGTATTCCATTCCCTCATTAGCTTTGTATGTATAAATACCCTCTAGTTTAGTTCTTTCATTGTCAGTTCTTGTTTGTTGTTATTTTGAGTTCCCGTTTGTTGCTTGACTGTGATCATTTATATTAAAGCCTGCACATAGATCCTACATCTCCTGTCTCATCTCAGCAACCATTCGTTACAGAAGAACTGACCCAACATGGATCTAGTGGCTGTCCTTATCCTGCTTCTTAACCCTCTGGTCTGAGGATGTTTTGGGCCCTGAAGAAGTTTTGACATGCGTGTTTTTTTCAGTTGCTTAAAAACACATTAATGACTAAAGTCTGATAACACTGTGTTCAGCACAAACTGGGCTAAAATAATATGTGAGCTACATGTTTGTATTTTTAAGAAAATAACATTTATGCATGGTTTTTGAAAAAAATAAATTATTAAGTCATTGAAATAAGGTCATATAACACATACTCAACATTTGTCCACATGCCTTTTGAGAACTGGATCTTGTAGCCTAGAGTTTTTGCTACAAAATGATGTGAAAACCATCCTGATCACTCATTCATACAAAACAACATAGAAATGGAACTTTTGTAAGACACTTTTAGTGTTAGAAAGGTCATATGTGAGGAGGCGTGAACTATAATGAATACTGATTGTAATTCATACCTAAGGTGACAAAAGACCCCTCCCCTGGGTTATCAATGAGGAATGTGACAGAATGAGAATGAATGTGAGGAGGCTTAATGATCAAAATCAAGTTTTTAGTTAAAAGAAGTAATCTGACTATATATTTTCTTTACATAAAGACTTTACTTAATTTTAGACCTACACTAAAGTTTTAAAGAAGTCTCTTCTGCTCACCAAGACTGCATTTATTTGATAAAAAATACAGTAAAAAACATTGATATTGTGAACTATTTTTACAATTTAAAAGCGCCTTCCATGGCTCCTTCATCCATGCCTTCCACGGCTCCTTCGTCCATGCCTGCCACGGCCAACGGACCAGCGCCCACACCTGCCACGGCCAACGGGCAAGTGCTCATGCCTGTAGCCTCAACCGTCCCAGAGCCAATGCCTGTGGCCTCTCCCGCTCCCGTAACTATGCTCCCAGCTGTCCGGAAAAGGAGGAAAAGGACACCTCCCCAGTTGCTGCCCATACTCACAAACATGAAGGTCTTTACCCAGATGCTGCCGTGCTCACAACCACTGAGGTCATTCCCCAATTAATCCTCCATCTGTTCCGCCCTCTCCCCCAGAGACTCCTCCTCCAGCGGTTCCGTCCGCTCCCCCAGAGACTACTCCTCCAGTGGTTTTGGCCGCCCTCCCAGTGACTCCTCTAACAGCAGTTCTGCCTGCCCCTCCACCAGCGGCTCTGCCTTCTGAACCAGTTCCTGCTCTGTGGCCTCCCAGGCTTCCTGACCCAGTCCCTGTGCTGTGGCCACCTCCCAGGCCTCCTGACCTAGTCCCCGCGCTGTGGCTGCCTCCCGGACCTCCTGACCCAGTCCCGGCCCTGGTGTCGCTCCCCGGGCCTCCTGACCCACTCCTGGCCAAGTGGTCGAACCCCAGGCCTCCTGACCCAGTCCCGGCCCTGTGGTCACACCCCGGGCCTCTTGACCCAGTCCCGGCCCTGAGTCCACCTCCCGAGCATCCTGATCCTATACTTACCCCGGAGTCTCCTCCCTGGCCACCTGGTCATCTTCCAGGTCCCCTTCCTCACCAGTATCTTCCTGCCCTCCTCAACAATCTTTGGGGGGGGGGGGGGGGGGATTGGGTTCCTAAGACTCTTATTTTGAAGTGAAGTTCCTTCTTTGTCAGTTCCTGTTTGATGTTTCACTGTCATCATTTTTATTAAAGCCTGCACATAAATCCTACTTCTCATCTCAGCAACCATTTGTTACAAATATGATGTTTTTAAATGTGTTTTCTTTGTATAGAACAAACTTATTTCAATCATTTAATTATTTTAATACATTTCTGTTTATATTTTAAATAAGATAATAAGGATTGGAGTTGTGTTAACAGTTCTGCTTAGTGTTAAATGATAGTGTTTTATATGAAGTCACGATTGTGAAGATTAGTGTTCCTTTTAACTTAGGTAACCCTTGTGCAATTGACTGAAGTTAAGAGTACTGACTTGTTGAAAATACATTACAAAGCCTCTTATATGTATTGTCAGTAGGATGAATGTGATACAATCTTACTAGATTTACTCACTTTACTCATTTACATTTATTCATTTGGCAGATGCTTTTATCCAAAGTGACTTCCAAAAGAGGAATACATTATATGCGAACCATCTTAAGGAGATAGTGTACGAAAAGTGCTGCATTACAAAGTTTCACTAGCATCAGAATAGAAGTATTCAAGACATATTAGTGCAACAAGAATTTTATTTTTTGCTCAAGGAAAAGATGTGTTTTTAGCCGTTTTTTGAAGAGAGAAAGTGAGTCAGCTTCATGGATGGAGTTGGGAAGGTCATTCCACCAAAGTGGTACGAAGAAACTGAAAGTCCGGGAAAGTGGTTTGGTGCCTCTTTGTGTTGGAACAACAAGGCACAAATCCTTAGCCGACTGCAGGCCTCTGGTGAGAACATAGCTCTGCAGAAATTATTTTAGGTATGCTGGAACAGACCCAGTGACTGTTCTGTATGCCAGCATCAGAGCCTTGAATTTGATATGTGCAACAACTGGCAGCTAGTGAGGAGAGACAAGGAGTGGTTTAACATACACTCTCTTTGGTTCATTAAAGACCAGACGAGCTTCTGCATTTTGGATCATTTGCAGGGGTCTAATTGTGCATGCAGGGAGGCCTGCAAGGAGAGCATTACAGTAGTCCAGTCTAGTGACAAGTGACCTGAACAAGAAGATGTGTGGCATGTTCAGAGAGAAAGGGTCTTATTTTCCTGATATTGTAGTGTAAATCTACATGACCGTGCTGTCTTTGAGATGTGGTCTGTGAAATTTAGTTGTTTGTCAATGGTTACCCGTAGGTTTGTAACCATTTTGGAACCCAGCTGCACGGTGATGATGTGTTCAACAGCAGGGTTGGCTGGAAAGACAAGGAGCTCAGTCTTGGCTGGGTTAAGTTGCAAGTGGTGTTCCTTCATCCAGGCCAAGATGTCTGCCAAACAGGCAGAGGTTCAAGCAGTCAACATGGTGTCGTTGGTCTGGAAAGACAAGTAGAGCTGGGTGTCACTAACGTAGCAGTGGTAAGAGAAACCATGCACCTGAATAATGGGTCCCAGTGATGTTGTGTATATAGAAAAGAGAAGTGGCCCAGTAAGTAGCTGATGTGACCTGGACACCTCTTCAGGCTACCATGAAGGACCTACCTGAGAAATAGGAATTAAACCAGTCAAGTACAGTTCCTGTTGCCCAGAGTAGAGAGGGTGGAAAGTAGGATCTGATGGTTAACTGTGTCAAAGGCTGCCAAAAGGTCCAGTAGAATTAGGACAGATGATCTTGATCCAGCTCTCACCTGTCTCAGCAACTCAGTGACAGACAGCAGGGCAGTCTTGGTGGAGTGTCCACTTTTGAAGCCCGATTGATTGTTATCCAGCAGCTTGTTCTGTGAGAGACAGGCAGAGATCTTACTGAAAACTGCCCTTTCTAGTGTTTTTGCCATGAATGGGATGAGAGAGACTGGTCTGTAGTGTTCTACTTGTGTGGGGTTAAGTGCAGGTTTTTCAGCAGTGGGATTACTTGAGCCTGCTTAAATTTAGTAGGAAAAATTCATATAATTAGAGATGTGTAATTGTGTGTGTTAGTTCAGGTAGGATGGACGGAGAGATGGCCTGGAGAAGGTGGGAAGGAATGGGGTCAAGGGAACAGGTGGTTGGGTGGTTGGAGAGGAGTTTAGAGACATCAGTGTCAGTCAGATGCTGTTGATCTTGTTCTGGTAATAGGAAGTTTTTGCAGATTTAACATTATCTGAAAAAGTTGAAAGCAGAGACTGATACTTACCCAGATCTGTTGGATCTTTAAATTCTCAGCTGCCCAGAGGTCAGTCCGATGTTCACGAAGGATGTCAGAGAGCCATGGGCTGGGTGGTGTCATAAGCGCTGGCCTAGAGGAGAGAGGACAGATACTGTCCAGACAAGTTGTTAAAGTAGAGCTTAGTGTGTCTCAAAGTAATTGAGCGGTTTAAACAAAAAAAATAATAATTGCAATTTGTATTTTCTCTAAGTAAATAAATAAAAAAAAAAATTAGTACATTAAAAAAAAAATTTTTTAGCATGTGTGAGGGATGGGGATCATATTTAATTATGCATTTTTAATCATCAATATAACTCTGATCTATCTCTGATTTTTATTTGAACCTAAATTAATTGAATAGATGGGTCAGTGGAGGACAAAAGCAATTCATTTTAAATAATTCTATCATAAAATCAGTATGTCATATGTTTGTGGTTTCTCTCTGTCAAGACAAATTGTGCTGTCCTCTTGAAGAACCTGTCAGGGAGATCTAGTCAAACAAATAGCATCACCTTGTAATAGAATGTGCTACTGGGAAACTGGAAATGAGTAATGTTTGGTCATAAAGCAATCATGACACACTCTGTGAACATAGCGCCCTCTGCTGTTTTTTTGGTTGTGTTACATGCTGAAATTTTAAGGATAAACAGCAGACAAGTCGTGTAAGGAATTTAAATCCATTTGGACATTAATCCCTTACACGACTTGTCTGCTGTTTATCCTTAAAATAGTATTTGATTTCAGCAATATAAATATATATATTTTATATATATATATATATATATATATATATATATATATATATATATATATAAATTCCCCTAGGTGTGGATGTGAGTGTGAGTGGTGTCTGTATATGTGTGGCCCTGCGATGGACTGGCGACCTGTCCAGGGTGTACCCTGCCTTTCGCCCAATGTTAGCTGGGATAGGCTCCAGCCCCCCCGCGACCCTGTACAGGATAAGCGGTTGACGATGGATGGATGGATATATATATATATATATATATATATGACATTGTGAATATATTTTTAATTACAGAACTTAAAAGGGACAGATCATTTACTCACCCCCTGTTGTTCTATACACATATGACTTTCTATCTTGTTTAGCACAAAAGGAGATGTTTGGCATAATGATAGTCTTAGTTATTATTTACTTTCATTGTATGGAAAATTATGCAATTAATGTTCTGCCTAACATCTTAAGTGCTCCACAGAAGAGAGAATGATAGTACAGATCAACATAAGGGTGAGTAAATTCTATCCCTTTTAAGTTCTGTAGTTAAAAATGTATGTAATGAAAATTGTGGCAGCCAAACCTAGTCTCCCCTATCATATTGATTCATCAGGCAGGAAGTTGGTCTATTGAGAATCATTTATATTCTAGCAAGCACCAGATGGAATCCTTATTTAGGTTGGATCTGTCTGATGCACCCAGATTGCATGCTGTGACCTGGTTAGCAGTCATTATGCTCTGAATTGTGTTAATGTTGTTAATTATGTTAAAATAACTTATATAAATGTGTTTAGAACTATGTTGACTTTATAACAATGCCATTGTTCAAAATAGTATTGTAAAAAAGCTCATTAAATCTTTTATACAATAATTTGACTGATTATACTGATGTTAATATGCACACACAGTATAGAGTATATTGTAGATGTACAAGACTAACACAAGGCTGCATTAATCTGTATTAAACTGATATAAACTGACAGGTGCGGTACTGAATGCTGTTTGGTTAATATAGTGTTCCAGCAGTGCTTTAATACATGCTATCACTCAAATATTAAATCCTTAAATGAACTTAATACAATTAAGGAAAACTTTTCATCCAATTTAATAAATTTTTTCAACAAACACTAATTTGTTTAAAAAGATTTAATCAAGACTTGGTGTTGAACACACCTAAATTCAATTTGTCACATGTACTTCATAATTTTTTTTTAATAATCTTCATTTATTTATGCTCAGAAACTAATTATATTTTACTGATATTGTATTTTTTAAATTTTTGCAATTTTTTAAAAAGCTATGAGGCACTTAAGGCAGTGCTTTATAGGCAGTAAACATAGTCACTACGCATGCCAAACAATGCATTTAAAGCGATAGTTCACTCCAAAATGAAAATCCAGTCATTGTTTACTCACCCCTGTGTAGTTATAACACCATTTGTCTTTCTTTCTTTTTCTTAACATAAATGAAGAAATTGTGAAAACAAAATTGTGCTCAGTGACGTCATACAATGGCAGTTTAAACCAAAATCTAATGTGTTAATTAGTGAAACTTTGCTTATTAGTGAGACCGTTGCTCTCCTATCCGCGTTCATGAGACTTCATGAACATTATCTGTGGCGAGTGGGGGCGTTCAAGCGAAAACCCGTTTTGTTCATCTAAAAACAGGTCGAACACAGTGATATTAACAACAGCTATGATACAACTGCACACAAACCAGAGAACCGAGCTAACAAAACATGTCTGATTTGTTTGTAGTTGGAGAATAGAATGCATTTCTATGCCCAGTGTCTCATATGTTTGAAACAGAGTATTCAATCAAACAGTGAGAGAGACATGAGGCTGAAGGCAGCTACAGTGTCCTAACCTGACGGTTTTCAATGTTAATCAGAGTTTTTGTTTTAACCAGCCGTGACGATTGACAGTACATTCTGTTAATGGCCTGTTACTATTTTTGGCATCGTGACAGGAAACCCCATCCGCTATGAAGTTGGTCCTAAAACTTCTCGCTAGCTGGGTAAAAACTACTTGATTTTGGCCAAGAATGTATTCACTGAGGTATCGCTTTCATCGGTCGGAGGTCTTTCACAAATGCTCCGGTTCAGAATGGAGAAGAGGTGACAAACATTCATTCTTGCCTCCTCTATCTCTGTTTGATACTCTGTTTCAAACAAATGTGGATAGGCATAGAAATGCATCTATTCTCCAAGTCATCAGTCATGTTAAGTAAGTTCGGTTCTCTGGTTTGTGTGCAGCTGCGTTGTGTTCTGTTGTTTCCATCACTGTGATGGACCCGTTTTTAGATAAACAAAATAAGTTTGAGCTTAAATACCCCATTTCGTGACAGATACTGCTCTCGTGTAGTCTCACCCTTACGAAAATCAAAAGTTTGTGGCAAATTCGCTGAAAAATGCTGCAATTCACCACTGATCATTTTCACATGCAAATGAGCTTTTGCGGCAAACTTGTGGTAAATTTTCCATTGTTGCCAAAGGTTTGCCGGAGGTTCACCACTACAAAGAGCTGCAAACATTTGCACCAAATCAAAAGATGATTTGCCTGTGAACATAACGAGGGATGAATCTGCTGCTAATTTGCGGGAAGTTTACGGCTAGTTTAGATTTTTTTGTAAGGGCAATCCGCAGAGGAGAGCAATGGTCGGTCAAACATTTTATTAAATAATACATTGGATTTTGGTATTTTTTTCACCAAACCTCATCGCATGCTTTCATAACAATCATGGGTATCATTAAATAATTTATTAGACTTCTGAATTATACGTTTGTGTCCTTTTGAAGCTTGAAGATGTGGTTACCATAAACTGCCATTGAATGACATCAATGAGCACAACATTTAGTCACAATTTCACCCTTTGGGTTAAGAAAAAGAAAGTCATATGGGGTAAATAAACCTTAAATAAATATATAGATATTATCCAAACTTTGTAAGTGTAGAGTTTATGCACATAAATATACATTTAGAATCTATTTAATGTAATACTCCGGCTCTGGCACAAAAACAAAGCCACATTAAATTTGTAAGAAGTAGGCCTATTTAGACCAAAAAGGCCCCATGCAGTGAACAAAGTGTTAATACAAGTGATTTTGTCAAATGGGGTGACTTATAAGCCACAGATGAGACTGTACATTAACACACCATCCTCTCTGTATGCCTGGGATGAAAGGCAGGGAAAGCCAGCAGTGAGATGAAATATCTCTGAAATATTTCAACGCAGGCCATCCTACTGTGGGGCTGTTGCCTGCGCCTGCAGCTTTGCTCGGATTTACTTCAACACCTCTCTGAAGATCTGCTGTCAAAGACTGGATTTGTGAACAGCTTTCAGGAAGTTCAGAGCTTTGGCATATTTGTGTGATGTGACATCAAATGAGAGACTCTAATAGACACAGTGGGGTGTGCGTGTGGATGCTCGACCTATGGGCAGACGCGGAGAGAGACACAGCTGAGACTGCATCACCATCATATCACATCCATCTGGCTGCATTGAAAGAACACATTCAGGGGTCTGTTTTTTCGAAAACCATTGCTACAAATGTTTACGTTTTGGTAATGAAGCAATAAGCTTCTAGAAGGAATGAGAGAGAATTTACCTCAGGTTAGGTGCATCCTTAGGCCCCAAAAACACACTCTAAACTAGTGCAAGCTGTTCTCATATAATCAAGTTACTATAACTACATTTTTGCTAAATAATTTTACATGGCTCATTGAACACGTCGCAGCAATTTCTGATGAAACACTAAAGGCGCTACAACAACAATGACTTTTATTCCTTTTCACACAAATCACGAATAAAACAGCAGATTATCAGTTCATAAACACTTGCTTTTTGCCCTGTTCCTCACACAACACTACTGGAAAAAACAGCTTATGTTGGTAGCTGTGTTTTGGAGCATGGTAGTTGGTTTAAGATGGTCATAAACTGGTCATAAGCTGGTTTTCTAAAGATGGAAGCTGGTCGACCATCATATGACCAGCTATTGTCCAACTTTGACCAGCTTAAACCAGCTACCATGTTCCAAAACACATCTACCAGCTTAAGCTGGTTTTTCCACTAGGGAATGCTATCGATCTAATGACATCTAAACACTTTCACTTTAGTGCATGGCTTGTAAAGCAAAAAAAAAAAAAAAATAATAATAAAAATAAAAATGACTTTTGCAATACATACCCAATTTACAAGCTTGTTTGAGTTGATCAAAATGTCTTTTTTTTCTGCTTAAAATAGCTTTTTCTGACACTATATCTGATGGGATATTGTGGTGGGGGAAATTAGTAGGGAGGGTGAAAAAAATGAAGATGATATTTCATGCTCTTGCAAAATATTTGCGTTCCACCTAGAGACTTTGCATTAGTTTGCAAATCTTTTGTGTTCTCTTACCAAACTTGTGCTGTCTTATTCATTCCAACACTTGACTGCTCTGCAGTTTTACTGTTTAAGAGATAGATTGGGATGAGATGACAGATGCCAGTGCCTACTTTTGGATACTTCTGTATCATGTAAAGAGGGAAAAGATACAGTGATTATTTGAAGCCATACAGAATTCTGATATACAGTACATGCCAAACAATTATAAAATGTACATTGTATGTTCGTGTATGATTTTCACTGATTCTTCTTTGTACACATTCAAAATGTTACAAAATTGATTTATACATGTCGAATATGTTTTCCCAAATAACAGTGGAATTTGAATATTATTTGCTCAAATATTAACTTCACTAACATTTTATATGTATGTTTATATATGGCCATTTTTCAAATTTCTGTTGGGACACCAGCAGATGGCGACCAGTGAATGTGTTATGAGTGAGTCATTGACTCATTCAGTCAACCAATTCAGTCAATGCTGCATGCAAAACAGCATACATGATGCCTCCACAGGGCACTTTGAAGGGAGAACAATCATTGTAGCCAAGCTGCAGGATTGTTCCAAATACAAATGACTGATTTCTGAATTGCTGTTATTTTTAAGCCCCACTTAAAAAAGGGAAAAGGTCAAAGGGATGGTCACTTCGGAATGGAATGTAACCTGTGTCATGCTTGACCAAAAAAAAAATCTTATTTTCCTTTATTTTGTAAAATCCTCATAACTATAGATTTACTAAGAGACTTGATATGACTTTCCATGTATATTAAGTAATTTTTAGGCCTATTTATGAAGGGAACACGGCCATCACAACAACAACAAAAGTAATGAACAATTTCCTTGTTTACAAATCCACAAAAAGTTTAAGCAAAGCATAACTGTATTGTTTTTTATATTTTATCAACTGCTAGGCTTGACTTTTAGGAAGCTATAGAAAAGGGGTAGCAAAATCCCCTTTTCATAAACAGAAAAATTGTGTTGCAATGTACATCAAAGCATTCCATTCCAATTAGAGCAATTGTATTTAATGTAATTTTAACTGCAATGCCAGTGTGATAATTAAACCGCAAAAGGCAGTTATTTAATGAAATATGTAGTCTGTATGTGCTTTGTACTACAAAGTGAATTAGCACTTTGCATCCTGTCATCTGCAAAATACAGAGCGTGCAATGCTAATGATGGTGTTTTCCATATAAATGAATGTATATATATATATATATATATATATATATATATAGCAAGCTCAGAAAATTGTATGCTTTCCCATTGAACGCCTTGTGGTCCCGCATCTGAGGATTCAGCTGTTCATTTCACAAATGCCGTGTAAGCATGTCTCCTGACATTGCCTCACATACTTTCCAGATACATAGTTTTTTTCCATGCAACCTATTCTCTCTCTGCTAACATCCATCCCTCTACCCCTTCCAATCCATGGGCCACAACATTGGATTCCTATGTGAGGCTGCCTCTGCTGGTGAACCCTGCTCCAGACCCATTCCCCTCTTCACTCATGTGCCCAGATAGGAGACAAAGGCAGTCCTACATACCATCATAAAGTCTTACTGAGGCCTGTAGGAACACTCAAAGCCTGATAACACAAAAACAGCATGAAAATCAAACTGAGGGAGTCCAAACGGACTACAGATCTCATCAAGCCTTTCTCACTTTAAACCAAGTGAGAAATTCTGAAGGATCGAGCTCTCATCTCCTATTGGATGAAATGAACAACAGAACACATCCCTCAACCATGATGTCACTGAGATGATAAAATCCTGTATAAAAATTTGCAGCCCTGCTGCTCCCAGGTGTAGCCACGTTGCCCAAGGAAGTAACGTATGTACTTGAACTTTGGCCAAACAATCTCCATCTCATTGGACGAGCCGACATTCTCCATTTTCCACTGAGCATGCTAAAGGATCCGAAGGAGACTGCTGAGCAATCCACATCTCATCAGCTTATCTGTTACCATATCTAATCATGTTACTGTATAGTTTGTAGTTAGAAATCAGAAGTTTATTGACTGCATTGTACTGAATATTAATTGATATTACTGCATCAGTAAAATTTGTTGTACTTTAAAAGAAGTGTTATAATATTGCTCTGCATAAACCTGTGCCAAGGGATGGCTTGGGATGTGAGTGCTCAGATTCAATCATTCATTGTTCCCTTTTTGAATGTCGATGTGCACCGGACGTCGACTTTCCTAAGAGTACAACCCTATATTGAGACTGCTTTACTGTCTGGTTATTAGTCCCTGATTCCAGGATGGTGACCCGGCAATATTAATCCTTATTAATATTCTATTGAATTTGATAATTTGATAGTTATCCATGATAAAATTATTAATTTTAAGGATTAATAAATTAATGTTGATTCCAATCAATAATCTATTGATTTTAATAATTAATAATTATCTTTGATATAAAAAACCTGCTCCTAAACGAATCCCCAACAACTTTATCTCCCTCCCTACTACCATTTTAATCTCTCCTACTCCAGATCCATTCCCTATGCAAGGCTGCCTCCCAAATCCCTCCTCAGATAACCATAATTAAAGCAGAAAAAATTCCAGTCTCAAAAACCATATTGCTGACTCTCACATTTTCCTTGCCCTAGAAGCAAACCTGACACCAGGACTCTTCAACCCATTTCCCCCCGAACCCAACAAACATATCAGACAGCTTGGGAATGCTTCAAAGATTTCCACCTAAATAACAATCTGCCATTTTTAGATTTTTCTTTCCTCTCTATATCCTCCTTCGCCTCACACCCCAACAAATCTGAAACTACTTACTATCGATCTACTAACTTGTTGCCTCAACATTCTTCATCAGGGCTACATTTCTCTAAACACCTCAAATAAAACTAGCACCATGCTCGTTTGTGAATACTTTCCGGATGCACTGTATAACCAAAGTGCATGCAAAAATAAGGTTTGAAAAAAAAAATTGTATTTACAATATTTAAAGATAAACACTTTTATAACAGCAATTGACTGAGGTCCTTCCACAACAAGGTTCAGAACAATGACTATCCACAGAAAACATTGGGATGCCTTTTAAAGCTGAAGCACCACCCACTCAGCACATACCACATTGCAAAGATACATCAGAGTTAACCCTGCCTCATGGATTTTTCCCAGGACTCTACACAGCTGCTGGAGATGGTCATCCTGGGTGGTACTATACTGAAGATGACCACGTCATTCATCAAGGTAGGCAGTGCAACACTCCTCAAAGTCCTGAAGTACTCTGTCCATGAGCCGTTGAAAGGTTGCTGGTGCCCCTTGCTAAAGAAACGGCATAATGGTGAACTGATAGATACCGATAAGTATGTGTCAAACTGAGATACTGCATCTAGGTTTCTGAAGTCCATGCAGGACTATTACTACACTCACTTGTCAATGGTAATTTGAGTCTTCAGTGCTGCTACCAGGCTCTCTGGTATCTGATATGGCTTCTGCCAAATGGGGGTGGGGTATATGATATATGATATGCTGAAGGATATTTGTTTTTCCTGGTCAGGTCTGGAACAAATCAGGTAGCTCAAAGACCCCACAAAGCTCCTTCCGTTGCTCATTTCCCAGGTGGTCCAAGAACAATCCTGCTTGGGGTTGCTGTGTCTCCATGTCATATTCCTCACCATCCTCATCATAAGACCCCACATTAAACGTCATCAAGGCTGTCTCAATGGTAGACTGTCTCTCTTTCCACTCTTTGATGAGGTTAACGTGAAGGGTCTGTTGCTCTTTGCCCTTGTCGGGGTGGGGAACTTCATATGTGACAGGACCCATTTTCCTAAGGATGGTGTAAGGCCCCTGCCACTTTGCCAGCAGCTTAATTGTAGAAGATGGCAGCAGTAGGAAGACCTTCTGACCAGGCTGGAACTCTTGGCGACAAGCACATTGATCGTACCATCACTTCTCTCTTGCTTGCTCTCGATACTGCTCCAGGTGTTCTTGCATCTTGAGCACATACAGTACAATCCTCTTCTCTGTTAACTTGGACTATGTGAACTCCCAGCTCTTCCTCAGCAAGACCAATGGACCCTGCACTGACCAGCCATACACCAACTTGAATGGGGAGAAACCAGTCAATGCTTGAGGCACTTCCCTGTAGGCAAAGAGCAGAAAGGGCATCCACTTGACCCAGTCCCAGTCAGTGTCGCATAGTCACAGAGGACCAAGATGTAGTGGTAGCCAGCAGTGCTCTTCTCCAATGGCCCAATAATATCCATGGCAATATGTTGAAACGGGATGGAGATCACAGGTAATGGATACAAGGGAGCTCTATCAGAAATGCAGATAGCACATTTTTTACGTGGGGCATGTGGTGCAATATGTTTGGACGTCAGTGTAAATGGAAGGCCAAACGAATCATGAACTGATTCTGAGGGATGTTTTCTGGTGTGCTAGATGTCCTGCCTATGGTATGGTGTGTGCGAGGTGAAACACAAGTGGTCTACAACACTTAGGGGCAACAAGATGTTTGACACCATCAGACTGAACATACACTTGACAACAACAAACATTTCCCCACTGCAAGACACAGACTTAGATTCCTCCTTCCTCCTGTCATTGGCCACAACAGTTACCTCTACACTAGGATGCTTTGCTTGTCACCATGAACACATTGAATGTCTGTGGTTTTTGAATAGTCAATGAGGCTATCTGGAACCTAGGGATGGGCGATACCACTTATTTTCTTTTCAATCCGATACCATGAATTTCAAATCCAATATCGTCAATATTGATACAAACACTGATATTTCTATTCAACTGTTTATTTTTTGTTGTTGTTGTTTTTTTGTTTTTTTTTGCTATTTCTTGTGATAAAATGGGTAATTCAAAATATTAATAAGTCATAAATTATTTTTATTTATTTTTTTACATTTGTAAGCCTGAACAGAAAATTATTAGACTTTTACTTTGTTTTCCCCTACAAACATTAACCATGGTTTCACTACAGTAATTATATTTTAACCAGGATACTGTATTTAGTTAAACCATAGTTACCACACAATATTATTGTAGTAAAACCATGGTGTAACACAGTTCAAGTTCATGGGCAAGGAAGAGGCGAGAAACCGGCTTGTCAACATAAATAATAATTTAATGAATAACTTAAAACAAACATTTAGGACAGCAGACGTCTGCTGATTAAGCTCTCTCTCCCGATCGCCGTCTGCGAGTGGCCTTTTAACCCTCTTGCCGGCTCAATTTAGCCTGATACGGGACCGGGCGTGCGCAATCACGCGCCGGTCCCGCCCTCCACCGTGCCACACTCCTCCCCCGTTCTCTCAGGCTGGGGACCCCCGGCCTGACGTACATCCCCTGGGGGGGGGGGCGCCTCCCGCGCGGTCTGCCGGCGGGTCATCCCCATCAACCTGGACGAGGGAGGGGGCAAGGGGAGGGAAACAACCATTAAAAATAAGGGGGGGGGGAGGGTCCCTGCACTGGGCAGTACCTCCCCCTCCCATAAACACCATAATTTAAAAAAAAGAGGGAAAAGGCCACCGCAGAGCGGTATCGAGAGAGAGAGGAGAGAGAGATTAAAGAAACGAAAGAAAAAAAACATACTCGCCGGTTCTCTGATACGCCGCAGCTCGTTCCTCAGCCACTTCTCCACCCTCTTCAGGACAACAGCCGCGCCTCTCCGGGCAGATCGGAGGCAGTCCTCAGCCCCTAGCGGACGGAACGCCCCGCCGCGTTCCCGGGGTGTCGAAGGGGCCTCCCCCCGCCCCTGGCAGCGGTTCTCCCGCTCCAGGCGGTCGGCGGCGAGCCCCTCCCCGCACGCGGTCGGCAGTCTCCAACCCCGCCGCGTTCCAGCGGCCAGTAGGGAACTCCCCCGCCCCTGGCAGCGGCCCTAACCGCTCCAGGCGGTCGGCCAGGAGCCCCTCCTCCCCTCGCGGTCGGCGGCCATTCCTCCGCGTCCAGGCGGCTGGGCTCCTCCGTCCCCCGGCAGATGGCCGCGGCTGCTCCATTGAGAAGTGGCGAGAACTCCGCTACGGCGCATCCCTCTTCCTTCCCGGGCTTTCGGCACCAATGTAACACAGTTCAAATTCGTGGGCAAGGAAGAGGCGAGAAACCGGCTTGTCAACATAAATCATAATTTAATTAAGAACTTAAAATAAACATTTAGGACAGCAGACGTCTGCTGATTAAGCTCTCTCTCCCGATCGCCGTCTGCAAGTGGCCTTTTAACCCTCTTGCCGGCTCAATTTAGCCTGATACGGGACCGGGCGTGCGCAATCACACGCCGGTCCCGCCCTCCACCGTGCCACACATGGTTAACTATTTTATTTATTAACAACAATTACCCACAAACACATAAGAAATGTCACCTTTAAATATGTTGTTATTTTAGCATGAATTTACTCCAGAAGCTGTTTCTCTGATTTTCTATCATTACCTCTACAAAGCACTGATCCCTTTGTTTGAACGAGCCTTGTGAAGGCAGAAGTGCTTGTCTGCTTGTGTCTTCAACATTCATGCATGTTAAAATGAGCAGAAGAAGAAACAGTTCCCATACTGAATAAATATTTACTAATATAGCCTAATCCTTTTTAGTTCACTTTGAAGCTTATGATTATTGTTTATGTTCATGGTAACCAAATAATATCCCTAGATTACTTCTTTTTTTAATCAATATTTTTGTGTGAGGATCGATATTTTTGATACAACATCAGTATTGGAAGTATCGATACTTTAGGATCGATCCGCCCATCACTATAATTTACAAGTGCCACTAAATGAGGTAATTAAACAATGCATAAGTAATTGAATTAGAAACATTCAAAGAGAGTTCTGCAATGCAGATTTTTGTCTATTGAGAGTGTGTATTGTTAATAGTGAATTTGTGAATTATTATCCAGACACATACAGATATCAACACTCAGCATACAAAACTCAACAATGATGACAATCAACAATCATATACACTCACCTAAAGGATTATTAGGAACACCTGTTCAATTTCTTATTAATGCAATTATCTAATCAACCAATCACATGGCAGTTGCTTCAATGCATTTAGGGGTGTGGTCCTGGTCAAGACAATCTCCTGAACTCCCAACTGAATGTCAGAATGGGAAAGAAAGGTGATTTAAGCAATTTTGAGCGTGGCATGGTTGTTGGTGCCAGACGGGCCGGTCTGAGTATTTCACAATCTGCTCAGTTACTGGGATTTTCACGCACAACCATTTCTAGGGTTTACAAAGAATGGTGTGAAAATGGAAAAACATCCAGTATGCGGCAGTCCTGTGGGCGAAAATGCCTTGTGATCCTAGAGGTCAGAGGAGAATGGGCCGAATGATTCAAGCTGATAGAAGAGCAACTTTGACTGAAATAACCACTCGTTACAACCGAGGTATGCAGCAAAGCATTTGTGAAGCCACAACATTGAGGCAGATGGGCTACAACAGCAGAAGACCCCACCGGGTACCACTCATCTCCACTACAAATAGGAAAAAGAGGCTACAATTTGCAAGAGCTCACCAAAATTGGACAGTTGAAGACTGGAAATTGTTGCCTGGTCTGATGAGTCTCGATTTCTGTTGAGACATTCAGATGGTAGAGTCAGAATTTGGCGTAAACAGAATGAGAACATGGATCCATCATGCCTTGTTACCACTGTGCAGGCTGGTGGTGGTGGTGTAATGGTGTGGGGGATGTTTTCTTGGCACACTTTAGGCCCCTTAGTGCCAGTTGGGCATCGTTTAAATGCCACAGCCTACCTGAGCATTGTTTCTGACCATGTCCATCCCTTTATGGCCACCATGTACCCATCCTCCGATGGCTACTGCCAGCAGGATAATGCACCATGTCACAAAGCTCGAATCATTTCAAATTGGTTTCTTGAACATGACAATGAGTTCACTGTACTAAAATGGCCCCCACAGTCACCAGATCTCAACCCAATAGAGCATCTTTGGGATGTGGTGGAACGGGAGCTTCGTGCCCTGGATGTGCATCCCACAAATCTCCATCAACTGCAAGATGCTATCCTATCAATATGGGCCAACATTTCTAAAGAATGCTTTCAGCACCTTGTTGAATCAATGCCACGTAGAATTAAGGCAGTTCTGAAGGCGAAAGGGGGTCAAACACAGTATTAGTATGGTGTTCCTAATAATCCTTTAGGTGAGTGTACTTTAAGATAAAAAGTCAAACCTAAAAACAAGTAACTAAAACTGCAACAAAACAACAGCAAAGTAAACCAATAAATAGTAAAAAATATTCATGTAATTTCTTCATGTTGCAGTGCATGCTGGGAACTGAAGCGACGACAAACAGTGCAGATCTACAGTACTAATTACTTTGAAAAACAGTTGCTGTCAGCATTTGATGAATACAGTAAAAAGCTGCAGCTTTACATTAAGTGTGTCATATATTTGCAGTAAATTGCTGGTGAAATTGCTGCCAGTATTTTACTGTAAATCTAATGGGAATTTCATACAGTAAGGACAAATTTCTTTCCTTGAAAAAATAAAATTTCAGTGGCCACCCAGTTAGATCCTAGTTTCAAGGAACTGGGATTTTAGAATATAAGCTGTGCTCAGAGCTGTACAAAGGTGTCTGCACGAGTGTGTCAGCTTAATTGAACCTGAGGCAACAACATTTTCACAGGACCCAGCAGCAATTTCAGGAACATCGGAGCAACAAAATAGCCTCTGGGCCCAGATGGACTAAAGTGTGTGCACTGCCAGTGCCACTGTTCAGGTCCAGAGGTACTGTATGTTATATGTTCATCGACTGCTGCCGAATGACCATGACATTTCTCCTGAGATCAGTGCATATGTTTATATGCAAGTATGTATGCATCTTTATATGTTTGTCTGTTTTTTAAAATTAAATAAGAACCACATGTGCCATGGTCACAGGACCCTTTGGAAAACTAGGGATGCTTCTCATTTCTTAAATTATGCATCCTCATTTTCTTGCTAGTCCGTTCTCAAGCCCATGATCCGGAAACTGTTCAAAGTCCGTCATCATGAAGGATGTATCAATTCTCCAAATACACCACAAGGCGAGGATCGAGGAAGCTTGAGCGAGGAAGCAGATGCGGAAGACTTTTTGGTCAAAGAACCTGACACCCATCAATTCTCCTCCCCTTCAACATCTGACACAATATAACACTTAATAAATTTTTCACCATTCCCATTTAAATAAACAATCATTTTCACATATTTTAACAGAGCGGGTTGATTTATTAGGTTTTATAATGAAAATATCTATTAATCAAGTTTCAAAAACGTAACGGCAAGTGCTCAGAGATATTTTCGATGGTCAGAGAAATGCTTGAGTACTCTGGAAATTCCATTTTACAAATACATCTTGCTTCAGATCTTCCATCCTCATTTCCTTTCCTTGCATACTTCCCTCGTTTACTAAGAGGGAGGAATTAGGAAGTGTGCAAAAGAAGGATGCACAATTTCAGAAACCAGAAGCACCAACAGCCACACACAGAGCCCTCTAACAACACCTCTTTCAGGTGGCCACTGCACATCAGGTATATCCTAATATAGCCACCTATAATCAAATAAAACCAAAGTCTTTTAACCTTTCTGTTTTAACCCTAAGTACCTCCATCACTGTATTTAACATCCATCCATTAACTGGAATCTGTGCCCACAGTACAGGAAGCTCTGCAGATTCCCAATGTCATTCACAAAGTTCAACACATCCCCCAACCCATGCCTGCTTATTAAACATTTAGACTAATTTGATTATGCTACTCTTATATACCAACAAGAGTGCAGTAACCCAAGACATTTTACCATAAATAAATCCACTGAGTCCATAAAAAGTGCCAGCACTGCTAAGAGGATAAAGCTTTTTAAGAACATTTACTGGTCTTAATAAGCAGGTGATTCATATCCTCATCCTCAAAAGGGAACATTGCGAGTGTAACAAAAATATGCTTCCAACTGTGGCATATCCAGGTTTGCAACACCAATACAGTACATGGGTTATGTGAATGGCTGGTAGCAGGTTTTCCAAAGCACAATAAAAAAAAAAAAAAAAAAAAAAAAAAAAAAAAATAATATATATATATATATATATATATATATATATATATATATATATATATACACACACATACACTCACCTAAAGGATTATTAGGAACACCATACTAATACTGTGTTTGACCCCCTTTCGCCTTCAGAACTGCCTTAATTCTACGTGGCATTGATTCAACAAGGTGCTGAAAGCATTCTTTAGAAATGTTGGCCCATATTGATAGGATAGCATCTTGCAGTTGATGGAGATTTGTGGGATGCACATCCAGGGCACGAAGCTCCCGTTCCACCACATCCCAAAGATGCTCTATTGGGTTGAGATCTGGTGACTGTGGGGGCCATTTTAGTACAGTGAACTCATTGTCATGTTCAAGAAACCAATTTGAAATGATTCGAGCTTTGTGACATGGTGCATTATCCTGCTGGAAGTAGCCATCAGAGGATGGGTACATGGTGGCCATAAAGGGATGGACATGGTCAGAAACAATGCTCAGGTAGGCCATGGCATTTAAACGATGCCCAATTGGCACTAAGGGGCCTAAAGTGTGCCAAGAAAACATCCCCCACACCATTACACCACCACCACCAGCCTGCACAGTGGTAACAAGGCATGATGGATCCATGTTCTCATTCTGTTTACGCCAAATTCTGACTCTACCATCTGAATGTCACAACAGAAATCGAGACTCATCAGACCAGGCAACATTTTTCCAGTCTTCAACTGTCCAATCTTGGTGAGCTCTTGCAAATTGTAGCCTCTTTTTCCTATTTATAGTGGAGATGAGTGGTACCCGGTGGGGTCTTCTGCTGTTGTAGCCCATCCGCCTCAAGGTTGTGCGTGTTGTGGCTTCACAAATGCTTTGCTGCATACCTTGGTTGTAATGAGTGGTTATTTCAGTCAAAGTTGCTCTTCTATCAGCTTGAATCAGTCGGCCCATTCTCCTCTGACCTCTAGCATCAACAAGGCATTTTAACCCACAGGACTGCCGCATACTGGATGTTTTTCCCTTTTCACACCATTCTTTGTTAAACCCTAGAAATGGTTGTGCGTGAAAATCCCAGTAATTGAGCAGATTGTGAAATACTCAGACCGGCCCGTCTGGCACCAACAACCATGCCATGCTCAAAATTGCTTAAATCACCTTTCTTTCCCATTCTGACATTCAGTTTGGAGTTCAGGAGATTGTCTTGACCAGGACCACACCCCTAAATGCATTGAAGCAACTGCCATGTGATTGGTTGATTAGATAATTGCATTAATGAGAAATTGAACAGGTGTTCCTAATAATCCTTTAGGTGAGCGTATGTATGTATGTATGTATGTATGTATGTATGTATATATATATATATATATATATATATATATATATATATATATATATATATATATATATATATATATATATATCTTGTATTACATTTTTTAAAAAGCCCACATGCAGGGTCACAAAAGCCTGGACAGGAATACCCATGTCTCAACTTTTACAGATGTTAGGCTAGTCTGCAAAAGCAATTGACTGCACAATTGACATTTGATGTCATAGCTTAAGCACAAACTGCTCTCTGAGCAGAACTTCATTGCCAAGAGCTTTCAGTGCCTGGTCTGTAGTCTTTTAAACATCTGAAAGTGCAATGCTTTAAGTCTTTCTCTTGCAAAGGTTCAAGCACATGGATTATAGAACTGAGGCAGGCAGTCCATCCCAATACAACTCATTTAACTTTTAAATAAAAAATAAAACAGCTTAAAAAGTTCACCCCTTTAATAGCATTCAAAACCTAAATAAAAATGTTCTTCCATAGGACAAAAAAGGAGAAGTTTACAGAGTCTGGTGCGTCAGACATTTATTGGCCTGCACAAAGCCTACACTTGAACCCCACTGAATACCTTTGTGATGATTTGGAACTGCAAGCCAGGCACCCAACCTGATCTCATTGATGCTCTTCTAAGTTGTTGAACAATTCATTTCAAAAGCATGGATATTAAACCATTCCCTTTGCACCTCTAACAGCTTCCACTCTTCTGAGAAGGCTTTTATCAACCGCTGCACTAAAGCATGTGTTTTAACAGTTCATAAAACTGACATGTGGCAAGGAAATAACCGTACAACAATACAAGTAAGAGAACTCCACGGATCTTCTTCACTGTGTCTGATATCAAAATGCAGTGACACATACTGGAGGCTCAGCTGACACAGGTACACCACTAAAAAAAATAATTCTGCTTGAAATGTTGCGTTAAATAAATTTCAACTGCATCTCGTTTTTTTATACATTCTTTGTCTTTTATGAATTTTTGGCAGTTTATTCTCATGCAGAAGTACACTGACATAGTGATTGATGTATGTTGTCATGAAATCAGAGACCCTCCGAATCCGAACACAGTTGGTCACAGGAGATGCATTTGAGTGATCAGGTTTAAGCAGCGATGTGTCTGTCTGAACACTTATGATCGGATCACCAGAGACAAAGTGCACACCAAATGTGCACAAGGTTTTAATGGCTTTGTCCAAAACCAAAGGTGCCTCACTGCCCTATCAGTCAATATCTCAACAGACAGTGTTTGCATATGAATTTGGTACCTCCAGAAACTGGACTGGCTACTTAGGCAGCATAACGTTGCATTGTTGCTAGGATACCAGCAACTGATTATCACCATCTGGTGTCCACTAAAGGTAAAGCCAAAACCTGCCTCCTGGGAACCTGAGGAGAGACGAGGGAGTGGGGAGTGAGAAAGAGCAAGTGGGAGAGACAGAGAGAGAGAGAGAGCAGTGGCTTCATCCCCTGGCAGCCGATAACGGCTCCTCCGCTTTCTGGTGGACGGCAGCGGTTCCTCCGCTTCCTGGCGAAATGAACTTCAACGTAACATAAAAGACACACACAAACTCTGTGTCTCTCTCTCTCTCTGTCTCTCTCTCACTGGCATCTCCGGCTACCCTTTATCTCTCTCTCACCCTGATTAGGTGACTCCTTGCCTGCCATGCACCATCACGGCCCGGCCACTCCCTCCTCCTTGTCACACTACAATACTAATTTCTCACGACAAATGAAATCAAAAGTTGGAAAAAGTGTGAAAAAGTACATTTATACACAAACTGACTATCAATTGCATCATAGGCTGCCATTTCCTTTTCTTCAGCTCAACTGCCTTGGATATGCACACACAGGATTGTGGGATTTCATAGGCAGCAAAGGATACATCTATGCTGCATTGAAAAATTGATCAGAAGAAACTATCTCAGTAGACATTATGTGACATGAACATTGGATTTGGAAGTGCCTTGATCCCTTCCAACCTCTGTATACAGCCTCTGGAGGCAGAATTTTCTTGGTTTCGGATGCAGCCCATATATTGCCCTTATTAAGTTTCATCAGGCTGTGCTCTCACATCGAGATGTATAAATGAATGACCAACACTGCAACAAAAGAATTAATGGATGTACAATGCAATGGCAACTGTGTTTACCTCCTAATGCCCATATTTTGCGCAAAGCATCAAGGGGAGTAGGAAAAAGGTGGATACAAAATAACATGACTTGTTCAATCATGCTCAGGTCTGGGATTTTTGCGAGTGAGTTCTTCCACACTAGACTCAGTAACCACCTCACATAGCACCCCCAATCCAAAGTCACATAAGAAAAATATCCAAATGAGAGTGGAGTAATAAAGACAACAACAAACAACAACAAAGCTCACAGTTTCAGGTTGAATGTCCATTTATTACATTAAAGAACAAAGTATAATGTAAATACACTGATATTTAATCAAGCAAGAATATGGGGTAGCAAATAGTTTCAAAAGTTAGCTTGTTTTTATGAAATATATTGAACATCAGCAAAAATCTTTACCTCAATTCGGGAACTGACTTTGCATTAATAATTCAATTCTGAATGATGCACAAGCCTGCTTCATACATCCCTTAAAAATCACCTGTTTCTCTCCAGGTATGGCCCACATTTTCATCAGCCACAAAGCTACTGGCCCATACATTATCTGAAAGTAAAAATATACTGTCAAAATAATATCTTTAATTGCACTCAAACTTAACTACTAGACTTCCCTTTAAGCTTCCAAATCTACAGATGATATTCAATTAATATTCTCAAATGAAATCTTTTATTCTTAGACTTTTAGCACAAAACATGTTTTTCATAAAATTAAAAAAAAGCTATATTAAAAATGTGGCTTTTAGCCTCACATCTCAATAAATTGTTTAAAATGTTAGTACTATAGCACAAACAATGAGGCCGCTGCAAGCTTTTTCTGTGTCAATGAATATTTCCAAAACTGCAAAAGGCCCTTTGGTACCCAAATGATCTCAGGAGTAAAAAAAAAAAAGATTTTATAAGTGCTTTTACATGTACCACATGTAACAAACCTTTATCAAAACACATTATTTACATACCATTAACAAATTATAAAACAATCTGCCCTTGTCAAAATCCTAACACATATGAACAGCTATTGCCTAATGAATAACAAAACACTCAAAGCAGCACACATTTACTTTGCCACTGGTAATTAAAATCCAAACAGACCCATCTATTTGTATCATGGTTTTGGACATTTTGTATATGGTACCATGGTTATACAATGGTATTTTTCAAGAGATAGCTGGAGACGGGCTTGTTTCCATATCTTCTTCCATGTTTTCAGTAATGTGTTTCTTAATTGGAAGGGGAAACAAAGTCGTTAAAACTCAAAACGGGTCCCTGTTGTTGTTATGTTCAGAAAGGATATACAGTAAAGTTTTAGAGCATAATAAAGATTGCTGATAACTCTGCACCATCTTGGCTCAACCCCGTTTTACCGTGCTGTGAACCAAAGTTTAACCCACCTGGTGTTTATTGATTTCATAGTTGAGCTGAGTGATGTGACATTGCAGACTGTTGTTTAAGTGTTTATGTACAATCCTTATTTTTGTTCGATGTGTTAGTATTAATGTTATAAAAATTAGGATGAAAATAAGTGATGAACTTTGCTCATTGTGAACACTTCTGACAATGCTTTTTGTGAGTCAGTACAGTACTATTAGGTGAAACTCTTCTATACTAAAGATATTGTTGGGTTTTGTATGACAAAGTGCTTATGGTCCTAATTCATCCTTTGGCAGGATGTGGCTGGCTTGGCTCTGTCTAGATTGTAACCTCCCGGTTGGCCGTGTTCCAGATCGCTCTGTGATTTCTTCAATAGCACAGTCTGCACGGACTGTCAACACATGGCCCAGATTTTCTCAATACACGAACAGTCCTTGTCTGTGTGCACTGACTGTAAAGGGTTTCACAAAGCAGCCATATTGCGCAAGCTGTGACCACATACTTATTTGCTCATGGTCAAAAGAGTATTCTTTGAAAGGCTCAGCAACCCTGTGTAGAAAAACAAAGTATACCCAAATCTTTAGGACTAGATTTAGGTGTAGGGTTAAGTTAGATTTAGGGGTACATGCCCCACCAGAGACAGGATCAAATATACAGGATCATTGCTACACAACAAATAAGGATACATATCGCTATGTCCCTAGAGCAGCTTTGGGATTCTCTGAACACTGTATGGTTCATCATCTTCCAATCTACAGGCAGAAACTAAAATCACTCAAGCCAGTAGTTAGGACTAAACAGAGATGGACCAATGAAGCAGAGCGGGAACTACAAGCCTGTTTTGACTGCACTGATTGGAGTGTTTTTGAAGCTGCATTCACAGACCTGGATGAGCTCACAGATACTGTTACATCATATATCATTTTCTGTGAGGAAATGTGCATTCCTACTAGGACTTATTTATCATTCAATAATGATAAACCATGGTATACAGGAAAACTCAGACAGCTTTGTCATGCCAAAGAGGATGCTTACAGGGGTGAGGATAAAGTCTTGTATAATCAGGCCAGAAACACACTGAATAGGAAAATCAGAGTGGCTAAAAGAAGCTACTCCAAGAAGCTGGAAAACAAGTTTTCAGCTAATGACCTTGCATCAGTGTAGAGTGGAATGAAACAACTCACAAATTACAGGACTCCTACCCCAACCCTGTGTTGGACCAACAACAGGCTAACAAACTGAATGTGTTCTACTGCAGATTTGAAAGGACCAATCCCACACCCAACACCCACTCTGACTTTCACGTCACACAAACACCAACACCTCCTGCTACTCAACCTGCACTTAAGATCTGTGAAGATGATGTGTGCCGGGTTTTTCAGAAACAAAATACGAGGAAGGCATCAGGCCCAGATGGAGTCTTCTGACAGACAGGCAACAGCTTGTGAAACAGGGGAAATCCAGAGTGAGGAAAAAGGCTAGAAAAGTCACTCGGGACCCCACTCTCCCAGCCCAATACCTTCTTGAACTGTTTCCTTCTGGACGATGCTTCAGAGCTCTGAGCACCAGATCCGTCAGGCACAGGAACAGTTTTTTCCCTCAGGCTATCAATCTCATGAACAGTTAAAATTACCCCATTGAACAATTATGTGCAACACACTGTTTAGTCTTTTCTATATTATCCAAAATATCTACCTCTTCTGCCATTTCATTCCTCAGGGAAAAAATGGCACTGTACATAACAGATTTGTATTTTGCACTGTACATAACAGATAACATATTTGTATTAGAATTGCACTACGTATGTGTGTACGTATGTGTATAATTATTTATATTATTATCTATGTCTTGCTTCTGTTTTTGTATTGCTGTGCACTGGAAGCTCCTGTCACTGAGACAAATTCCTTGTATGTGTAAGCATATTTTGCAATTATGATTATGATTCTGAGATGTAGGGTTTCTGTGGGATTCCAAAAAAACACAATAAACACAGAGAGTGACCCACCAGAGACTTAAATTTTTATGTTCATGTATTTTTTGAACATGTTAACTGGTACAAAAAAAGTGCTTTAATTTATGTTTCATAGTTTAGTATAGGCATCGGTAAATCACTATCAGTTGATAACGTATAGTCAATGATAATGCTGTTAAACCCATAAATAAACACATTTTGGCTGGTGCTTACACAATACAATGGAGAAAAAAGAAAAAGTTTGCTGTCATATAGCTTACAAATCTGTAATATCTTACAGTGTTTCGGTCAAAGACCTTTTTCAGGCATTCTATTAATATCTTTGAAGGTTTTTCCTGTTGCAAGTGAAGTATATAACTGTTACAGTACTAGAGAATTTTCTCCAATGACGCTGGCGATGTGCTCAACTGAACCAGAAAATTAAGTGGGAATTATTATGCTCCTTATTACACATTGTAACATAAGTCTCATGTTCCCCAGAATGTGTCTGTCAAGTTTCAGCTCAAAATACCTCACACATCATTTATTCTACCATGCTTTATACCCCTTTTTTGTAGCCCTGTTCCAAACGGGCTGTGTTAGTGTCTGTAGATTTAAATGCAAAGGAGCTTCTGCTCCCCACACCCCATTCTTGAAGTGGGATGTGCCTTTCCTGCTGGTGCCATGGATACCCCGGAGAGAACAATACAGGGGAACTTAAAAAGTTTATATTAAAACGATAAATAACACAGCCAGGGATGGACTGGTAATCTGGCATACCAGGCATTTTCCCTGTGGGCCGACGCACCTTGGAGCCGATCAGGGGCGGACTGGCCATCGGGAGAATACAGCCTTTTGTTGATCATCGTTGATGAAGCAGTCCAACTTAGCACAAGCAGCTCTAGCAAGGAGATAAATATGGCAGACTGTGCGATGCTCGCACAGGTTTTAATGAGGCGGATCACTTTGTCAGCTGTGGGCAGTACCTTTATCCTTTTCACATCATAAGGTGCTGCAAACCTGAATGGCTCATTCAGTGACAATAAGTTGCGAGCCATCACGTTATAATCTAGCTGCATTAAGCGTGTGCACTTGAAGGATGAGTGTCTCTGCGACAGAGAGTGCATAAGACGGGTGCAGTTTCAATCTCTCCCCCTTAGATCGAGACATTAATACAACTCATAGAAGAGGCGCTGACCACACAGAGAAATGCCAGTTTCGGAGTTTGTTGTCATTTACATGATCTGCTTCCGTATTATTTGAACTGGAATTAAGCTATAACACATTAAATATAACTGCATTTAAGATGTAACGCTGGGGTGTTTCCTTTAAAGGGCTCCGATTATTCCACAACGAGTTTGCTTCTGAATTGACTTATTTGGTATTTTTGTGTAATTCCCTTATACTTTGGGATCTACATCACCTGAAGCTGTTTGAAAAGTTTTGGGTAGCTCAGAGAGTGTTGACTACCACTCTTGGAGTCACGAATTTGAGGACTGAGTGACTCCAGCCAGGTCTCTTAAGCAACCAAATTGGCCCGGTTGCTAGGGAGGGTAGAGTCACATGGGGTAACCTCCTCGTTGTCGCTATAATGTGATTCTCGCTCTCGGTGGGGCGTGTGGTGAGTTGTGCGTGGATGCCGCGGAGAATAGCTCGAAGCCTCCACATGCATTGTGTCTCTGCGGTAACGCGGTCAACAAGCAACTTGATAAGATGCTCGGATTGATGTCTCAGACGCGGAGGCAACTGAGATTCGTCCTCTGCCACCCAGATTGAGGCTATTGAGTCACTACACCACCACGAGGACTTGGGGATTGGCGCATTGGGAATTGGGCATTCCAAACTGGGGAGAAAATGGGAAAAGAAAAATAAATCTCACATCTTTGAGGCTCCATTATGCAGCACTTTATTTGACCAAAAATAACTTCTATGTTGTATTTTGGATTGTACTGTGAGGTTCTGTATAAAAGCATACAATATTATTTTGGAAAAAAAATATATATTTTTTTTATTAGTTTTAATGTATTAAATTATTTAGACACGATTTTGAGAATATAACTGAAATAAACTGTTGATATGGAATTCAGGGTTAAAAAAAGTATTAGGAAGTACCGAAAAGGAAGATACTTGTTCTCAAAATAAAAAATGGTATCGGGACGTCCCTGCTTCTTATATAGGAATACAGATCAATCATGAAAAAGAAACTTTAAGATGAAGTTACACTGTTGGTGGGAGACATTCCAACTTTGGGTTCAACTGTTAACATCCATGTATTGGTTGTGATGAACTTTGCTCATTGTGAACACTTCTGACAATGCTTTTTGTGAGTCAGTACAGTACTATTAGGTGAAACTCTTCTATACTAAAGATATTGTTGGGTTTTGTATGACAAAGTGCTTATGGTCCTAATTTTGTAAATCACTAGGGATAAAAGCATCTGCTGAATGACTACATGTTAATGTAAATGTAATGGCTGTTGACATGAGATCAACACATAGATATAGATGGGTTTTGTTTAAAGTGTTTACCCTGAAAATGAAATTTGCTCAGTATGACAACTTTGGACAAGGCTTATTTAGATGTGTCTGTAGATTACTCGACTGGGTAAAACTCTTCCCACATGACGTGCAGTGGTATGGCTTCTCTCCAGTATGCACTCTTTCATGTGCTTTCAGGTTTCCTGGCTGAATGAAACCCTTTCCGCAATGTAAACACTTGTACGATTTTTCTCCGGAATGGATTCTTTGGTGCTGTTTCAAGTCACGAGCTCTGCTAAAGGCCTTACCACACTCTGAGCATACGTGGGCTTTCACACTGGTGTGTATTATCTTGTGATCATTAAAACAGTTCAGCCGTGAAAAACACTTTCCACAAATAGAACACAGGTAAGTAAGGCTTTACATTTGCATGAGTTTTCAGGTGCATCTTTAGGTGTGAGTCCAACGTAAATTCTTTGCCACAATGATCACAATTAAATGGCTTTAATCCAGAGTGAGAGTGCAGATGAGTTGTGAGATGGCTTACTTGTGTAAAACTCCTTTCACACTGAGGGCATGTGAAAGGCTTTTCTCCAGTGTGAATCCTCAAGTGCCTCTGTAGATCTCCTTTAACTGCAAAAGACTTTCCACAATAACAGCAGGTGAAATCATTTTTGTTTCTTGTTCTTTGAGTTTTTTTTAGTAAGGAATTCATTTCAGTCTGCGAGCAACTAGCAGAATCTTCACTGGTTATGACATGATCACATTTCAGATCCTGATATTGTTTTTGATCCATGAGATTCAGTTCTTGACTTTCCTCTTTTACTGCCATCAAGTCTGAAACGAACAGTAAATAGTGACAAATGTGAAACAAATTGAAAACTCCAGTTTAATGACAAGCATCCACTGAGACCAAATACTCTACTGTACCAATTTATTTCATTATCTCTGATATGCTGAAGAGTAGTTCTGTCAATCTCATGTTAGAGCGAGATGGGGGATGATGCAACAAGCAAGAGAGAGCAAATATTACAGAGCGAACACAGTCTCCGAGCACTCAAGAGACGAACGAGCATGATGCTACTGAGCGTGCAGAGACGAGTGAGCGCATAATATACTGGAATGCTGGCGTGAGACACGGAGCATGCTCTCATCTAACTGGCCTCAATCTATTCAAAGTGTTAATAGCATCAATTCCAATGGGTTAAAAATACATTATTCGGCATACTAATGGTGTTTAATATGAACAAAAATAAAAAATTAAATCATTATAGCTTTTATTATTATCAGAGCTGTTCTGTAAAGCCCTTATATGGGGTTACATAAGGCCTTAAGCTGACTTCAAAACAGCATGATAGTAGTAAAAATGTTGCCAGGGCAAGTAAAAATCTAAACCAAATCCTTAAATAGAAAATGAAATAAATAGAAATTCATATCCATAGCATCATCTTAAGTATCAGTATATTGTGTATCATACATTAGGTTGAACCAGAATCATGTAAATCAGATTTTATGATGGTCAAGTCAGCAATTCTTATAGCACACACCTGATTAGTTAAGGTAATTAAAGGAATGTTCTGGGTTCAAACAAGTGACCCACTGGAATTGTGATATAGTCAATTAAAAGTGAAACAATCTGTCTGTAAACAATTGTTGGAAAAATAACTCTTGTCATGCACAAAATAGATGTCCTAACGACTTTCCAAATCTATAGTTTGCTAGTTTGCCACTTCTCCTAGGTACACCTGGACACAGTTTTGGTTGTTGTCAGATAGGATGTTCCAAGCTTCTTGGAGAATTGACCACAGTTCTTCAATCTATTTCGGCTGTCTCAATTGCTTCTGTCTCTTTATATAATCTCAGACTGACACTATGTTCAGTGGGGGGTGTTGTGGGGGACATGACATCTGTTGCAGGGCTCCCTGTTCTTCCATTCTAACCATTTCTTTTTGCAAAAGTTATGTTTGGGAGTCTAACATTTATATTTCCTATTGACACACTAAAGCTGAAGAAGCTGACCAAATAATTAAGAAAAACAGCCAATAAGTGCCCAGCATAGATGGGAACTCCTTCAATACTGTTTAAAAAGAATCCCAGGGTGATTCCTCAAGAAGTTAGTTCAGAAAATGTCAAGAGTACATGTCTGCAATTTCTAGGCAACGGGTGACTACTTTGAAGATGCTAAAATATAGCACAGTTTTGATTTATTTTGGATTTTGTTTAGTCACAACATAATTCCCATATTTCCATTTATTTTATTCCATAGTCAAGTCACGTGGTTTTTATTGTCGTTTCAACCATATACAGTTAGTACAGTACACAGCGAAACGAGACAACGTTCCTCCAGGACCATGGTGCTACATAAACCAACATAGGACAAACACAGAACCACATGAAACCACACATACTAAATAAAATATCTATATAAAGTGCACGTGCAAACGTGTGCAAAAAGTACGGGACAGTACAATAAATTACTGACCATGAACAGGACAATAGACACAGTGAGAGACAGTGCAGCGCCGACCAGTACAATGTACCAGCTAAATGTAAACATGACATACTATGAGATAGTGTTCTATGGACATAGCAGTTATTGAGGTAGCAGCCAGTAATAGTATTTTCTCTCCCCTGGCATCAGGCGACGCTGAGGACTGGAGGCCTGGTCTCCGCAGCAAGCCGAGTTTGTGTAGCGCCTCCTGCAGGTCATCATGCAGCTTGGTTGTTGCATGAATCCTATATTTGAGCAGTGTCTGGCAATGGTAGACATGAACACCAGTTGCTCCGATGTCCATGTGCCGTAAAAGTCGGGATATTTAACAAAAATAGCACCATTTTGGTTCCGAGCGTCCGCTGCGTGCTACCGCGCTGCCATCTTGGATACTTCCAAGTTTTGATGACTTTACTATTATTCACAAATGTGGGAAAAAAATAAATAAATAAAATAAAGACTGAGTAAGTGTTTCAAAACTTTTGACCGGTAGTGTATATAAACTCTACCGGTCAAAAAAGAAACGTCCTCTCACTTTCAACTGCTTTTATTTTCAGCAAACTTAACATGTGTAAATAGTTGTTGAATCTTTTGATGGGCATACAAATAAGACATAAACTGAACAAGTTTCACAGACATGTGACTAACAGCAATGGAATTATGTGTCCCTGAACAAAGAGGGGTGTCAAAATCACACACAGAACGAGCAGTATGGCTGGTGAAATTTTCATGCAGGAGGGTCATGTCAGAATGAGCCTGAAGGAAGGGAACCACACGAGGGAGGAGGATGTCTTCCCTGTAATGCACAGCATTGAGATTGCCTGCAATGACAACAAGCTCAATCCGATGATGCTGTGACACACCGCCCCAGACCATGACGGACCCTCCACCTCCAAATCGATCCCGCTCCATAGTACAGGCCTTGCCAGTCCTGTCTGGTCCAGCGAAGGTGTCCATAGGTGACGTTGTTGCCAGTGATGTCTGATAAGGACCTGCCTTACAACAGGGCTACAAGCCCGAAGTCCAGCGTCTATCAGCCTATTGCAGACAGTCTGAGCACTGATGGAGGGATTGTGCATTCCTGGTGAAACAAGGGCAGTTGTTGTTGCCATCCTGTACCTGTCCTGCAGGTGTGATATTCGGATGTAACGATCCTGTGCAGGTGTTGTTACACGTGGTCTGCCACTGAGAGGATGATCAGCTGTCTCCTGTCTCCCTGTAGCGCTGTCTTAGGCATCTCACAGTACTGACATTGCAATTTATTGCCCTGGCCACATCTGCAGTCCTCATGCCTCCATGCTGCATGCCTAAGGCACGTTCACACAGATGAGCAGAGACCCTGGGCATCTTTCTTTTGGTGCTTTTTAGAGTCAGAAGAAAGGTCTCTTTAGTGTCCTAAATTTTATAACTGTGACCTTACCTTATCTCTAAGCTGTTAGTGTCTTAATGATTGTTCCACAGGTGCATGTTCGTTAATTGTTTATGGTTCACAGAACAAGCATGAAAAACATTGTTTAAACCATTTACAGTAAAGATTTGTGAAGTTATTTGGATTTTTACAAAATTATTTAAAAAATGCAGTGTCCTGAAAAGGGGAAGTTTCTTTTTTTACTGAGTTTACACACTGTATAATTATGTGCTATGACAACTACACTGGTAGATGTTTCTATTTATTTCCTGTTATATTACATTGGGTAATGCATCATCATCATCCTATACATGCTAAATCTATATCTAAATATGTTAATATTTAAATGTAAATGCAAATTGCTCTCAATCTTCCATCTTAGTCTCACAAAATCAGGTAGATTCTGGTATTATTTGTTTGAAACTGCAAGATCTAGCAAACTACCTGCTTTGCTACCTCAATGTTCCTCAAAACTGTCAATGTTAAGAATCATGAATGAAAACCAAACCTCTTTGCTCCTCCTTATTTTCATTTTTCAGTTTGCATGGTTTTGAATCACTCTGCATGTCTTCTTTTTGCTTTTCAACAGCGGATTGCAAACTATTAAAGCACACTACCGCCACCTGCTGTTAGCTCAGACCAGTGACTTTCTGTTCCCCTTTCTCCCTCCCCTCAGACCATCAGAGCGCCCAGTTCCATCTGGGAGGTGCATGTTCAGCTCCTCAAGCTTTGACTCAGATCCCTTATCAATCCCAAGAGAAAGTAGAGATAAAAAAAATACTTAAAGTAGGCAATATAATATACTACAGGGTAGACAGAGTACAGTTGTAACACTGTGAATATTTCCCTTTTCATGCATGTTTGAACAGTCACTATCAGTGTGCAGATTGACATTAGCATCCTTTCTGTGTGAGGAATTTGAAGGGCATAATCCACACTTCTTTTTTTTTATGGGTTTCACAGTTCTGTACTGACACTTTAATTGTGACTGACCAAGAAATGTCCTTCCTTGTTGTAATCACTGATTATTCAATGCAAAATAAACATATTTTGAAACACGCTAGGATTCAAGTTCACTGAAAAAATCACTATAATGTCACTATATAGTGTCTGAGGCATAAGAAACACATACAATAATTGTTTATTTATTAAAAATGGAAGACATAACACATCAGATTTTTTTTTTCATTCAAAGATCATGTTTTAAGCTTTGAGCTCATTTTCTTCTTTAATACATATAGATATAGATATATATATATATATATATATATATATATATATATATATATATATATATATATATATATATATATATAAATAATTTTCTGGTGACTACGTAGGTGAATTTTTATTGGTATCTTACATCCATTTTAGTGGCCCAGCCAAAACCCGGACATGAACACAATCAAACATCTCTGAAGAAACCTGAAAATGGCTGTCCACCGACAGTCCCCATCCAACCTGACAGAGTTTGAGAGGATCTGCAGAGAAGAATGGCAGAAAATCCCCAAATCCAGGTGTGCAAAGCTTATCACATCATTCCCAAAAAGACTTAGGCTGTAATTGCTGCCAAAGCTGCTTCAGCTAAGTACAATGTCCAGGGCCGTAGCTAGTTGGGTGAAAGGTGGTGACGATTCTAGTGACCCACGGGTCCAGGGGATCCACAACAAATACTAAATTGTATTTTTTTAATAGGAAAGGGGCCCTGAGCAATACACAGTCAGGGGGCCCAAAATACCTTGCTACAGCCCTGCTTATGTCAATGTGATATTTCAGTTTTTTCTTTTTTAATACATTTACAGTTATAAATATATGGGTTTTGCTTTGTCATTATGGGTTATGGAGTGTAGATTGATGTGAAAAAAATTTAAATATAATTTAAAGCATTTTAGCATAAGGCTGCAACATACCAAAATGTGAAAAAATGAAGGGGTCTGAATACTTTTTGAATGCACTGTATATATTTCTATGAACAATTTTGAAAAGGATCAAATATTAATTGTAAGTACAAAATTAGAAAATACTACTTAGTACTTAGTTTTTCCTAATTTTTTTTATTTACTTGTTTGTTGAATGTTAAACTGTTATATAAAACCAATATCACACTCTCAATCATGCTGTGTGGCCCTAAATCAGCACAGCTGTAATTACCTGAGGCACTCAGCCTGTGAACTGGGCTGGACTGGGAAGAGAAATCAGCCCAGGATTTTACATGGCAACTGGCCCAACTGTTGGGGGGGTGAGCCATTTTGTGGTCCGTTATGCATAGCAAGGCAGCACATTTTTGCTTAGTGCTGACCATTACGGCATGTTTCGCGGCCGACCCACCGGCCCGCTCAGTTCTCCCGATGGCCAGTCTGCCCCTGATCGGCTCCAAAGTGCGTCAGCCCATCGGGAAAATGCCTGGTATGCCAGATTACCAGTCCAGCCCTGGCTGTGCTGATATAGAGCAATACAGCACACTTGCTCGTGTGATATTTCTTTAAAAAACTGTAAAACTAAGATTTAATAACCTGATAACAAAGAGTAATGTACAGATGTGCTCGAGAAATTTGCAAACTGTAATCACGAGCTAGGATGTTTGTGTGTTTGCCAGACTTCTTCACTAAAACAACACCATGAACCTGGCAAAGGATTCTTCAAGCATTGTTCATTTAATGGCCCTGACATCAACGAACCGTGTTCAGAGTGCTACATTTCCATGAAGTGTCTGTGAAACCGCATGAGCAGTTTGTGCCTTAAAGTAAATTATAAGGTTCCTATTAGGGGTAATCTACGGGTAACCATTGATGATAAGCTAAATTTCACAGACCACATCTCAAAGACTGCAAGATCATGTAGATTTACACTCTACAATATCAGGAAGATAAGACCTTTCCTCTCTGAACATGCCACACAACTGCTTGTTCAGTCACTTGTCATCTCTAGACTGGACTACTGTAATGCTCCCTTTGCAGGCCTTCCTCCATGTGCTATTAGACCTCTGCAAATGATCCAGAATGCAGCAGCACGTCTGGTCTTTAATGAACCAAAGAGAGCACATGTTACACCACTCTTTGTCTCTTTCCACTGGCTGCCGGTTCGTGCACGTATTAAATTCAAGGCCCTGATGCTGGCATACAGAACAGTCACTGGATCTGCTCCAGCATAACTAAAATCATTTATGCAGAGCTACACTCCCACCAGAAGCCTGCGGTCGGCTAAGGAACGTCGCCTTGTTGTACCAAAACAAAGAGGCACCAAAACACTTTCCCGGACTTTCAGTTTTATCATTCCACGTTGGTGGAATGACCTCCCCAACTCAATCCGTGAAGCTGACTCACTCTCTATCTTCAAAAAACGGCTAAAAACACATCTTTTCCAAGAGTATTTAACCAGTCACTAAAAAAAATAAAATAAAAAAAATAATAATAATAATTTACAATTCTTGTTGCACTTAAATCGGTTTTGTATACTATTCTGATGATACTGAAACTTTGTAGTATGGCACTTTTTGTACCACTGTCTCCTTAAGATGATTCGCTTATGTTTTTCCTCTTTTGTAAGTCGCTTTGGATAAAAGCGTCTGCCAAATGAATAAATGGAAATGGAAATGTATTACTGTGTGAAAATTTGAAGATTAAGCCTTGCTGTGTGCTTTTGTTTACCTACAGGGGTGGTTCTAGGGTCAGTGTATATTAGGGGCTTAGCCCAGACCTTTGTGGATATGTATAGGGGCCATCCTTTGAAGAAATGTCAGAACATAATACACTTTTTTAAATAAAATGACTTATGTGAGGTGTCATTTACATAGTTAATCATTAAATATTACTTAAACTAAAAAGTCTTACTAACTTTTGTCTCAGCCACAGACATGCTCAAATCTCAGAAATTGTTTGGTTTTAACACTATGTACGTTAAAACGAAGTTTAAAAAAAAACAATAAATATTTGTTGCCAAACCAAAAAAATACAAAAATTGATGAGTCAAATACATTTTTTTCCATCATTATTTACTTGATCTAACAAGAAATACCCCATAAGTCGTATATGATGACAAGTTTGAAGTTATACTGAAAAATCTATTTAAAAAAAACAAAAAACTAAACAACAGCTGCATGAAATTCATTCCATTTTAATTCCTTTAATACAAATTTGAATTGCAATTCTACATCCTACTATCTACCTCAAACCGAATGGTCACCTTGGGACTGTTTAGCCAGTAGTGGCTCAGCGGTTAAGGCTCTGGGTTACTGACTGAAAGGTTGGTGGTTCAAGCCCCAGCACTGCCAAGTTGGGCCCTTGAGCAAGGCCCTTGACCCTATCTGCTGTTTCATGACTGACCCTGCGCTCCGACCCCAGATATGGGGATATGCGAAAACAAATGCATTTCATTGGCTCTGGACCTGTACTCTGCACAATGACAATAAAGTTGAATCTTTATCTTATCTTTATCTTTAGTTGAAAATAACTGCAAAAATCTCTCATAACAATGAAGCAAGCAAGGAAAGTCTCAGCCAATATTTAAATTGTTCTAAAAAAAACACCTCAGAACCAATGTAAATGATTACCTGTCTGCTTCCTTTTCACTTCATGAAATAAAACGCATGATTTTGTGAAAAGAAAATTCATACTAATAATCAAGCAGATCACGTTTAGTGTGTATTTTCAGGAGATGCTGCATGAGCTGCCTCTACTGCTCCTCTGTGATCTCAAACTGTTGATCTCCATCTGCAGGCGTGCAGCCTCCTGCTGGAAGCCCTGCTGTAGAAGGGCCTCCCTTTCCTGTAATACAATGGAAACAAACACTATTGAATAGAATAGATGACACAGATCCAAACCCTCACTTTGAAGAGGGAATTGCTCACACATTCACTGAAATGACAAAGGCCGCATTTGGAATGGAATACTACCATTCTACTCTTACCATTTCTGCCTGGGCCCGTATTCACAAAAACTCTTAATGCAGAAATTTGGGAGAAACCCTTAAAAATTAGGGGCATGTCACACTCCTAATTTTTGAACTCGTAAAATTATGTAAGAGTTTAAATGCATTTTAACGCTAAAAGTAGGTCCTAAACTCGCTTTCTGTCATCAATCCACATTAAAAACAATGTATTAGAATATTATTATGACATAAACCTTTTAAAAATGTAATCACCTGGAGTGTAATTGAGTGGATGTATTTTAATAATGTAAAACTATAATAATATAAACATCATAATATTGACATTGACCTTTAAAATAGGTATCGTAATCTTGGTGATTTCATTAATGCAAAGTTAGAGGAGTGGTGGCGTTGTGGGCTAAAGCACTGAACTAGTAAGCACAATGTTGCTGGTTCGAACCCCACGGCCACCACCATTGTGTCTTTGAGCAAGACACTAAACTCCAGGTTGCTCCAGGGGGATTGTCCCTGTAATGAGTGCACTGTTGCTTTGGATAAAAGCAAATGCATAAATGTAAATGTAGAAATGGACCGAGCCGTCACTATTCCACTACACCAGCACCACTGGGCTGTACCAGTCACTGTGGGATTCTTCTATTATCCCCATAACAAGCATGGCCTTTAATTCTTCTAGTCCCTTGATCAGATAGGATTTGTTTTGGAATCCTCACTTGGGAGATAATTCTGAAGAGTGTCTCTAACACTGCATGCAGAGATGTTGCGCAAAGGCACCGCTTTCAGATATTGCGTTGCGTAGTCCACCAGAACCAACACAAAGTGACGCCCATGTGCCGTATGCTCTAATGGCCCCTTCAAAGGAAGCGGGCGCAAAGGCGCTCTTGGGATGGCCGGCGGATTCACCAGCTGACATTCACGGCATGCCTCACACCATCTGCAAACATCCCCGCGAATGCCTGGCTAACAGAAATGGGCCATTAGATACTTCAGTGTCTTTTCCTGCCCTAAGTGACCCACCATCGGATTATAATGAGCCGTCTGGAATAACATTTCAACTGGGTTGTATCTTCCTTTGTCTGAGCGTCCTGCATCACTTGATACAACCAGTCATTTATAATTGAAAAGTGCATCACAAATCACACACTGAAATGCTCTGTTACAGGAACCATCCGCACAAATCTTGGGGGCCCATCTTGAATAGATCATCTGCTGGTCCTCCGCATGGGCCTGGAGGAGCAAAATGAATCGCTATTCCCGTTCGGTACGCAGCTCGAGGAGGGCCTGATGTAGTGTCTGGTGGATGCTGGCAAGGGTTTTGACAATGTCCTCCTGAGGGTTCCATGGTGGCGTTCTTCCTCACTTACTCCCGGGTTCGGCACCAGTGTGACAATGTTCACAGTTAGGGGAAAAGAGGAAGTTGAACCGTATATTTTAAAACACAAATTGTAGTATAGATCTGTGGATTATTGTAGGTGTTCATGCCGTTGACACAAAAATAATACTAGATCCAACCCTGACACCCTCATTCTTCACTTGTCTAAATAACAGTGTTGCACTGCATTGTGGGATACTAAAATTGTGAAATACAGATCAGGCCTTGCACTTGAATAAGTACTATATGCTTAGGTTGCATCAGGGTGTTATAGGGGGACGTACAGAAGATTTAATTCAGAATTAACAGAGTTCAATGCACTATTTAGTGTTTTTTTTTTATTATCCTAAATAGTTGTTTTGTTTAATGTCACCAATATGGTGATTGGTGTTCCCTTGGGCTGGGACCTTATTTTTTCTTAATGTTCTTCCAGAGAGGGTGTTCTCTGAAGGCGCATTTCATGATCATGTTCATATTAAAACATAATCATTCACATTTTAGGCACGTTTATGTTATTAGTAATTAATTAGTTGTCATTTTAAATTCGCCTTAGTTAGTAGATCGTTCTCAATGAGGAAAATAAAATTCAGTATTATTGATTACCTGACATCAGTCATCAGTTTGCTATTACTTACTGATTGGTTAATCATGTTTCCATATTAGTTAATTGCAGTAACTAAAGTGTTAATGTAGGACTTCTCATTAATCCTGCATTAATTCTTGTATAGATACCTAATAATGACGTACCATTATTATAAAGTGTTACCAATAATTCTATTGAACTACAACACATTAACAAAAGCTAAACTTAAGGTCTGATTAGTAGTCCGATTATAACTTGCAAATGATTTTATACTGAGTTTCTATTGTTAATGGTAAATTTGTGAATTGTCAACTGGACACATACAGATATCAACACTCTCAACAATGATGACAATCAACAATCATACTTTTAGATAAAAAGTAAAACCTGAACCAACCTGAAAAAACAAGTAACTAAACTGCAACAAAACAACAGCAAAATAAACCATTACATAGTAAAAATTCATGTAAATTCTTAATGCCACAGTGCATGTTGGGAACTGAAGTGATGACATAGTGCTGTAGATCTGAACTGTAATTACTCTGAAAAAGCTGTCAGTATTTGATGTATTCAGTAAAAAGCTGCATTTGAGCTTTACATTAAGTGTGCTGTATATTTGCAGTAAATTGCTGCCAGTATTTTACTGTAAATCTAAGAGGAATTGTTTTACAGTGTACTTGGCATATTTGTTCTGTGTTCTAAAAGAATAAAAATCAGATCAACCACAATATTTCGCTTTATATTTTAGGAGGGGTGTCCCTCACAAGGGGAACATAAAAAGATTGAAAACCCCTATGCTAGGCTGAGACAGATTTTCTAGGGATTTCCAGAAGTCAAAATGTGCATTGAGTTGATGGAAACAGTTTATTAGCAAAAATGATGATGACGTTTTGACCATTTGGGCACAAGAGTGGACCAATGAAAGTCATAAAGGGTTATAAAACACTAAACTGCATTTTTGGAAAAACTTTCCTGAGACGTTAATAAAGATGTGTTGCAGGGTGACCACATTTTTAACGTCTCTAACCAGGACTATTTTTTTTTTTTAGGGGGGGTTTCATGAAGACAGACAGACAGATAGATAACAATGTGTTCCCACTTCTTACATTTAGTTTAGCAGCCATCACTCGTTCATTGTCTTGCCGCGTTCTCTCCTGTTCTTTCTCCATCCTCTCCATGAGCTGCTTCACATTCTCATCATGGGTTCTTTGCATGTCATAAAGCATCCGATTCTGTAACTGGTTTTGTTCCTCTAGACCCTTTTGCTTCTGTTCTAAAACATTCATCTGTAAACTTGCAACTATAGAGACAGACAGAAAATGAAGGAAATCAATCTGTTGGAACGATCAAGTCAAAGTCCAACATTTCATTTTCCTAACTAAAATGTGTTTTAATTTTCAATATAAATAATAACAATAATTATTAAAAAAAAGTTTTCTCAAAGCACTTCAGAGTAACAGGTTACCATATGTATTGTATTTAAAAGCCATGATCTGCATGCGTACATAGACCAGCAATTAAAATACTGGTCTTGTGTGAACGGCCCCTACCTCAGATAGATTCACATTCGCTGAAATAATTGCTGTAGACAGCAGGCTAGTGGTAAACTATGGCAATGATATAGAAACATATCAAACATATTACTTTAAAAGAGACTTTTTGTACTGTCTTCAATTCAGTGTTTTTTTTTTCCCATCTATCCAAATGAATCAAAAAATAAATAATAATAATACTTTTCGATTTTGTGTAATTCGATTGATTAAAAATGTTAATCAATTAATTATATGCCAATTAATTAATCAACAGCCATACCTAATATTTTGGACCTGGTATGGACCAGATGATTTGTAAATGTCCTGATCCATAAAACTACAAACAAACACTTTTTCTTATTTTTTCTTACTTTTGTTTCTTATTCACAGATTAACTGGCATGTTGTTTGGACGGTGTTTAGACACATAAATCAGACCAGTATATGCACTTTAGCTTGAAAATCAGCATGTACATCTGATATTCTGAGTCAGATTTCATTAATGCATGTATTCAGTGTGAATCTGATTTTTACCCTCTTGCTGATGTTGAGCTTCAGTCAGAGATTCATCTGCAGCTAAAATGATCATTCCGGAATCCTCCTTCTCTTTCCAATATTTACTCAACACCTCTTCACTCTGTAGAAATCACACACATTATAACATATTTATTTTTTTGTCTCAGTAAGTTTATCTTAAATGCGTTTTACCTTGTTTATGACAATCGCTTTTTTTGTTAATTATATCTATCTGCTCAAGATCTTAGATTAACTTTGCCTATCTTTAGCAAGTATTTAAAAGTTATCTGCAGTGATCAGTACTGTTCTCACAGTGACTGACTTCAAGATAATGCAATAAATGCAATAGTATTCATTAGTGTGTGTTTATATTTATAAGTGTGTGTATTTCATACCATTATTAGTGTGTGTGCTTGTGATCTGTACTTCTCAGCCAGCTGTGCAAGTGTGTCTCTGTACTGTCTGTATCCTCCAGGTTTCAGATACGATCCATCAAGGAGGGCTTTTTCCAGCGGATCAAACACACAAAGCAGAACTGCCTGACACTTGCTCACATATGCTTCCTTATTCTGTACACACAAATCTTCATATTCTTTTTGAATCTTCTCCTGCAGAGAGCAAAAGTGAGAGGGATAAACAGAGGGAATAAGACATGTTCAGGTACTGTATACTGCTACAATTTTCAAACTGTATATAATTGTGTTATTGTGGGAAAAACTATATATAACCTATAGGCCAAATTGTTCAGATTTTTCAGAACACAAAAACACTGATAAGTCAATGTCTGACACAGCTTTTCAATGACTGACCCACAGCTATTGGTGTGTTTAAATCTCCAAGTCAAAGTCCAAAGTTTCAGCCACACTGAGATGCTGTGATGGGATCTTTAGAGAGCCGTTTGAAATCTGCTATCTGTTATGGTCAGTTTTTCAACTAAGGGTTAAGGTCAGGTTTGAAATTAATAATAAAAAAAAAACAAAATACATAACTTGTTTCGAGTATGTGTTCTCATTCACAGACATGTCTGTGCTGTTTTTGATTTGTTTTTCTATGTAAACATGGGTTGGGTGGCTGTCTTTGAACTTTGCACCATGTCTCGCAGTTTTTTTCTACACGTAGGACCACCTCAAAGGTGCTTGCTTTGCCTGAGCCGAGCCCATTCAGATCTATCTAAGCTGGTGCTTCTGTCCAAGCCTTTGGTCAGATAGGGTTATACATCGGCAGGCTAGGCTGGTTCGAACCTACACACAATGGCAATCCTACAGGTCTACCAAGCGAACCTTTTAAAGGACATGGGTGAACATGGCCCAGACCCAGAGTCCTTGCTGACGGTGAAACTGCAATGGCAGTGGCCAAAAAATAAAATTGTGCTTTCAGGACCTCGTCCCAACTGAAAATCTCCTTCTATGTGAGCAAAGCATTCCTGATGATCCGTGGACCTTGAAACTGGCACCAAAGCCTGTAGAAACTTCCGTGACCCCAGAGCAATTCTCTTGCTCAAGAATACAAATTGAGTCTTATGACTGCTTGTACTGCTGTTGGCAATGTGCTATCAGACTGCCTTATCACAACACAATTGCCAATGCCAGCAGTCAAGGAGGAGCCTCTGTGTCCATTGACTCATTGCATGGACGCATGGCGCAGTCATCCGGGGTTTCCAGCTGGGTACTGAGCACAGTCGTGCATGGCTATGAGCGTCAGAGGTGGCCGCCTTGTCTCAATGGCTTTGTGACACACATTTACCAAATCTGTTGATGCGGTGCTGGCTCCCCTGAGGCTGATCAATGTCCGCATATTGAACTGCCTCAACAATTGGCATGCAAGCACAGCTTATACACTTAGCTTTTTGCCTTCAAACTCAATGTTGGAGTGTTGCAACACAAAGAAGGTATGGTAAGGTGGAACTGGAGTGGTTCGCCAGAAGGCAGGAGCCCGCTGCCATCTGCCAGGGGACAGAGGATCTCGCTGCCAACAGCCTGGAGCAGAGGAGCCTCTGCCAGGGTCAGAGGAGCTAGCTGCCAGCAACCAGGAGGCAGAGGTGCCACTGACGTCTGCCTGGAGGTGGAAGAGCCTGTTGCCGTCCACCAGGAGGTGATGTCCAGTGTCATCGCCTGGCATCACAGAGGACCGGTGCCCAGCTGGCTGAGGACCAGGCGACAGTGTGTTCGGGGACTGATGAGCCACTCTATCTTTCCTCTCCCTCTCATTCTTTCTGTCCCCCTTGCTCTTTCTCTCTCCTTTCCCTCCCCTCGTCTCTCTCTTAGTTTCTCAGGAGGCAGGGAAGGCCGGCTGAAAGGGCAACACCTCCTGGGGGGGTGCATGGTTTTGGCACATGGTTGCTGGTCCAGGCTTGCCTACAGGATAAGCAAGGTCCCCACTGATTAGTCAATGAACTTGCACCTTGTTCCAAAAATAAGTTTCCATTTCAAGTTGGATCAGACACTATGGGAGCTCCTCTCAGGAGTAACAATCTCTGAAACCCTATAAAACAACAGCAATTACATATTGGCAGGTGGTGTTTGGGTGTTCCCCTCCTATGCACGCAAATCACGCACATATAAACACAAGGCACAATGCCTCATCAGCAGAATTTTTCAACTGAAGGGAGGAGAGCACATCTTTCCATCCATTAACAGCGAGAAATCTGTAGTGTGGCAAAGCTAGGCAGGTTCCCTCCTTTCAGGGAACAAAGGTTACCCAAGGTTATTCATTACCAAGAAGTTGACCACCCTAAACTGTCAGACCCATTTGGGCCAGCGACTATAATCTAAACACCAGCTTGATGATTTTAAGCTAGTATGACAAGCTAGTAGCTGGTTTGTTGGTGGTGCAAGATGGCCTACCAGATCAGTATTATAAAGAAACAAGAATATCATGAAGAAAGTTTGTAGGGTCTGCGGCGGAACAACCTGCCCCTCCCTCTACAATTTAAAAGCCTTATTTGGGCAGTGGATGCACACCTGGTGTGAATATAGCCTCATAACTGCTGCCATTAAAACACAGAGTGCACCTCTCCTCCTGAAGCTGGCTTCTATCTCTTTGTGCACACATAGATCCAGAAATGGAGTGGGGAGAGTCCGGCGCAAGTTTAATGCTTCGCCAGACCCTCACCCCAGACCCCCGGTGCAAATTAGATGCAACGCCAGGGATTGGAGCACGCGTCCCAGCCGATGGGCTGGGGGGCGGGTCCGCCAATTCTCTCACACACCATAACCCCAGAGAAGCCGAGCCATTCTGTGGAAGTCACCGCCCCTTGTGTCGCGGATCCAGGATGGGACTGCGTCATGGCCGCCAGACCCAGCCCATTACACCTGGACCTTACTCACTCTACACTTCCCACTGGCTGGGACACGTGCTCCATAGCCCCATTCACAGTGAGGATGCCAGATTCCCCTTTATTTTGGTCTCTTGCTCACCCTGCTACAGGTCATTAACTTTGCCTGGAGTATAGTAGGTGTGGGTGTTAAAGGGTTAGTTCAACCCAAAATGAAAATTCTCTCATCATTTACTCACCGTCATGACATTCCAAATGTTTAGAACTTTCTTTCATCTGCAGAACACCAAGATTTTTAGAAGAATATCTCAGCTCTGTAGGTCCATACAATCCAAGTGAATGGGTGCATTGGGAATATTTTGAAGCTCCAAAATCCATATAAGGGCAACATAAAAGTACTCCAGATGACTCTGATAGTTAAATACATATCTTCTGAAGTGATATGATAGGTGTTGGTAAGAAACAGATCAATATTCAAGTCCTTTTCCTTCACTTTCTCTTTTTTCTCTGTTTCTGATTCATATTCTTTTGTGTGTATCGGCCCCTACTGTGCAGGGATAATTTATGATAAAAAAATTACTTATTACCACTGGAGTCATATGGATTACCTTTATGCTCCCTTTATGTGGTTTTTGGAGATTCAAAATATTGGCACCCATTCTCTTGCATTGTTGGACCTACAGAACTGATATATACTTCTTAATTTGTGTTCTGCAGAAGAAAGTAAGTCATACACGTCTGGGATGCCAGGAGGGTGAGTGAATCAAGAGAATTTCGATTTTTGGGTGAACTATCCCTTTAAAATTCTATCATGACTATCATGGTCGTGCACACCAATTTCCTTTTTTGAAAGCATGTATAAATGAGAGTAATACCTCCAAACCTGAGAAAAAAAATTCAACATTAACTACACTCTTCTATCTACTGATATGTTTGCAGGTACCGCAAGCTCTCGTTGGTAAATATGTTCTATGTCGTTGAAGGATGTGCTCATGAAAACTTCAATGGCTTTCTTCTCTGCACTTTTGTGGATGTTAGACAGCTGTTTTGGATCGACTGGAATCTGGATTAAACTGAACATCTCAGTCATGTAGATTTGCAGGGCCTCATCCACTGCTTGGACATTATGGATCTGAGCTAGGGACACCACTGCATTTTCCAGACATGGAACATTTCCTCTGCGGATTGCCTCCACATACACCTCAGCCAGACTACCCAGAACTGCCAAAAGACAAGATACATTTTTAATCAGTTATTCAGTCTTTCATTTGTTCATTATATCACGTTTATTAAGGAGTTATCTAAAATTGTCATGAAATTCTGCAGTTGATGATTTTGGTTGTAGCTACTCAGAAATAATGCTATTGGGAAATATTTAGAAGATACACCAAGAAGATGATCTAACTTTCATACTGTATATTCTGGAAATAAAGTTACAACTGAATATAAGTTACACCTGAAATTATATTGACAGACAAAAACACACACAAGTCACATTCATGTACAGTTGCTATGCATGGGAAGACACTCTGTGAAGATCATCTCAAAATCTTTACATTGTACTAGCATGTTGTATTGGTGTTTGTTTTAATCAAGAGTAATCATGTGTAACCTTTTATTCATTTTCTGTTAGTTTCAAGAAAAACATTCTACAAAACTGTACAAAACATCTGTTAATTACATATGTGACCATGTGCTCTCTCATATAAATGAATCTTGTCAGTGAAACAATATGCTAGTTGCATTCTATCCATTAATGTTAATGACTGTCATAAAATGTGCAATTACTTAAAAATAGACTAGAAATATAGAATAGAAAAATACACTACTTAAAAATGCTATGGTACATTAAGTGTTTATTTTTTTAATGCCATGGTTTGGGAGGTACAGATTCTGACCTGGTCCGGAGACTATGCGACCTTCCGTGAGAGTTTTTGACTCTGAACTGCTGTAGATGTATTTGCAGAAATGTTTTGCCTCCTGCAGGAACTCTGGATCCAGCTCTGCTTCAGTCAGCTGCTCCATTCTTCTCATCTCCTTCGTTCCAGCAGGCCGAGGAAACACAAAACACTTTCTCACCGCAAAAAAATTCCGCAGACAGCGGCGGGGCAGGTTATACTGCTCAGTCTGAGGTGAACTGTCTATGAGTAAAAAAATAAATAAGAGTAAAAAGCCAACAATTTGAAATATACAGTGTGGAAAATGTTTCTGCTTGTTGGGAAAACTTTTTATGAATTCATAAGCAGTTTCGGACTCTTTTGAACCTTTCAAAAGACTTTGAAGTCTTTCTAATACAACAATCAGTACATCATCCTGAGAGAACGAGGGAGGAATGTGGCAGGGCAGGTTAATCAAGCCTCTGAGAGGGATAAAGGCTGACTGGAAGCTGCAGTTCGACAGAGAGAGAGATTTACGGGCAGCTGACCGACATCTTTGTGTGTTTGTCATTTTGTTTCAGTTTTATATTAAACTATTATTTATATTGTCAAGCCGGATCTCGCCTCCTCGTTTCCATTAATCCCTTTAAAGTGCCATTGTTATTTTTAGTGTTATTTTATTATAAATTAATTGCACCAAACAAATGGATTTCAATGTCATTGTAGTCTGCTTGATACAGCATCATTACAGCCCTACAGAAGTGAGTGAAAGGAGAGTGTGTCAGTGATAGTATTTACATATGTCATACAGTTTCCCTTACCTGTCTTGAGTTTCAAAGCTCCCTCCAGATATTCATCAGATGTGATCGGTTCATTGTCCTTTATTAGTTCCAGAGTGAAATCACGAACAGTCCAGACAAAAGATGGAAAAACCTTCATGAATTCTGCAGAATCATCCTTATTGTCTTGCACCGACTTCACGCAGATGTGCTCTCTCAGCACTGTCACATAACTACAGGCAGTTGCATTTAGGAGGAATTACACTGTGTGCTTGTAAATTTATATCATTTAGTTAATACACCGATCAGCCACAACATTAAAACCACCTCCCTAATATTGTGTAGGTCCCCCTCGTGCTGCCAAAACAGCGCCAACCCACATCTCAGAATAACATTGTGACACCTATTCTTCTCACCACAGTTGTACAGATCAGTTATCTGAATTACCGTAGACTTTGTCAGTTCAAACCATTCTGGCCATTCTCTGTTGTGGACAGAAATGCCTTGTTGATGAGAGAGGTCAACAGAGAATGGCCAGACTGGTATCTCAGATAACCGCTCTGTACAATTGTGTTGAGAAGAATATCAGGCTGCTGTTGTTGTTAAGCTGCTGGTTTCAGTGCAAAAACCTGTGTTTTATTTCCTAACCACCTCCAATCTAGTTTAAAACAATAGTTCACCAATAAAGGAAAATGTTGTCATCATTTTCTCACCCTTATTTCATTCCAAAAACGTATGATTTTTATCACGGCTGTCCTTAGCACGTTCAGTTTTACCTTTGCAGGGTTTAAGCGCAAATCATTGTAAATGAGCTTCTTTCATGCAATCCTGAATGCACAAATGAGAGCTACTAGTGGAAGTCAGGATATTTCAGGTGCAAACATGACACCTCTCTGAGTCAATTGGCCTCAGATTGTGCTTTACTTACAAAACTATGTGCTATTTGCCCAGTGCAGTTAATAATGCAGAAAGCAAGCAGTAAATAGACTTTCATATAAATAATTCAACAAAAGTCTCATTAAGTTCACTATCATATTTTTTCTTATGCGAAACGCAAAATGAAAAAAGAAAATGAATATCAGGTCCATCTTTTGAATACAACAGCAGTAGACAACGACTCACTTTAAAGCTTAGAAAGAGACTCAAACATATCATAGAAGTAGTCCATGCAAGTCATGCGTCATATTCCAAGTGTTCAGAAGACATATCATTTAGTCCAGATTTTAGGATTGTTTGCATCTGCATAATTCCAAGAGAATCTAAACTGGCGCTGTCAGCATGTGCAAATAACAGAACTTTTAAGTGGCAAATTTTTTGTGAATTCCCCTCTGTGTTGAAAGGATACTGCAGTTTTTCCAGTGCCATATTGTCTATGATTCCTAAGCTGTTGTACACCAGGGTGCTGCTGAGCAGAAGAGCCAGACAGAAGATCCAGGTGTCGTGTTTGGCATCCCCCTTAAACATTCGGCCACAGGAAAAATATTCTATCAATGGAGGCGAGGCTGTTACACCTCAGGTGGGAATTTGTTTGCAAGAATTAAACAGTCCAGAGTCAGTAAGTCTGCTTTTACCACTCTTACCACATCAATGCCTCTAAAATGCTTGCATATACAACTATTTCCTCATACCACTGATTAAGTTGTTATTATATTTTGAAACTTTGCAACAAGATAATGACAAAGTGATATAACTATTAGCTGTGTAGTTTTTAGAAAATGTATCAACCCCATTTAAAGGAATAGTTCACACATACATTAAAATTCTCTCATCATTTACTCACCCTCAAGTGATCCCAGTTGTGTATGACTTTCTTTCATCTTCAGAACACAAATTAGGATTTTTAGAATATCTAAGCTCTGTAGGTCCATACAATCCAAGTAAATACTTTGAAAAGGCACATAAAAGCAGCATAAAACTGAGCCATCCAATGGTTAAATTCATGTCTTCAGAATTTATATGAGAAGTGTGGGTGAGAAACAGATATTTTAAGTCCTTTTTTACTATAAATCTACACCTTTGACAAGCCCCGGCCAGTAGGAGGGGATGTGCACGAAGAACGCAAATCACCAAACACATAAGAAGAAGAATGTGGAAGTAAAAGTGAAAGTTGATTAACTGCAAAATAAAAAGAATAAAAAACAGTCATATGGATTATTTTTATGCTGCATTTATGTGCTTATTGGACCTTCAAAATACTGGTCACCATTCACTTGCATCGTATGGACCAACAGCTGAAATATTCCTACAAAAAAAATAATTTGTGTTCAGCAGGTGAAAGAAAGTCATACATGTGGGATGGCATGAGGGTGAGTAAATTATGAGAGAGTTTTCATTTTTGGGCGAACTACTGTATACCTTTAAATTAATAAGTGTTTCAACAAATCAGAATCAAGAATTCAACAATGCTCTGGTATAACAACATGTCATGCTCTCCTATTCTACCATTGCTTTTATCAACAAACAAAAAAATATTCTGTCAAAGGAATATTTCACCCCAAAATAAAAATCCCATCATTTACTTGCATTACTATTAAATGATACTGTCAATAGGGTTGTAGATTGTGTTGCTATTCTGTCTGTTTTTATGCCGTTGGAGGAGTCCTCACCTTGTCTACGTCTCCAAGTCCCTCAGTGTCCAGCAGCACCAGAGTGTGTCCTGCTTTAGTGGGGTGAGAGACACACCACATCCAGATGCCTTTGGTCTTCGACTCGATCGTGCTGCCGAGAGCAAAGCCTGAGACCACAGAAGTGGTAAGTATTATTACTATTATGTGAATATTATTGTTCTGACATGTAAAATAATTTGCAGTGTTTCTCTAACCAGACTGTTGTCCTGCCAGGCGGTTCATCAGGTAAGACTTCCCAGTTCTGTAAAGTCCCACCACAGACACCACCACGACCGGCTCTCTGATGCTATCCAGAATATCTTTGGCCTCTTTTCTCACACATAACAGCCCATCACCATCAGTTTCAATCAAACACACTGGAGCTGACATGAACCTTGTAGACGCCATATCTATAAACACTACGTCTACAACACACACAACAGACAAAAACAATGAGTACAACATAAGCATAAAACACAACATCAACAACAGCACTCACACAACACTTATAAATCAACATTATATCAATATGGCAACACCAATATATATTTTATTCGTTTCTATTCCACTAATACATTCTGAAGATTGTATACTAACATGAATATGTTACATTAGATCCGATTAACGCAAATGAAATCTGATTGTTAATTACCTTGAGGTCAAATGATCCTTCGGTTTAAAACAACGTTCCGGCTTTACTGTTGTTTGTCTGGAGACAACCGCACCAGTCTGAGCTCAACTCTGAGGTATTTAGTTTTTTTTTTTTCGCTCCTTATTTGGCATCATGAAAAATGTTATCAGCCAATAAGAATAAAAATGAAAGTGAAAGTACGTCACCAGAGATTATTTAGCAGAGACGGGTCACTTCTATTAAAATTAACGGGAGAAATTTTAACGGTGAACGGATGTAGAAAGGAAGTTCCGCCCTAGAGGTAAAATAGCCAATCCCCTTTTAGATACAGACATCGCCTAAAAATCAACTCGAGAACGCGCATGCGCATTAGCGATGAAGTCGGGGATTTTTTTTTTTTTTATGTATTTATTTTAAGCATGATCTGTGATAAAGCAGCACAATTTTGTGACACCAGTGTTTTCAGATTTAACTTGTGCTTTGAAATATTTTCTTTGATCGTAATCTTGACCATCCGTTTCGGAGATTTCGGTCTTTCCCAATTCAAGTAGATAAGAACTGCACTCTCATGACTAGCTAAACACAGGTTGATATCACTCCCAGAAATTCAGTTTTTCCCCATTGTGGTTATCGCTGAGCTCCAGTGTTTCTCCCTTAACGATCTGCACCGTTTCGAAAGTTTATTTGTTCATTTAATCTAATCTAACATTGACAAAAATCTTTGGTAAAATGACCTTTGATTTAAAGATGTCTAAAGAAAATAAATAAAATAATAATAAAAGAGACAAAGAGAGACGGGGGAAATAACTGAGCAATGCAATCTACAATACTAACATAAATGTTACATTAGATATGATTAACACAAAATCTGATTGTTAATTACCTTGAGGTCAAATGATCCTTCGGTTTAAAAGGTTTTGGCTTCTGTTGTTTGTCTGGAGACAACTGCACCAGTCTGACGTCAACTCTTGAGATATTTCGTTTTTTTTTGTTTTTTGCTCCTTATTTGGCATCATGAGTTCAGTCATATAACGGTGATCAGCCAATAAGAATCGAAATGAAAGTAAAAGTATGTCACTCGTAATCCCCCACTGTGTTTATCCCTGAGCTCCAGGGTTTCTCCCTAAATGATCTGCACTGTTATGAACGCTCTTTGAATAACTTACTCTTATTGTAACGTTGGGGCAGACAGGAGCAGATAAAGACAAGAGCGGGCAACAACGATTATGTGAAGAACCCAATTGCAGTTTTAGACAACCAATTAAAATACAAGACTGATGAAGAGATGACAGGACAATGGAACCTTATAAACCAAAAAAACAAAAACAAACTAGAACTGATAAAAAGATAATCAAGACAATGAAACAAGACAGAAGACAGAACTAATAAACATTGTGAAACACAACTAGGAAATCTCATGACATGAAACATAAAACACAGTTAAAAAAAAATGAAAACATGAAAACAAAACATGAACAAATATACATATATGTGACTCTTATCTAACATTAATAGAAACCCCCTTGGGCAACCCAGATACAGTTTACTGACAAGGATACATATGCCTAACTGAAGTCTTAACCGATCAAAAGTCCTTTTGATACATATTATATTTATATATTATATAAAGGTTTATTGTGTGTGTGTGTGTGTGTGTGTGTGTGTGTCTGCAAACGGAAAGTAATGTTTCTGGATTTTATATCTACCAATCCTTGACTTCCTTCTTGAACAGGAAGTAACAAAGCAGCAGAGCAGATCCAGTGTTGTCCAGACCAGAGTAGAAGCAACCAAATTATTGGTCACTAAAATTCTTACCTTATAAGACAGCTGAGGTAGCAAATATTTCCATCTAGACAACTTTTTACACACCTTCTCTACTGTGCCCTCCCAGTTTAACTTTTGAAAAGTATCCGACCCCAAAAAAATTCCTTCTCTGCCCCACCTAAGGTCCCATGGCAATTTTGGGAGAATTTCAAACTGCCCTGACCCACACAAAATGATTTTCATGTATTCCAGTTTACTTTATCTGATGAAGCTTTCTCATTACATTTAAGAACTTCAGATAATCTCTTAATATCCTCATTATGATTTACAAAAACTGTAATATCATCAGCATGAGCAGACAGACATATCTTTGAGAAAACAGAAGATCCAGGCACATGCAATACCCATCTTGACCACACAAGAAGCATCAGTATATAACAATTGCACCAACTTTAAGAAATTGTCACCAAAACCAAAGACCTTTAACACATTGAATAGATAGTTATGGTTAACACGATCGAAAGCTTTCTCTTGATTCAAAGAGACCAAACCAACATTCATATTAAAAACATTACACATATCCAAAACACCTCACGCTAAAAATAAATCGTCCTTAATAGACCTCTTAGGAACACAATATGATTGATCCTTGTGTACAATCAATTCTATATCATTTTTTTATCTATTTGACAAGCATTTTGTGAACATTTTGTATTCAGTTGTAAGAAGTGCAACAGGATGCCAGTTCTTTACAAAAAGCTAGATCCCCATTTTTGGCAATAATGATAAAACAGCATATTGACAGGAAGTAGGCAAAACACCATCTCTTATACAGTCGCAAAAAACATCAAAAAGGTCCTTGCCTATCCAGTTCCAAAACCTCTTATAGAAATCTGCTGGCAGTCCATCCATTCCAGGGGATCATCCTATTTTAAGATTCCCAACAGCAGCAGTAACTTCCTTAAATGTTATATTGGCATCCAAAGCAGTTTTAGAATCAATGTCCAACTGAGGAAGATTCATATCCCACCATTAATGTGGAAAAAAAAAAAAAAATAAATAAATAAAATAAAGACTGAGTAAGTGTTTCAAATCTTTTGACCGGTAGTGTATATAAACTAAAAAAAGAAACGTCCTCTCACTTTCAACTGCTTTTCTTTTCAGCAAACTTAACATGTGTAAATAGTTGTTGAATATTTTGATGGGCATACAAATAAGACATAAACTGAACAAGTTTCACAGACATGTGACAAACAGCAATGGAATTATGTGTCCCTGAACAAAGAGGGGTGTCAAAATCACACACAAAACGAGCAGTATGGCTGGTGAAATTGTCATGCTGGAGGGTCATGTCAGAATGAGCCTGAAGGAAGGGAACCACACGAGGGAGGAGGATGTCTTCCCTGTAATGCACAGCATTGAGATTGCCTGCAATGACAACAAGCTCAATCCGATGATGCTGTGACACACCGCCCCAGACCATGACGGACCCTCCACCTCCAAATCGCTCCCGCTCCATAGTACAGGCCTTGGTGTAACGCTCATTACTTTGACAAAAACGTGAGTCCGACCATCCGACCATCACAAAACCATGACTCATCAGTGAAGAGCACTTTTTGCCAGTTCTGTCTGGTCCAGCGAAGGTGCCCATAGGTGACGTTGTTGGCAGTGATGTCTGATACGGACCTGCCTTACAACAGGCCTACAAGCCCGAAGTCCAGCGTCTATCAGCCTATTGCGGACAGTCTGAGCACTGATGGAGGGATTTTGCATTCCTGGTGAAACAAGGGCAGTTGTTGTTGTCATCCTGTACCTGTCCTGCAGGTGTGATATTCGGATGTAACGATCCTGTGCAGGTGTTGTTACACGTGGCCTGCCACTGTGAGGATGATCAGCTATCCTTCCTGTCTCCCTGTAATGCTGTCTTAGGCATCTCAAAGTACAGACATTGCAATTTATTGCCCTGGCCACATCTGCAGTCCTCATGCCTCCATGCTGCATGCCTAAGGCACGTTCACACAGATGAGCAGAGACCCTGGGCATCTTTCTTTTGCTGTTTTTTTAGAGTCAGAAGAAAGGTCTCTTTAGTGTCCTAAGTTTTATAACTGTGACCTTAATTGCCATAACTGAATAATGTGACATCTAAGCTGTTAGCGTCTTAATGACCGTTCCACAGGTCCATGTTCATTAATTGTTTATGGTTCACTGAACAAGCATGAAAAACATTGTTTAAACCCTTTACAATAAAGATTTGTAAAGTTATTTGGATTTTTACAAAATTATTTAAAAAATGCAGTGTCCTGAAAAAGAGAAGTTTCTTTTTTTACTGAGTTTACACACTGTATAATTATGTGCTATGACAACTATACTGGTAGATGTTTCTATTTATTTCCTGTTATATTATATTGGGTAATGCATCATCATCATCCTATACATGCTAAATCTATATCTAAATATGTTAATATTTAAAAGTAAATGCAAATTGCTCTCAATCTTCCCTTAGTCTCACAAAATCAGGTAGATTCTGGTATTATTTGTTTGAAACTGCAAGATCTAGCAAACTACCTGCTTTGCTACCTCAATGTTCCTCAAAACTGTCAATGTTAAGAATCATGAATAAAAACCAAACCTCTTTGCTCCTCCTTACTTTCATTTTTCAGTTTGCATGGTTTTGGATCACTCTGCACGTCTTCTTTTTGCTTTTCAACAGCGGATTGCAAACTATTAAAGCACACTACCGCCATCTGCTGTTAGCTCAGACCAGTGACTTTCTGTTCCCCTTTCTCCCTCCCCTCAGACCATCAGAGCGCCCAGTTCCATCTGGGAGGTGCATGTTCAGCTCCTCAAGCTCAATCCCAAGAGAAAGTAGAGATAAAAAAAAATACTTAAAGTAGGCAATATAATATACTACAGGATAGACAGAGTACAGTTGTAACACTGTAAATATTTCCCTTCTCATGCATGTTTGAACAGTCACTATCAGTGTGCAGATTGACATTAGCATCCTTTCTGTGTGAGGAATTTGAAGGGCATGATCCACACTTCTTTTTTTTTATGGGTTTCATAGTTCTGTACTGACTCTTTAATTGTGACTGACCAAGAAATGTCCTTCCTTGTTGTAATCACTGATTATTCAATGCAAAATAAACATATTTTGAAACACGCTAGGATTCAAGGTCACTGAAAAAATCAGTCAAATGTCACTATATAGTGTCTGAGGCATAAGAAACACATACAATAATTGTTTAATGAAAAAATGGAAGACATAACACATCAGATTTTTTTTTCATTCAAAGATCATGTTTTAAGCTTTGAGCTCATTTTCTTCTTTAATACATAGTCTGCAAAACTGCCTGTGAGATATATATATATAATAAATCATTTTCTGGTGACTACGTGGGTGAATTTTTATTGGTATCTTACATCCATTTTGGTGGCCCAGCCAAAACCCGGACATGAACACAATCAAACATCTCTGAAGAAACCTGAAAATGGCTGTCCACCGACAGTCCCCATCCAACCTGACAGAGTTTGAGAGGATCTGCAGAGAAAAATGGCAGAAAATCCCCAAATCCAGGTGTGCAAAGCTTATCACATCATTCCCAAAAAGACTTGGGCTGTAATTGCTGCCAAAGGTGCTTCAGCTAAGTACAATGTCCAGGGCCGTAGCTAGTTGGGTGAAAGGTGGTGACGATTCTAGTGACCCTCGGGTCCAGGGGATCCACAACAAATTCTAAATTGTATTTTTTTAATAGGAAAGGGGCCCTGAGCAATACACAGTCAGGGGGCCCAAAATACCTTGCTACAGCCCTGCTTATGTCAATGTGATATTTCATTTTTTTCTTTTTTAATACATTTGCAGTTATAAATATATGGGTTTTGCTTTGTCATTATGGGTTATGGAGTGTAGATTGATGTGAAAAAAATTTAAAAATAATTTAAAGCATTTTAGCATAAGGCTGCAACATACCAAAATGTGAAAAAATGAAGGGGTCTGAATACTTTTTGAATGCACTGTATATATTTCTATGAACAATTTTGAAAAGGATCAAATATTAATTGTAAGTACAAAATTAGAAAATACTACTTAGTACTTAGTTTTTCCTAATTTTTTTATTTACTTGTTTGTTGAATGTTAAACTGTTATATAAAACCAATATCACACTCTCAATCATGCTGTGTGGCCCTAAATCAGCACAGCTGTAATTACCTGAGGCACTCAGCCTGTGAACTGGGCTGGACTGGGAAGAGAAATCAGCCCAGGATTTTACATGGCAACTGGCCCAACTGTTGGGGGGGTGAGCCATTTTGTGGTCCGTTATGCATAGCAAGGCAGCACATTTTTGCTTAGTGCTGACCATTACGGCATGTTTCGCGGCCGACCCACCGGCCCGCTCGGTTCTCCCGATGGCCTGTCTGCCCCTGATCGGCTCCAAAGTGCGTCAGCCCATCGGGAAAATGCCTGGTATGCCAGATTACCAGTCCAGCCCTGGCTGTGCTGATATAGAGCAATACAGCACACTTGCTCGTGTGATATTTCTTTAAAAAACTGTAAAACTAAGATTTAATAACCTGATAACAAAGAGTAATGTACAGATGTGCTCGAGAAATTTGCAAACTGTAATCACGAGCTAGGATGTTTGTGTGTTTGCCAGACTTCTTCACTAAAACAACACCATGAACCTGGCAAAGGATTCTTCAAGCATTGTTCATTTAATGGCCCTGACATCAACGAACCGTGTTCAGAGTGCTACATTTCCATGAAGTGTCTGTGAAACCGCATGAGCAGTTTGTGCCTTAAAGTAAATTATAAGGTTCCTATTAGGGGTAATCTACGGGTAACCATTGATGATGAGCTAAATTTCACAGACCACATCTCAAAGACTGCAAGATCATGTAGATTTACACTCTACAATATCAGGAAGATTAGACCTTTCCTCTCTGAACATGCCACACAACTGCTTGTTCAGTCACTTGTCATAACTAGACTGGACTACTGTAATGCTCTCTTTGCAGGCCTTCCTCCATGTGCTATTAGACCTCTGCAAATGATCCAGAATGCAGCAGCACGTCTGGTCTTTAATGAACCAAAGAGAGCACATGTTACACACTCTTTGTCTCTCTCCACTGGCTGCCGGTTCATGCACGTATTAAATTCAAGGCCCTGATGCTGGCATACAGAACAATCACTGGGTCTGCTCCAGCATAACTAAAATCATTTATGCAGAGCTACACTCCCACCAGAAGCCTGCGGTCGGCTAAGGAACGTCGCCTTGTTGTACGAAAACAAAGAGGCACCAAAACACTTTCCCGGACTTTCAGTTTTATCATTCCACGTTGGTGGAATGACCTCCCCAACTCAATCCGTGAAGCTGACTCACTCTCTATCTTCAAAAAACGGCTAAAAACACATCCTTTCCAAGAGCATTTAACCAGTCACTAAAAAAAATAAAATAAAAAAAATAATAATAATAATTTACAATTCTTGTTGCACTTAAATCTGTTTTGAATACTATTCTGATGATAGTGAAACTTTGTAGTATGGCACTTTTTGTACCACTGTCTCCTTAAGATGATTCGCTTATGTTTTTCCTCTTTTGTAAGTCGCTTTGGATAAAAGCGTCTGCCAAATGAATAAATGTAAATGTATTACTGTGTGAAAATTTGAAGATTAAGCCTTGCTGTGTGCTTTTGTTTACCTACAGGGGTGGTTCTAGGGTCAGTGTATATTAGGGGCTTAGCCCAGACCTTTGTGGATATGTATAGGGGCCATCCTTTGAAGAAATGTCAGAACATAATACACTTTTTTAAATAAAATGACTTATGTGAGGTGTCATTTACATAGTTAATCATTAAATATTACTTAAACTAAAAAGTCTTACTAACTTTTGTCTCAGCCACAGACATGCTCAAATCTCAGAAATTGTTTGGTTTTAACACTATGTACGTTAAAACGAAGTTTAAAAAAAAAACAATAAATATTTGTTGCCAAACCAAAAAAATACAAAAATTGATGAGTCAAATACATTTTTTTCCATCATTATTTACTTGATCTAACAAGAAATACCCCATAAGTTGTATATGATGACAAGTTTGAAGTTCTACTGAAAAATCTATTTTAAAAAAACAAAAAACTAAACAACAGCTGCATGAAATTCATTCCATTTTAATTCCTTTAATACAAATTTGAATTGCAATTCTACATCCTACTATCTACCTCAAACCGAATGGTCACCTTGGGACTGTTTAGCCAGTAGTGGCTCAGCGGTTAAGGCTCTGGGTTACTGACTGAAAGGTTGGTGGTTCAAGCCCCAGCACTGCCAAGTTGGGCCCTTGAGCAAGGCCCTTGACCCTATCTGCTGTTTCATGACTGACCCTGCACTCTGACCCCAGATATGGGGATATGCGAAAACAAATGCATTTCATTGGCTCTGGACCTGTACTCTGCACAATGACAATAAAGTTGAATCTTTATCTTATCTTTATCTTTAGTTGAAAATAACTGCAAAAATCTCTCATAACAATGAAGCAAGCAAGGAAAGTCTCAGCCAATATTTAAATTGTTCTAAAAAAAACACCTCAGAACCAATGTAAATGATTACCTGTCTGCTTCCTTTTCACTTCATGAAATAAAACACATGATTTTGTGAAAAGAAAATTCATACTAATAATCAAGCAGATCACGTTTAGTGTGTATTTTCAGGAGATGCTGCATGAGCTGCCTCTACTGCTCCTCTGTGATCTCAAACTGTTGATCTCCATCTGCAGGCGTGCAGCCTCCTGCTGGAAGCCCTGCTGTAGAAGAGCCTCCCTTTCCTGTAATACAATGGAAACAAACACTATTGAATAGAATAGATGACACAGATCCAAACCCTCACTTTGAAGAGGGAATTGCTCACACATTCACTGAAATGACAAAGGCCGCATTTGGAATGGAATACTACCATTCTACTCTTACCATTTCTGCCTGGGCCCGTATTCACAAAAACTCTTAATGCAGAAATTTGGGAGAAACCCTTAAAAATTAGGGGCATGTCACTCCTAATTTTTGAACTCGTAAAATTATGTAAGAGTTTAAATGCATTTTAACGCTAAAGGTAGGTCCTAAACTCACCTTCTGTCATCAATCCACATTAAAAACAATGTATTAGAATATTATTATGACATAAACCTTTTAAAAATGTATCACCTGGAGTGTAATTGAGTGGATGTATTTTAATAATGTAAAACTATAATAATATAAACATCATAATATTGACATTGACCTTTAAAATAGGTATCGTAATCGTGGTGATTTCATTAATGCAAAGTTAGAGGAGTGGTGGCGTTGTGGGCTAAAGCACTGAACTAGTAAGCAGAATGTTGCTGGTTCGATCCACAAAGCCACCACTATTGTGTCTTTGAGCAAGGCACTTAACTCCAGGTTGCTCCAGGGGGATTGTCCCTGTAATAAGTGCACTGTCGCTTTGGATAAAAGCAAATGCATAAATGTAAATGTAGAAACGGACCGAGCCGTCACTCTTCGGACCAGCACCCCTGGGCTGTACCAGTCACTGTGGGATTCTTCTATTATCCCCATAACAAGCATGGCCTTTAATTATTCTAGTCCCTTGATCAGATTTGTTTTGGAATCCTCACTTGGGAGATAATTCTGAAGAGTGCCTCTAACACTACATGCAGAGATGTTATGCAAAGGCACCGCTTTCAGATATTGCGTTGCGTAGTCCACCAGAACCAACACAAAGTGACGCCCATGTGCCGTACGCTCTAATGGCCCCTTCAAAGGAAGTGGGCGCAAAGGCGCTCTTGGGATGGCCGGCGGATTCACCAGCTGACATTCACGGCATGCCTCACACCATCTGCAAACATCCCCGCGAATGCCCGGCTAACAGAAACGGGCCATTAGATACTTCAGTGTATTTTCCTGCCCTACGTGACCCACCATTGGATTATAGCCAACACAGACCGGGCACTTAGGGAACTGTATGGCAGTATAAGTCAGCAGGAAACCGTGCACCCTGAGGCTGCGTTCATTGTTGCCGGGGACTTCAACAAAGCCAACTTCAAATAATAGCACCAAAATACCACCAACACATCAGCTTTAACACACGAGGGGACCGGGTTTTGGATCATTGCTATTCTCCTTTCCGGGATGGCTACAAATCCCTCCCCGCCCACCATTTGGCAAATCTGACCACTCTTCCATTCTGCTTCTGCCCGCTTACAGGCAGAAACTGAAGCGGGAAGCACCCGCCCTCAGAATGATCCAGTGCTGGTCGGACCAATCAGACTCTGCGCTACAGGACTGTTTTGATCACGCGGACTGGGAGATGTTCCGGTCTGCCTCCGATGACGACATCGAGGTTTACGCTGATAGCGTAACGTGTTTCATCAGAAAGTGCGTAGAGGACGTTGTTCCGACAAAAAATATACGGATCTACCCCAACCAGAAACCAAGGGTTAACGGCGATGTTCGCGCGGCACTTACTGCGCGGACCACCGCTTTTAATTCCGGGAACGCGGAGGAGCGTAAACAAGCCAGTTATGCCCTCCGTAACTCCATCCGTGCAGCCAAACGCCAGTACAGGCACAAAATTGAAGAACAGTTTAACACCACTGACTCCAGAAGTATGTGGCAGGGAATTAACACCATCACGGACTATAAACGGAATAAAAACTCCGCCATGAACACCGCTGCCTCTCTCCCGGACGAGCTTATTACATTTTATGCTCGTTTCGAGGACAACAACACCGCCCTCACAGAGAGAGCACTCGCGGCCGATACTACAGATGATGGTTCACTCTCCGTCTCTGTTGCGGATGTAACCCAATCCTTTCGACGGGTGAACATCCGTAAAGCCGCGGGTCCAGACGGCATTCCGGGCCGCGTCATCAGAGCATGCGCGAACCAACTGGCTGGTGTTTTTACGGACATTTTCAACTTGTCCCTATCCCTGTCTGTAGTCCCCACATGCTTCAAAACATCAACCATTGTGCCTGTACCGAAGCAATCAAAAATCACATGCTTAAATGACTGGCTTCCTGTTGCCCTCACCCCCATCATCAGCAAATGCTTTGAGAGGTTGATCAGAGATCACATCTGCTCTGTTCTGCCCACCTCTTTGGACCCATTGCAGTTTGCCTACCGCAACAACCGCTCCACTGATGATGCCATTGCATCTACAATACACACTGCTCTTTCCCACCTGGAAAAAATGAACACTTATGTGAGAATGCTGTTTGTAGACTACAGCTCAGCATTTAACACCATAGTGCCCTCCAAGCTTGATGAGAAACTCCGGGCTCTGGGCTTAAACAGCTCGCTGTGCAGCTGGATCCTGGATTTCCTGTCAGGCAGACGTCAGGTGGTTAGAATGGGCAGCAACATCTCCTCATCACTGACCCTCAACACTGGAGCCCCGCAGGGCTGTGTTCTCAGCCCACTCCTGTATTCCCTTTACACACATGACTGTGTGGCGACACATAGCTCCAATGCCATCATTAAGTTTGCTGACGATACGACGGTTGTAGGTCTGATCACTGACAATGATGAAACAGCCTACAGAGAGGAGGTGCACTGTAGCATAAACTAGCTTCAGAGGAGGAAGGGACGCGGAAACAAGGTGGAACTCAAAGGTAAGGCTTTTAATCTTTCCAAAGTAAATTACAGAACTGAACAAAAAGGGAATGTCACAGCTTTCTAATTTCCGTTTGCCAACACGAGACTGGCGCTCTCTTTCTCCCTCCCTGGAGGCACTGGTGCTCTCTTTATGCCGCTCTCCCCATACTCACTGAAATTAGAGACAGGTGTTAGACATAATTTAGCTCAGGTGCAAGCGCCCTTACCGCTTTCTCCCTTCGGACGGGCGCTTGACCACGCCCCCGCTGCCACATGCACACTCTGACACGCTGGTGTCAGGAGCACAACCTCTCCCTCAACGTCAGTAAAACCAAGGAGCTTGTGGTGGACTTCAGGAAGAAAGACAGAGAGCACAGCCCCATCACCATTAATGGAGCACCGGTGGAGAGAGTCAGCAGCTTCAAGTTCCTCGGTGTCCACATTACTGAGGAACTCACATGGTCCGTCCACATGGTCCGTTGTGAAGAAGGCTCACCAGCGCCTCTTCTTCCTGAGATGGCTGAGGAAGTTCGGAATGAACCAACACATCCTCACACGGTTCTACACCAGCACTGTAGAGAGCATCCTGACTGGCTGCATCACCGCCTGGTACGGCAATAGCACCGCCCACAACTGCAAAGACCTGCAAAGGGTGGTGCGAACTGCCAGAAACATCATCGGAGGTGAGCTTCCCTCCCTCCAGGATATATATAACAGACGGTGTGTGAATAAAGCTCGGAGGATCATCAGAGACTCCAGTCACCCGAGTCATGGGCTGCTCTCACTGCTTCCATCAGGTAGGCGGTATCGCAGCATCAGGACCCGGACCACCCGACTACATGACAGCTTCTTCCCCCAAGCAATAAGACTTTTGAACACTTGATCTCTCACGATCTACAATCAGCACTGCACTTTATTAATCATCACTCTTTCAATATATTCTCCCAATTCAATTAGTGTTTATATATATTTATACCCTTATCTAGTGTATGTGTATTCTACATTGTGTGTATTGTGTACATTTGTTATGTAAATTGTTGTGTAAGTATGTGTACATTTGTTATGTAAATTGTTTTGTGTAAATATGTTGTTTATTGTAAAGTGGTTTATGTCTCGTCACTGTCATTACTGCTATGTTACTCGGAACTGCACACAAGAATTTCACCTACTGTTGCACTCGTGTACACAGTAGTGTGACAATAAAGTGATTTGATTTGATTTGATTTGATTTTGATTTGATTTGATAATGAGCCGTCTGGAATAACATTTCAACTGGGTTGTATCTTCCTTTGTCTGAGCGTCCTGCATCACTTGATACATACAACCAGTCATTTATAATTGAAAAGTGCATCACAAATCACACACTGAAATGCTCTGTTACAGGAACCATCCGCACAAATCTTGGGGGCCCATCTTGAATAGATCATCTGCTGGTCCTCCGCATGGGCCTGGAGGAGCAAAATGAATCGCTATTCCCGTTCGGTACGCAGCTCGAGGAGGGCCTGATGTAGTGTCTGGTGGATGCTGGCAAGGGTTTTGACAATGTCCTCCTGAGGGTTCCATGGCGGCGTTCTTCCTCCCTTACTCCCGGGTTCGGCACCAGTGTGACAATGTTCACAGTTAGGGGAAAAGAGGAAGTTGAACCATATATATATATATATATATATAGTCCAAATTTACCACATAAACATGAAGGAATTACTAATTATTTTAACGTGAGGGTCATGGTAATGCATTAATAATTAAAGAATACACTTGAATATACACAAAAGTTTTTTGTTTTTTTTTTACAAAACATTTGTAACTTTTTAATTAAGATACTGTAGGTTAATTTTACAAGTTTTAGTTTTATGTGATGTGCATTTTGTCTCAAAAAGTAACTTTTTTTTGAGTAACTTAATGGATCAAATTAAAAAAAGAATGAGTGCCTGGTCAATCAAGCTTCTAATCCAATCCAATTATGCTCAATGCCAGAAAAAAACATTTTGAATGTCTGTGAATATGTTTCACAGAAAACCTTTTACTCCCATGGAAGGAAACAGTAAGATCTCATTATTTAAAGGGTTAGTTCACCCAAAAATGAAAATTATCCCATCATTTACTCACCCTCACGCCAACCTAGTTGTATATGACTTTCTTGATTCAGCCAAACACAATCGGATTCAAAAATATCCTGGTTCTTCCGAGCTTTATAATGGGAGAGAATGGTACCTTAGATTTTGAAGCCCAAAAAAAGTGCATCTATCCATCAAAATAGTAATCCATACGGCTCCAGGGTGTTAATAAAGGCCAAGCGATGTGTTTTTGTAAGAAAAATATCTATCTATCTATATATATATATATATATATATATATATATATATATATATATATATATATATATATATATATATCACTTTATAAACTATAATCACTGGCTTCCGGTAATGGCTGTCAACACGTTCACAAGAGAGTAGAGTTCCGGCATTTGACGTTGGCATAGCGTAAGCTCCGGTGAGAAGTGATGGGCATTCCGGCTCTTTTCATTGAGCCGGCTCAGCTCATCAAGAGCAGCCGGCTCTTTTGGTTCCCAAACAGCTCTTTAAAAAAATATGTTTTCAAGTCAAACAGTTTGCGACTATGATTTGTGTTAAAACATGTGCCGGTGTAGGTTGTGCATAAAACCAGCTTTATATGAGATTTTGTTTTGGCAAATTCTTCACTGTGTTCTAACATTGTCTACATTATTAAAATGTATCCAATTGCTACTGTGCTTCCGATGCATCTCCACTTTCCAGCTGTAGTTTTCACAGCTGTCCTTACACTATCTCCTCGGCTGCTAAGTGTGTGACTGTGTCTGTGAGTGAGTGGGCTCCGCCCTCCCTCACGTATCTTTGGTTCAATGGTTGACACTACGTGTCTGATTGACAGGAACAAAATGTGAGGCTGTTAGACTGAGCAGACAGTATGTGTGAGCGCTAGAGCATTTAGGCCTATATTATTTTATTTCTTTTTAGTTCTTTGAATTAGTTAATTTTATTCATTTAAATCTTTTGATTATTCATATCTCCATTGTTTTATATTTTTATAAATAAATTTGGCTCTTCTGATATGCAAGTCGGCTCCCAAAGTTCACCTACAAGAGCCGGCTCTTAGACCCATCACTACCGGTGAGAAGTGACGAATGCAGAAGCGCGCGTTGTTTACAGTAAAGGAAAACGGCGAAAAGTAGTGAGTTGTTTTTGTTATACTGTATATTTGTATTAGTCTTAAAATGGTGCGTTTGTGCGTTTGTTCCAATCATTCTTTCATGACAGCAAACACTCTCAGTCTCTGTTAGCATTACCTCGCATTTCCTGAATGAGCATCACCACGTCTCCCGTACTCTCTGTCTACCAGATTCTTTTGTTTGTGCCGCTGCTGTAGCCTCTTCCATCTCCCGGAGTTCCTGGTTGGGGTGCTCTAGTTCAAACAAATAGGGCTGGGCAAAAAACAAAATCTCTTTTTCTCTTATATCGAAATCCTCCGACATTTTCCTTTAAAAATCCTTGTTGTTGTCTTCTAATTCGTGACCGCCGTTTTGTTTTGCTCTATCCTCTGCGTTTCTGCATTCGTCACTTCTCACCGGAGTTTACACTACGCTTACGTCATATGCCGGAACTCGACTCTCTTGTGAACACGTGGACGGCCTTTACTGAAAGTAAGTAATTTTAATTTATAAAGTTAATGGTAAATTTGTGAATTGTCAACTGGACACATACAGATATCAACACTCTCAACAATGATGACAATCAACAATCATACTTTTAGATAAAAAAGTCAAACCTGAACCAACCTGAAAAAACAAGTAACTAAACTGCAACAAAACAACAGCAAAATAGCCGTTTAGCCGTTCTAAAAGAATAAAAATCAGATCAACCACAATATTTCGCTTTATATTTTAGGAGGGGTGTCCCTCACAAGGGGAACGTAAAAAGATTGAAAACCCCTATGCTAGGCTGAGATAGATTTTCTAGGGATTTCCAGAAGTCAAAATGTGCATTGAGTTGATAGAAACAGTTTATTAGCAAAAATTATGATGACGTTTTGACCATTTGGGCACAAGAGTGGACCAATGAAAGTCATAAAGGGTTATAAAACACTAAACTGCATTTTTGGAAAAACTTTCCTGAGACGTTAATAAATATGTGTTGCAGGGTGACCACATTTTTAATGTCTCTAACCAGGACTATTTTTTTTTAGGGGGCTGTTAGGGTTTCATGAAGACAGACAGACAGATAGATAACAATGTGTTCCCACTTCTTACATTTAGTTTAGCAGTCAGCACTCGTTCATAGTCTTTCCGCATTCTCTCCTGTTCTTTCTCCATCCTCTCCATGAGCTGCTTCACATTCTCATCATGGGTTCTTTGCATGTCATAAAGCATCCGATTCTGTAACTGGTTTTGTTCCTCTAGACCCTTTTGCTTCTGTTCTAAAACATTCATCTGTAAACTTGCAACTATAGAGACAGACAGAAAATGAAGGAAATCAATCTGTTGGAACGATCAAGTCAAAGTCCAACATTTCAACCTCACTGAGATGCTGCGCTCTGATGGGACCTTGGAGAGCTCTGCATCAATTAAGCAAACAAGAGTGTTGTAATAAAAAGTGGGTTAAAAATGAATAATAATAGTAATAAGGGAATTTCCTACTATCAGAGCAATTCAAGCTTCAAGAGCAGCAGAGAATGTGTAAGGATCTGTTCACACAGAATGTTTTTGCCTTCATAACAGCTAGATTGCAACAGATTGGAACTGAACGCAGGGGTCTCAAGATTTTGTATATCCAATTTAATTTTCCTAACTAAAATGTTTATATATAAATAATAACAATAATTATAAAAAAAAAGATTTCTCAAAGCACTTCAGAGTAACAGGTTACCAAAATATGTATTGTATTTAAAAGCCATGATCTGCATGCGTACATAGACCAACAATTAAAATACTGGTCTTGTGTGAACGGCCCCTACCTCAGATAGATTCACAATTGCTGAAATAATTGCTGTAGACAGCAGGCTAGTGGTAAACTATGGCAATGATATAGAAACATATCAAACATATTACTTTAAAAGACACTTTTTGTACTGTCTTCAATTCAGTGGGGGTTTTTTTCCCATCTATCCAAATGAATCAAAAAATAAATAATAATAATACTTTTCGATTTTGTTTAATTTGATTGATTAAAAATGTTAATCAATTAATTATATGCCAATTAATTAATCAACAGCCATACCTAATATTTTGGACCTGGTATGGACCAGATGATTTGTAAATGTCCTGATCCATAAAACTACAAACAAACACTTTTTCTTATTTTTTCTTACTTTTGTTTCTTATTCACAGATTAACTGGCATGTTGTTTGGACGGTGTTTAGACACATAAATCAGACCAGTATATGCACTTTAGCTTGAAAATCAGCATGTACATCTGATATTCTGAGTCAGATTTCATTAATGCATGTATTCAGTGTGAATCTGATTTTTACCCTCTTGCTTGTGTTGAGCTTCAGTCAGAGATTCATCAGCAGCTAAAATGATCATTCCGGAATCCTCCTTCTCTTTCCAATATTTACTCAACACCACTTCACTCTGTAGAAATCACACACATTATAACATATTTATTTATTTTTTTGTCTCAGTCAGTTTATCTTAAATGCGTTTTACCTTGTTTATGACAATCGCTTTTTTTGTTAATTATATCTATCTGCTCAAGATCTTAGATTAACTTTGCCTATCTTTAGCAAGTATTTAAAAGTTATCTGCAGTGATCAGTACTGTTCTCACAGTGACTGACTTCAAGATAATGCAATAAATGCAATAGTATTCATCAGTGTGTGTTTATATTTATAAGTGTGTGTATTTCATACCATTATTAGTGTGTGTGCTTGTAATCTGTACTTCTCAGCCAGCTGTGCAAGTGTGTCTCTGTACTGTCTGTATCCTCCAGGTTTCAGATATGATCTATCACGGAGGGCTTTTTCCAGCGGATTAAACACAAAAAGCAGAACTGCCTGACACTTGCTCACAGATGCTTCCTTATTCTGTACACACAAATGTTTATAATCTTTTTGAATCTTCTCCTGCAGAGAGCAAAAGTGAGAGGGATAAACAGAGGGAATAAGACATGTTCAGGTACTGTATACTGCTACAATTTTCAAACTGTATATAATTGTGTTATTGTGGGGAAAATTATATATAACCTATAGGCCAAATTGTTCAGATTTTTCAGAACACAAAAACACTGATAAGTCAATGTCTGACACAGCTTTTCAATGACTGACCCACAGCTATTGGTGTGTTTAAATCTCCAAGTCAAAGTCCAAAGTTTCAGCCACACTGAGATGCTGTGATGGGATCTTTAGAGAGCCGTTTGAAATCTGCTATCTGTTATGGTCAGTTTTTCAACTAAGGGTTAAGGTCAGGTTTGAAATTAATAATAAAAAAAATAAAAAATACATAACTTGTTTCGAGTATGTGTTCTCATTCACAGACATGTCTGTGCTGTTTTTGATTTGTTTTTCTATGTAAACATGGGTTGGGTGGCTGTCTCTGAACTTTGCACCATGTCTCGGAACGCTGCCCAGCTGGCCGAGGACCAGGCGACAGTGTGTTCGGGGACTGATGAGCCACTTTTTCTCTATCTCTCCTCTCCCTCTCATTCTTTCTCTCCCCCTTGCTTTTTCTCTCTCCCCTCTCCCTCCCCTCGTCTCTCTCTTAGTTTCTCAGGAGGCAGGGAAGGCCAGCTGAAAGGGCAACACTTCCCCTCTGGGGGTCTCTCTGTCGGGGGGGGGGTGTCAGACACTATGGGAGCTCCTCTCAGGAGTAACAATCTCTGAAACCCTATAAAATAACAGCAATTACATATTGGCAGGTGGTGTTTGGGTGCTCTGGGGAACTGGGCACAATGCCTCATCAGCAGAATTTTTCAACTGAAGGGAGGAGAGCACATCTTTCCATCCATTAACAGCGAGAAATCTGTAGTGTGGCAAAGCTAGGCAGGTTCCCTCCTTTCAGGGAACAAAGATTACCCAAGGTTATTCACTACCGAGAAGTTGACCACCCTAAACTGTCAGACCCATTTGGGCCAGAGAACATAATCTAAACACCAGCTTGATGACTTTAAGCTAGTATGACAAGCTAGTAGCTGGTTTGTTGGTGGTGCAAGATGGCCTACCAGATCAGTATTATAAAGAAACAAGAATATCATGACGAAAGTTTGTAGGGTCTGTGGCGGAACAACCTGCCCCTCCCTCTACAATTTAAAAGCCTTATTTGGGCAGTGGATGCACACCTGATGTGAATATAGCCTCATAACTGCTGCCATTAAAACACAGAGTGCACCTCTCCACCTGAAGCTGGCTTCTATCTCTTTGTGCACACATAGATCCAGAAATGGAGTGGGGAGAGTCCGGCGCAAGTTTAATGCTTCACCAGACCCTCACCCCAGACCCCCGGTGCAAATTAGATGCAACCCCGGGGATTGGAGCACGCGTCCCAGCCGATGGGCTGGGGGGCGGGTCCGCCAATTCTCTCACACACCATAACCCCAGAGAAGCCGAGCCATTCTGTGGAAGTCACCGCCCCTTGTATAGCGGATCCAGGATGGGCCTGCGTCGTGGCCGCCAGACCCAGCCCATTACACCTGGACCTTACTCACTCTACACTTCCCACCGGCTGGGACGCGTGCTCCATAGCCCCATTCACAGTGAGGATGCCAGATTCCCCTTTATTTTGGTCTCTTGCTCACCCCGCTACAGGTCATTAACTTTGCCTGGAGTATAGTAGGTGTGGGTGTTAAAGGGTTTGTTCACCCCAAAATGAAAATTCTCTCATCATTTACTCACCGTCATGACATCCCAAATGTTTAGAACTTTCTTTCATCTGCAGAACACCAAGATTTTTAGAAGAATATCTCAGCTCTGTAGGTCCATACAATCCAAGTGAATGGGTGCATTGGGAATATTTTGAAGCTCCAAAATCCATATAAGGGCAACATAAAAGTACTCCAGATGACTCTGATGGTTAAATACATATCTTCTGAAGTGATATGATAGGTGTTGGTAAGAAACAGATCAATATTCAAGTCCTTTTCCTTCACTTTCTCTTTTTTCTCTGTTTCTGATTCATATTCTTTTGTGTGTATCGGCCCCTACTGTGCAGGGAGAATTTATGATAAAAAATTACTTATTACCACTGGAGTCATATGGATTACCTTTATGCTCCCTTTGTGGTTTTTGGAGCTTCAAAATATTGGCACCCATTCTCTTGCATTGTTGGACCTACAGAACTGATATATACTTCTTAATTTGTGTTCTGCAGAAGAAAGTAAGTCATACACGTCTGGGATGCCAGGAGGGTGAGTAAATCAAGAGAATTTCGATTTTGGGGTGAACTATCCCTTTAAAATTCTATCATGACTATCATGGTCGTGCACACCAATTTCCTTTTTCGAAAGCATGTATAAATGAGAGTAATACCTCCAAACCTGAGAAAAAAATTCAACATTAACTACACTCTTCTATCTACTGATATGTTTGCAGGTACCGCAAGCTCTCGTTGGTAAATATGTTCTATGTCGTTGAAGGATGTGCTCATGAAAACTTCAATGGCTTTCTTCTCTGCACTTTTGTGGATGTTAGACAGCTGTTTTGGATCGACTGGAATCTGGATTAAACTGAACATCTCAGTCATGTAGATTTTCAGGGCCTCATCCACTGCTTGGACATTATGGATCTGAGCTAGGGACACCACTGCATTTTCCAGACATGGAACATTTCCTCTGCGGATTGCCTCAACATACACCTCAGCCAGACTACCCAGAACTGCCAAAAGACAAGATACATTTTTAATCAGTTATTCAGTCTTTCATTTGTTCATTATATCATGTTCATTAAGGAGTTATCTAAAATTGTCATGAAATTCTGCAGTTTCATTCTTTAATGATTTTGGTTGTAGCTACTCAGAAATAATGCTATTGGGAAATATTTAGAAGATACACCAAGAAGATGATCTAACTTTCATACTGTATATTCTGGAAATAAAGTTACAACTGAATATAAGTTACACCTGAAATTATATTGACAGACAAAATCTTTACATTGTACTAGCATGTTGTAATGGTGTTTGTTTTAATCAAGAGTAATCATGTGTAACCTTTTATTCATTTTCTGTTAGTTTCAAGAAAAACATTCTACAAAACTGTACAAAACATCTGTTAATTACATATGTGACCGTGTGCTCTCTCGGCTTTCTCATATAAATGAATCTTGTCAGTGAAACAATATGCTAGTTGCATTCTATCCATTAATGTTAATGACTGTCATAAAATGTGCAATTACTTAAAAATAGACTAGAAATATAGAATAGAAAAATACACTACTTAAAAATGCTATGGTACGTTAAGTGTTTATTTTTTTTAATGCCATGGTTTGGGAGGTACAGATTCTGACCTGGTCCGGAGACTATGCGACCTTCCGTGAGAGTTTTTGACTCTGAACTGCTGTAGATGTATTTGCAGAAATGTTTTGCCTCCTGCAGGAACTCTGGATCCAGCTCTGCTTCAGTCAGCTGCTCCATTCTTCTCATCGCCTTCGTTCCAGCAGGCCGAGGAAACACAAAACACTTTCTCACCGCAAAAAAATTCCGCAGACAGCGGCGGGGCAGGTTATACTGCTCAGTCTGAGGTGAACTGTCTATAAGTAAAAAAAATAAATAAGAGTAAAAAGCCAACAATTTGAAATATACAGTGTGAAAAATGTTTCTGCTTGTTGGGAAAACTTTTTGTGAATTCATAAGCAGTTTCAGACTCTTTTGAACCTTTCAAAAGACTTTGAAGTCTTTCTAATACAACAATCAAAAAGATTCACAATGTAGGTTCGAACTTAGTAGCTCAGGTTTGCAGTTTGAATCAGAGTCTCTTTCTCAGAGAGTCATACAGTGAATCAGCCATCAGGGAGTCACAAATGGTCAATTATAACATGCAATCGCTGATGATGATGCCATTTTGTTAATTAATGAATTTGTTATATGAAAATGTTCCTTTTATAGTGTTTATATTGTAATGTGTTGTAAATTCCATCTCTGTTTGTGTGAGCATCTTGGAGGGCACAAAAGTAAAAAGAGTCCCTGGAGTATTTCAGGCTTGTTTATAATTCGAAGTCCTGTGTTATGAACAATTATATTGTTATAATTGGTGTTGTGGTAGCACAGTAAACTGCATCTGGACCTCTGTGTCTGGGCCACCTCATAACAGTATGGAAAGAATTTTTAATAATTTGAATACACACACACACACACATATATATCAGTATACACATATATAGGCAGATTAATCAGTTATCAGCTGTCTTGTCCACTGTGTCTTTACTTGATGTGTCTGTGACAGGGCGGAGGGCGGGGCCGGGTGGTGATTACGCACACCCGGTCCCTAATCAGGCTAATCAAGCCTCAGAGAGGGATAAAGACCGACTGGAAGCTGCAGTGCGGCAGAGAGACAGATTTACGGGCAGCTGTCCGAAACCTTTGTGTGTTTGTCTTTTTGTTAAGTTCAAAATTAAAATGTTATTTATATTCTCGAGCCGGTTCTTGCCTCCTCCTTTCCATTAATCCCTTTAAAGTGCCATAGTTATTTTTAGTATTATTTTATTATTAATTAATTGCACCAAACAAATGGATTTCAATGTCATTGTAGTCTGCTTGATACAGCATCATTACAGCCCTACAGAAGTGAGTGAAAGGAGAGTGTGTCAGTGATAGTATTTACATATGTCATACAGTTTCCCTTACCTGTCTTGAGTTTCAAAGCTCCCTCCAGATATTCATCAGATGTGATCAGTTCATTGTCCTTTATTAGTTCCAGAGTGAAATCACGAACAGTCCAGACAAAAGATGGAAAAACCTTCATAAATTCTGCAGAATCATCCTTATTGTCTCGCACCGACTTCACGCGGATGTGCTCTCTCAGCACTGTCACATAACTACAGGCAGTTGCATTTAGGAGGAATTACACTGTGTGCTTGTATATTTATATAATTTAGTTAATACACCAATCAGCCACAACATTAAAACCACCTCCCTAATATTGTGTAGGTCCCCCTCGTGCTGCCAAAACAGCGCCAACCCGCATCTCAGAATAACGTTCTGACACACTGTTCTTCTCACCACAGTTGTACAGATCGGTTATCTGAATTACCGTAGACTTTGTCAGTTCAAACCATTCTGGCCATTCTCTGTTGTGGACAGAAATGCCTTGTTGATGAGTGAGGTCAACAGAGAATGGCCAGACTGATTCGACAAAGTCTACGGTATCTCAGATAACCGCTCTGTACAATTGTGTTGAGAAGAATATCAGGCTGCTGTTGTTATGGCGGCACGAGAGGGACCTACACAATATTAGGCTGCTGGTTTCAGTGCAAAAACCTGTGTTTTATTTCCTAACCACCTCCAATCTAGTTTAAAACAATAGTTCACAATAAAGGAAAATGTTGTCATTTTCTCACCCTCATTTCATTCCAAAAACGTATGATTTTTATCACGGCTGTCCTTAGCACGTGAAGTTTTACCTTTGCAGGGTTTAAGCGCAAATCATTGTAAATGAGCTTCTTTCATGCAATCCTGAATGCACAAATGAGAGCTACTAGTGGAAGTCAGGATATTTCAGGTGCAAACATGACACCTCTCTGAGTCAATTGGCCTCAGATTGTGCTTTACTTACAAAACTATGTACTATTTGCCCAGTGCAGTTAATAATGCAGAAAGCAAGCAGTAAATAGACTTTCATATAAATAATTCAACAAAAGTCTCATTAAGTTCTCACTCTCATATCGTTCCAAACCCATAAGACTTTCTTTCTTATGCAAAACACAAAATGAAAAAAGAAAATGAATATCAGGTCCATCTTTTGAATACAACAGCAGTAGACAACGACTCACTTTAAAGCTTAGAAAGAGACTCAAACATATCATAGAAGTAGTCCATGCAAGTCATGCGTCATATTCCAAGTGTTCAGAAGACATATCATTTAGTCCAGATTTTAGGATTGTTTGCATCTGCATAATTCCAAGAGAATCTAAACTGGCGCTGTCAGCATGTGCAAATAACAGAACTTTTAAGTGGCAAATTTTTAGTGAATTCCCCTCTGTGTTGAAAGGATACTGCAGTTTTTCCAGTGCCATATTGTCTATGACTCCTAAGCTGTTGTACACCAGGGTGCTGCTGAGCAGAATAGCCAGACAGAAGATCCAGGTGTCGTGTTTGGCATCCCCCTTAAACATTCGGCCACAGGAAAAATATTCTATCAATGGAGGCGAGGCTGTTACACCTCAGGTGGGAATTTGTTTGCAAGAATTAAACAGTCCAGAGTCAGTAAGTCTGCTTTTACCACTCTTACCACATCAATGCCTCTAAAATGCTTGCATATACAACTATTTCCTCATGCCACTGAACTTTGCAACAAGATATTGACAAAGTGATATAACTATTAGCTGTGTAGTTTTAGAAAATGTATCAACCCCATTTAAAGGGATAGTTCACACATAAATTTAAATTCTCTCATCATTTACTCACCCTCAAGTGATCCCAGATGTGTATGACTTTCTTTCATCTTCAGAACACAATTTAGGATTTTTAGAATATCTAAGCTCTGCAGGTCCATACAATCCAAGTTAAAACTTTGAAAAGGCATATAAAAGCAGCATAAAACTGATTCATAGCCGTCCAGTGGTTAAATTCATGTCTTCAGAATTTATATGAGAAGTGTGGGTGAGAAACAGATATTTTAAGTCCTTTTTTACTATAAATCTTTGACAAGCCCCGGCCAGTAGGAGGGGATGTGCACGAAGACTGCGAATCACCAAAACACATAAGAAGAAGAATGTGGAAGTAAAAGTGAATGTTGATTAACTGCAAAATAAAAAGAATAAAAAACAGTCATATGGATTATTTTTATGCTGCATTTATGTGCTTATTGGACCTTCAAAATACTGGTCACCATTCACTTGCATCGTATGGACCAACAGCTGAAAGAAAGTCATACACGTGTGGGATGGCATGAGGGTGAGTAAATGATGAGAGAATTTTCATTTTTGGGTGAACTACTGTATACCTTTAAATGTGTTTCAACAAATCAGAATCAAGAATTCAACAATGCTCTGGTATAACAACATGTCATGCTCTCCTATTCTACCATTGCTTTTATCAACAAATAAAAAAAATTCTGTCAAAGGAATATTTCACCCCAAAATAAAAATCCCATCATTTACTTGCATTACTATTAAAAGATACTGTCAGTAGGGTTGTAGATTGTGTTGCTATTCCGTCTGTTTTTATGCCGTTGGAGGAGTCCTCACCTTGTCTACGTCTCCAAGTCCCTCAGTGTCCAGCAGCACCAGAGTGTGTCCTGCTTTAGTGGGGTGAGAGACACACCACATCCAGATGCCTTTGGTCTTCGACTCGATCGTGCTGCCGAGAGCAAAGCCTGAGACCACAGAAGTGGTAAGTATTATTACTATTATGTGAATATTATTGTTCTGACATGTAAAATAATTTGCAGTGTTTCTCTAACCAGACTGTTGTCCTGCCAGGCGGTTCATCAGGTAAGACTTCCCAGTTCTGTAAAGTCCCACCACAGACACCACCACGACCGGCTCTCTGATGCTATCCAGAATATCTTTGGCCTCTTTTCTCACACATAACAGCCCATCTCCATCAGTTTCAATCAAACACACTGGAGCTGACATGAACCTTGTAGACGCCATATCTATAAACACTACGTCTACAACACACACAACAGACAAAAACAATGAGTACAACATAAGCATAAAACACAACATCAACAACAGCACTCACACAACACTTATAAATCAACATTATATCAATATGGCAACACCGATATATATTTTATCCGTTTCTATTCCACTAATACATTCTGAAGATTGTATTATTATTTAGATTATTTAGCAGAGACGGGTCACTTCTATTAAAATTAACGGGAGAAATTTTAACGGTCAACGGATGTAGAAAGGAATTCCCGCCCTAGAGGTAAAATAGCCAATCCCCTTTTAGATACAGACATCGCCTAAAAATCAACTCGAGAACGCGCATGCGCATTAGCGATGAAGTCGGGGATTTTTTTTTACATTTTTTTATGTATTTATTTTAAGCATGATCTGTGATAAAGCAGCACAATTTTGTGACACCAGTGTTTTCAGATTTAACTTGTGCTTTGAAATATTTTCTCTGATCGTAATCTTGACCATCCGTTTCGGAGATTTCGGTCTTTCCCAATTCAAGTAGATAAGAACTGCACTCTCATGCAGTTTATAGAAAATACCTGACTAGCTAAACACACGTTGATATCACTCCCAGAAATTCAGTTTTTACCCATCATGGTTATCGCTGAGCTCCAGTGTTTCTCCCTTAACGATCTGCACCGTTTCGAAAGTTTATTTGTTCATTTAATCTAATCTAACATTGACGGAAATCTTTGGTAAAATCAGCTTTGATTTAAAGATTTAAAAAAAAAAAAATAAATAAATAAATAAATAAGAATAATAATAAAGAGACAAAGAGAGACGGGCGAAATAACTGAGCAATGCAATCTACAATACTAACATAAATGGGTCATTATACGGAAATGTCCATTTTTCTGTCCCTAGCCTTTACAGAAATATTACACTTGAAAAATACTTTAGGGTTACAATTTCTTTATATTTTAAAATGAAACAATATGTTATTTGAACAATTACACCTTCTAGAGCCATCAATGTGGCAATATTTGATTTTTATTAATTAATTAGAATTCCAAGCACCACAGAAGTGCTTGTCCCCACAGTCATGTACAGAGGGAAAATGCTTTAATTTGAGGTCAAAAACAGTGTTTTCTTCCATTTAAAATACAATAATGTGTCCATAACTATCAAATATATGATGTAAATTACATAAAAAAACAAAATGCTAAATAAATATTATAAAATATATAATGAAAGTAGTTGTCCCCTGGAGTTGTGTCACTGGTGTTACCGTTTAACAAAAAAGCTCTTATTTTGAAATAAAAATCACACTGATGATATCACTTGACTTCCTCCTTCCAATTTCCTGGAGATCTATCAAGAGAAGCCCATGGTAAGTCCACTGTCTCTTTTCAGTTATCAGAAATCTTTTATCAGAAATTTATCTCATGATTTCATATGAAGCTTTTAGTTGAAGTCACTGGTATGACCTCCTTTATTGCTTGGGAATTGTAAAAAACTAGAATACAAATGGATTAAACTACTTAATTTAGTGAGTATACCATGATTGACAACATGTGGTTTGATACCTTGCAGCAGCCATTTTGTAAAATTCAGTTTTCATGAAAATTGTCACTGGTGTTACCTTCCTTATGGGTAACACCAGTGAAGATCAGTAACACCAGTGACTCCCTTTTATAGATAAACTTTGTTCAAAGCTATTCATTTAGTTCTTTTGCATAAAATAGCACTAAAATTGTGTGATTCTAACTTTTCTTTATCATTGTTAATCCTCCTTTGGTCAGGTATTTCTAAATTGAGGGTATGGCTAAACTGAGTGCAGCTGAGAAACAGCGACTATGCTGATCCTGATCGCAGAGCAGAGTATTTGCAGAAAAGGAAACAGAGCTATGTCAGTGACATTGACACACAAAAAAGAAAGAGAATAAGTGATTTGAGAGAAAGGGAGAAGAGATATGAGCGAAAAGCATGGAGGGTCCGTCAGCAAAGATGCAGGCAAAGAGTCAGAGCAGGAGCATTGACCCCCCCCCCCCCCCCCATCATCACCAGATAGATCACCCAGCGTTTCAAGGTACAAACCGAACTGTTACAAATACAATACTCTTGTTGCTATGGATGCAATCAATCAAACAGGCAATGATTTCAGACCCAATGTCATAGAACAGCATCACACTGGGCAGTGGTGTGTTGTGGGATATGATGATGATCCCTACCCTGGCATCATCCTGCAGGTGGAGGAAAACAATGTGCAAGTCAAATGCATGCACCACAACGGAGTCAATACGTTTTTCTGGCCAAGCCCCAGAGATGATGTTAACTGGTACGGTGATGACCAGATCATATGCCTGATTCCAGAGCCCATGCCACTAAATAAGCATCAGTTCAGATTGATCAGCGGTTCTGGGAGTTCATTATGGGGCAGTTGGGCAAGTAAAAAAAAAAGAAGCAAAAAGGCACCATGAAATGGAAAATGGGGACAGTTCAAAGTTTTCCCCTCTTAGTCATTGTTTAAACTGCAATTGTCCAATTGTGACTATTTTATGTCATGCTACTTTTATGTTATGTACTTATGGTAATTTACTTTGTTGTACATTTTAGTTGTTTTCTAATGAAGTTAAAATATTAATTTAAAATGTTGTCTATGATATTTTACTAAATGATTTCAGTTCTTATGAAATGAGGCATTTGCATATGTTATGTATGTCACTGGTGTTACTGTGTTTTTTTTCTTTCACATTAAATAAAATCTGTCACAAGTGACATGATGATAATTTTAAATTCATTGAATTCTGCTACACTTAAGAGTTAAGCTTTAAAGGATTGTGTCATTGCTTGTTTATAACTGTTTTTCAAATATGTTCATTGTTATAGCAAATACATGGTTGCGCAAATGAACTAACATCATTTAGTCACACTTTTAACAAACCTGATTAAAATAAATAAAACATAATCTCCTTATTTGCTAGATTATCATTAATTTTCTGTACCGCTGACTGCATGTACTGAAAAAAATTAGAAATAATATTTCATAAACACCTTTAATATTGCTAAAGTAGTAAGGTAACACCAGTGACAAAAAAATGGTGTATGGGGTCTTTAAATACATGCACAAAAAAAATAAAAAATCATTAAGCTCTCATTTATGTGTACTCATAAAGTCAAAGGGTAATCTAATAATGTGGTCCAAGTTTAAATGTTAGAAAAATAAATAAATTTTAAGACATCTTGCCATACCAAAAGTGGACGTTTCTGTAGAATGACCCAAATGTTACATTAGATATGATTAACACAAAATCTGACTGTTAATTACCTTGAGGTCAAATGATCCTTCGGTTTAAAACTTTTCGGCTTCTGAGCACCAGTCTGAGCTCAACTCTGAGATATTAAGTTTTTTATCCTTATTTGGTGCTGTTCTGTGATCAGCCAATAAGAATTGAAATGAAAGTAAAAGTATGTCACTCGCAGAAATCCCCCACTGTGTTTATCTCTGAGGTTGGGGCAGACAGGAGCAGATAAAGACAAGAGCGGGCAACAACGATTATGTGAAGAACCCAATTGCAGTTTTAGACAACCAATTAAAATACAAGACTGATGAAGAGATGACAGGACAATGGAACCTTATAAACCAAAAAAACAAAAACAAACTAGAACTGATAAAAAGATAATCAAGACAATGAAACAAGACAGAACTAATAAACATTGTGAAACACATCTAGGAAATCTCATGACATGAAACATAAAACACAGTTAAAAAAAATGAAAACATGAAAACAAAACATGAACAAAAATACATATATGTGACTCTTATCTAACATTAATAGAAACCCCCTTGGGCAACCCAGATACAGTTTACTGACAAGGATACATATGCCTAACTGAAGTCTTAACCGATCAAAAGCCCTTTTGATACATATTATATTTATATATTATATAAAGGTTTATTGTTTGTGTGTGTGTGTGTGTGTGTGTGTGTCTGCAAACGGAAAGTAATTTTTCTGGATTTTATATCTACCAAGCAGCAGAGCGGATCCAGACCAGAAACTCACAAGCTTCCTTTGAATTTCCCGTAGGTGGCTGTAACACTGCTAGTTTAAGCCAAAGAGTAGAAGCAACCAAATTATTGGTCACTAAAATTCTTACCTTATAAGACAGCTGAGGTAGCAAATATTTCCATCTAGACAACTTTTTACACACCTTCTCTACTGTGCCCTCCCAGTTTAACTTTTGAAAAGTATCCGACCCCAAAAAAATTCCTTCTCTGCCCCACCTAAGGTCCCATTTGGAAAAATCAGATTTTGTGTTTTTTTTGCTGTCCAGACTATCAAAACTCATCTGGATACAATCTGGATATGCAAAAATCAAATTTTTAGTGACAGTCTGAACAAGGCCTAAAATAAAAATTTTGCATATCCAGATTGTTATGTCTGAATGCGTAAATCTGATTTTATCACTTGCCATTTATAGTGCCTAAAAATAACTGATTTGAGAAAAAATCTGATTTGCTTGCAGTCTGAACATAGCCTTAGTACAGCTGGGAATTTGCCAAAGTCCCATATTGTACAAGCACACTATGCAATTACGTTACAAAAATACAAATAAAAAAAGTTTCAGTTGATTTCAGTTGGATTTGCCATCTCCCGCATCCTCCTTTTCCCTAACTGTGAACTTTGTTACTGTTACATTTTCAGTAAATTGTATTAGTACGAATAGACTATAACCCTGCATTAAAAATGTTTACAATGCAAGGTTTGGGAGGGTACAATGTGTCTTTGTTTCCCTATCAAAGCGAGCTGATATTAGAGGAGGTGTACTTCGGCCATCCACTTTTTTTGTCTGGGGACAACTTCCAACCATCCTGACATTGTCAGCTTAATCCTGGGCGTTCTGGGACTTGCTCCTCCCTGCGGTGTAAGTGTGGGCTCATCTCATCCCCTTTTGTCCAGCTAGACAAAAGATGATCAACAGAGTCTACACACTTTCAGGCACCATCTGTCTTGGGGGCCCCATCTTTTCATGTGGTGCTGGTGGACCATTATCGAAATGACCGGCTCCCATACTTAGCTCTTCGGGGGTCCAAATCACCAGGGACCCTTAAAGGATTTATCTCTCAATGAAAAACACAGTAGCAAGATTATTTTGCACCATAGCTATTTCTATATCAAGTATTTTAACACAGCTGGAAATACTGACCAATCAGCACCCAGTCAGGGTGATCAGGACCCCCAACACAAAGCGTGTTATCCCATGTATGACACTGCTACTAACCAAATGCATTAATAAATATCGATCTCGTGTGCACCGCCATTCCATCCAATAATTTAAAAGTTCTAAGGCTGTCCCCTTTGTTCCATCTTAAACCTAATGGGACTCAATGCTTTTAAAGTGTTGCTGGTAATGAATATATAATCATTGAATGCAGATTATAATTGTTGATGGTGCCAAGGCATTAGATCTCAGAAATTGGTGCATGAATATTTGCATTTGGAAATGTAGCCTTAGCTACCTTCCACAGCCCTTGTAGTTGTTTTATAGCTGTCTTTTGTAAATACTGTTCTCTATTGTTTATAACAACTGACAGAATTTCTTCTTATGTGTTAAAGTTAGGGGGAAACTTCTGCAGAATATATCTTAGCAATGTGTAAAAATTGGCTACTGGAAAACAATCTACTTGTAAAATGGAAAAATTTGAATCTCCAAGAAACATTAAAATGGTAAATGGTCTGCACTTATATAGTGCCTTTTTAACCTTAGCGGTATTCAAAGCACTTTACACTGTGTCTCATTCACCGATTCACACACCAATGATGACAGAGCTGCCATGCAAGGTGCTAGCTTGCCATTGGGAGCAACTTGGGGTTCAGTGTCTTGCCCAAGGACACTATGGCATGTGGACTTGTGTGGGCCAGGATTCAATCCACCAACCCTGCGATTAGTGGACAACCCGCTCAAACAACTGAGCCACAGCCACCCCTATAATTGCTTCTATAAATGTAATGACCAATCAAGAGTGTTCCTATTGGTGTTTGGAAGTCATATGTGTTTCTGTAAACACAAAGGGTTGTTCTTTTCTGCAGCTGAATGGAAAAATCTTGTCAACTGTGAACAATTTCATTGATTGTTGTGGTTGTGTTGAGAGGATTTAGATTGGGCTTTCCTTGTAGCAATTTTCCTGCTCATCATCTCATTCCTCCCCTCCTCCAATGGCTTTTTGTACATCAACAATACTATGTGTAGAACATGTCTGATGCTCCAGTTGTGCATTAACAACAATGGTTTTGCATGAGCTGCTCTTACAGTTTATACACCCAGTGGAATTGTATTGTTCTTCTGTGGAGAGCTCCATATCATCTGCGAAGATGTGTCACCTTAAAATGTCCTTTTCCTGTTGTACTATTTGTGGTAGAAATGTCAATTTATGTCATTTGTACAATTATATCCCAAATGCTGTAGTGCTGCGAGAACTGCCCATACGGGGAAAAAAAACACCTGAAACCTGAGGCTGTATCTGTAAGCACCACATAGAATATTAGACAGTAAGTACAGTAGATCATTTACTTTGCCTATTGATTTGTTTCTGAAGTTAATATTTGATTTCTATTTGTTGTTTAGTTATTTGTGCTGTTTTACTCTCTCAATGTATGTGTAAACCTAGCTTTTGCCCATTTGTTAGCCATCTACTCTGCTAACTAATTATACATTTTTTTGTAAACTGTCCCAGTAACATAAGAAATGTCAGAAAATTGGAGGCCATAAATGCAGCTGTTCACCATATGTTCAGGTGAGGGAGCCATACCCATATCAAAAAGGGAAAACCATGGAAAGCTATTTTGAGTTATATAAAACACTCTTGATAGCCAATGCTCTTGATATTTGTGTTATTGTGCAACATACCACTCTATCATATTCTACATTTTATCAAGGAATCAACATAATTATAAAATTAGAACAATACAAATTTAAGCGATAAAGGATGAGGGAATGTGACATATTATGACTGGCTGTTGTGTGGTGAGAAAACATAGGTGTTTTGCACCATAGCGTTTCTGTATCATGTATTTTAAGATGGCTGGATATCCATATTGATCAGTAAGCACCTTGTCAGGGTGATCAGGACAACAACACAAAGTTTGTTATACTATTTATTACATGGCTTCGTAGCAAATAAATTGATAAATTAACATGATATTTTGATTCAAAATTTAAATGAAATAAAATTAATTTGTGAAATAAATCTAGCACATGTAGGAAATCGGTTGCCTGACAATTAGTAACAGTCAATTATACAGTGTAGTGGTCTTTGTATAAAAATATATGACCACAGAATGCCATGATTGACCAAGCACTAATCATCACCAAATGAACACAATCCTAATATGATGGGATACCACTAAAAATAATACTGTTTCGTTGTAAAGTTGGGGCCCCTGACCCATGCAATTTGCAAAAGTGCTCAAAAATATCAGAGCTGAGGAGAACATATTCAGAGTGTCTGGATCCCACCTTATCCATCATGAAAAAGAAAACTTCTCCATGTAATGCTCTGTAAGCCTTGTAATAATGCTGCTGTCATTATTGTTCATGTTGTGGAAACCCGTAGGAAAAGATCCACTTTTTCGTACAAACTTTTTCAACTCTGGTATTAAGAGTATAAATGTATAATCTACCTTATGGAAGGATGTTAGGGACAATTTTCATTAATTAAAATATATCTCTTTAAAATATACAGCTTCAAAATTGGGTCACGTAAATAAATGATGACAAAATTGCATAAATGAATCAACCTACTAAACATTGTTGCATCTTAAAATGTAAATTACCTTTACATAAAGCACAGTGGTAGACTTCTTGAGAGGAGTCATTATAATGAGTCTATTATAGTGTCTATTTGCAGCTATTTGCACCCCAAAAGTCTGGTGGAACCACAGGAATATATATAACAAACTAAACAATAGGTGATGCAGCAGTGGCATGAAGTGTAAAGTGTGAATATGTAATGTCGTCCTAGCAACTGCGGTTCAAATCCGCCTTTTCTCCATCTCTTTTTCCCCCATCCAATTTAATTTCCACTCTAAATATTTCCTTTAATACTACTTAAAATAATAGATAAAAATTCATTTAAATGTTGATTTCATAGTAGTGATTTGGTCACGGTGAATGACAAGGAGTGCAAAGAAGTGTTACTTTTAACATTAGAAAGGAAGTCACGAGAGCTGGATCTAGGTGCAGCAAAATAGTATTGAATAAAGTAAGGAAAGTATAGATTAACAGGGTAAACGCAGGCACAAAAGAAACATCCATGATGGGGGAAAAACATAGGAGTGTGCCAATGACCGGGAGGTCAAAATATATATAACAACTGACAAGGATTGAACAGAAATCGGGGCATTATATACACAAAGACTAATAAGTTAATGAAATACTGGTGAGGACAATCAAGGACAGCTGGCAGTGATGAGGGTAGGGAATTATGGGAAGTGTAGTCCGGGAGGAACAGATGACAGGGGAGAAACAAAAGTCAAACAACAATGAATAATGACATTACTGTAGTAAAAACCAACATTATTTTTTTCTAATGTAGGGTTTGGTTTAGGGGTAGGGTTTAATGAAGTGTGTCTGTGGGACTCTAAATAAACAACAAATATACAGCTGTTATGGCCATACTGTATGTTAGTATTTTAATATGGGTGCAAATAGTATAGAGGCGCGAACTGGCTTGAAGATATAAATGATATTTTAATAAGGAACATAAACAAAGACAAAAACACACAGGTATCGGGCTTGATTAGCCTGTTTAGCATCACGACCTGGCCCTGCCCTCCACCCTGTCACATACTGACAACATTTTTCCCAAATTCCAAAGTAAAATATTGTCATTTAGAGCATTTATTTGCAGAAAATGACAACTGGTCAAAATAATTAAAAAGATGCAGTGTTTTCAGACCTTGAATAATGCAAAGAATACAAGTTCATACTAATGTTTTAAAAGATCAGAAATCAATATTTGGTGGAATAACCCTGATTTTCAATCACAGCTTTCATGCGTCTTGGCATGATCTCTGCCAGTCATTCACATTACTGTTGGGTGACTTTATGCCACTCCTGGAGCAAAAATTCAAGCAGCTCGGCTTTGTTTGATGGCTTGTGACCATCCATCTTCCTCTTGATCACATTCCAGAGGTTTTCTATGGGGCTCATGTCTGGAGATCGGGCTGGCCATAACAGGGTTCAGGTGGTCTTCCATCCACACCTTGATTGACCTGGCTGTGGCATGGAGCATTGTCCTACTGGAAAAATCCTCAGACTTGGGGAACATTGTCAGAGCAGAAGGAAGCATTAGTAACTGAAAACTATTGTTTTTGAACAGTGCCGATCCTCCCTACAGGCAACTAAGCAAGTTGATCCTCCAGGGGTCCCCACACATTCAAAGACATTTTAAGTAGTGTTACGATTATACTGATGGGGCTCCCCAAACAAATTTTTGCTTAGGGCCCCCAAAAGGCTAGGACCGGTGTCCTGAAAATATATGCTACCTATCAAGATGTGCTAACAATGCTATATTCGCACAGCTTTAGAGTTTGGGGTTAGGGTTTGGGTTAGGGCATAGTACAGCCTCACACCATATCACATCTGATAGTTATGCTGGTAGCACATCCTGATAGGTATTATCTGCCCGACAAGACGTGCTACCTAACTTTTTAACACACTTCTTGCTGTTGTAATACATACTGACCGACAGGTTCTCCTGTGACTCCCGACATGTTTTAACTTTACATGCCAGTGTTGTTACTGCTGGTAGCAAATCCTGAGCACGTAGCACAGATTGTCAGAACCCTATGTATGAATGATGCAACTTCTAGGCTACTAGGTGTCACTGTAAGCCAATGTAAGTCACTTCGACATGCTTCAAAAAATCGCACATTTTTGTAGGCTTTCATATAAACTGGTATGATATTTACGATAGAACTTAAGTCCAGTATGAGAGACAATGCTGTTGTTCCGACCTGCTCACTGACAGACAACGCAGACTCTCTTCCTCAATGGAAATTCACTTAACCGAATACACAAATTGTCCCATTTAAGCCTGTCAGATGGCGAAATTGTGTAAGGGAGATCTGCTTTATATACTTCTTAGACTCGGGTTTAGGGTTAAAGGGTTAAGAACAACACAAGATGAATATGTGAATCTTTTTAAGACGCTTTAAGACAGATGCCATCTCCATCCTCTCTGGAAATGCACTTTATCTGTTGTATAAGATAATACAGTAGTCTACACAATATGTAAGATAATACTCTGTCTGATTATTGTATGACTTCCACCATAATCTTCCATAATCTTTAATAACACAGCAGAGAAAGGCAGAGCTTATCTCGTGGTCAAAAAGATTGATGCCTCTAATATTTCATGGACTGTTATGTCAACATCACAACCCCCCTCTAAAACCATCACGTGGTATGTCCACCATAATAATATTCTTATCATTAATCTGTCAGTGAAACAAAGAAAAGTGCACTGGGCCAAAATACTGGGGTCTAAATGTGTGTAGGCCTATTGTTCGCAGTGCGAACAATCTTTTTCATTCAGTCTGGTAGATCTTATTCTGTTACTACAAACGGTTGTTAGGCTAATATATGTATTTAAACGCCACCTTATTTTTGGATTGTCAGTCCTTTGCTTCTCTGTAAACAGCAGGTGTAATGATGGCACAGAGGTGCACATTTAATTTTACAGAATGAGTGCTCATTTATTTTGTGTGTGTGTGTGTGTGTGTGTGTGTGTGTGTGTGTGTGTGTGTGTGTGTGTGTGTGTGTGTGTGTGTGTTTCTCTCATTCGCTGCTTCACCATGCTGGTTGGCCCTGATGGTTTAATTTGGATTACACACAAGCCAGTTTCACCTTTACTTACCATACATAATTATTATTCTCTCTTGCCATTGCCTTTATTCTGTGTGTTCATTAAATATCAATTGTCTTTTAATCTCTGCCTGTGGGTCCTCCCTTCAGATATTGTGATTTAACATTCTGGCCACCATAGACCCAGCGGAAGAAGCCAGTCATCACTATGCACTATGTGTAATGGGACTGTAAGTCTCGCCTCGTAGGGGAAAATTAAAACATTACCCTGGAAGACTTAAAAGCGGAAGGATCTTAGTCCCCACTCCAGTGCTTTGAGCCTCAATATACACAGTTATGTACTATAACTATAACTATAACAGGATATACTAGAGGAATAGGTAGTGTAGGCTTCAGGTGAGTATGTTGATACGGTGGCTTCCTGAAGTGCATGTGATGAAAAAAATTAAATTCACATCCCCACCCACCTAATCTCAATAGTGCAAGTGAGACGCCCCTACCCCAAGGTAAGTTCAAAAATAACTGTCAAATGTCTTCATTTTAACAATTAGTCATTTCTTTTTCTTCCCTTTGGAAATTATATTTCTCCAGGAAGGACTTATTTCAATAGAATAAAATAACAAAAGGTAACAAAAATAAAATAGTTATTCGGAATACCTTGAAACCTTCAAATGGTGAACACTTTAAAAACTCTTTTAACACCTCAGAAATGTTCCCCAAAATTTAATTTCAGTATTAGGCCACAAACTGATTTACAAACACTGGATGTCAATGACTCTTATAGTTCAATCCAAATGATTCACTTAAATGATTCTGTGACACTCGACTGGACTGGACAGGGGAAGAAGGACACGATGACAGGATGGAGAACTCAAAGGTATGGTTTTTAATTTCTCCAAAGTAAAGGTACAGAACTGAACATAAACTACTTATAATGAACACAGAGTTTCTCAATAAACATAAACTCTTGTGGACTTCAGCTGCCAACACTAGACTGGCATCCCCCGACTGGCGTTGTTGTGGCTCTTATATGCCGCTATCCCCATCCTCACTGAAATTAGAGACAGGTGTTAGACATATTTTAGCTCAGGTGCAAGCGCCCTTACCGCTCCCCCTCTCCGGACGGGCGCTTGACCACGCCCCCGCTGCCACATACCCCCACCGCCCGCCTGCCTACCACTCCCCCCCCATTTCTGGAAAGGAAGTCGGCGACAGCCATCTGCACCCCCGGTCTGTGGACCACCTCGAACTTAAAAGGCTGGAGAGCCAGATACCAACGGGTGATCCGGGCGTTAGTATCCTTCATGCGGTGGAGCCACTGCAGTGGGGCATGATCCGAGCAGAGGGTGAAGGCCCGCCCCAGCAGGTAGTAGCGGAGTGTGAGGACCGCCCACTTGATAGCTAGACACTCCTTCTCCACGGTGCTATACTTCGTTTCCCTCAATGAGAGCTTCCTGCTGATGTATAGCACCGGGCGCTCCTCCCCCTCCACCACCTGCGAGAGTACGGCCCCCAGCCCTCTGTCTGAAGCGTCCGTCTGTAATAAGAAAGGGAGAGAGAAGTTAGGGGAATACAAGAGCGGCACCCCACAGAGTGCGGCTTTAATTTGTGTGAACGCCTGCTGGCACTGTTCCGACCATTGGACCGGATCTGGAGCCCCCTTTTTAGTGAGGTCAGTCAGCGGGCTGGTGACGTCCGAATAATTAGGTACGAACCTTCTGTAGTAGCCAGCCAGCCCCAGGAACTGCCTCACCCCCTTTTTGGTCTTGGGCCTAGGGCAAGTCGCAATCGCCGCGGTTTTATCAATTTGGGGACGCACCTGGCCATGGCCCAAGTGGAACCCCAGATACCGCACCTCCACAAGCCCAACCGCGCACTTCTTAGGGTTTGCAGTGAGCCCTGCCCGCCGCAGCGACTTCAGGACCGCCCTCAGATGTTGTATATGCTGCTGCCAGTCATTACTATAAATAATAATATCGTCTATGTAGGCAGCGGCGTAAGCAGAGTGCGGCCGGAGGACACGGTCCATTAAACGCTGGAACGTGGCTGGGGCCCCGAACAAACCGAACGGAAGTGTCACGAATTGGTGTAATCCAAACGGCGTGGTGAAGGCTGTCTTTTCTCGGGATATTGGTGTCAAGGGGATCTGCCAATAACCCTTTGTTAAATCCAATGTCGAATAAAAGCGAGCAGTACCTAACCGATCGAGCAGTTCATCAACGCGGGGCATTGGGTACGCGTCAAATTTAGACACCGCGTTGACTTTTCTATAATCCACACAGAACCGCACCGACCCTTCACTCTTGGGAACAAGAACGACCGGGCTGGACCAGTCGCTGTGGGATTCTTCTATTACTCTCATATCAAGCATGGCATCTAATTCGTCCCGGACAATTTTCTTTCTATGCTCGGGGAGGCGGTAAGGGCGGCAACGAACGACCGCCCCCGGCTCGGTCTCGATATGGTGCTGGATGAGGTTCGTGCGACCCGGCAGGGGAGAAAACACGTCCGCAAACTCCTTCTGCAACCTGGCAACCTCTGCTCGTTGGCACGGGGAGAGGTGGTCTCCACAAATGACCGGGGTATTGAGATCTGGGTTTGGATTTACATCCGGTCCAAGCTCCGCCCTCTCCGGGACCACAATTTAAGGAGGTTGAGGTGGTAGATTTGACGCGCACTCCCTCTATCGGTTCGCTTAACTTCATAATCGAGATCCCCCACTCGTCGTGTGACCTCGATGGGCCCTTGCCACTTGGCGAGTAATTTGGAGCTCGATGTGGGAAGCAATACATGAACTTTATCTCCCGGTGCAAATTCCCTCAGCCGCTTTCCCCTGTCGTACAGCCGGCATTGACGTTCTTGGGCCCGGAGCAAATTCTCCTGTGTTAGTTTCCCCAAAGTGTGGAGCTTTGCTCTGAGGTCAAGAACGTATTGAATTTCATTTTTGCTATTTGTAGGTCCTTCCTCCCAGCCTTCTCGTAAAACATCTAAGATGCTGCACGGGCATCGCCCGTACAACAGCTCAAATGGAGAGAAGCCGGTTGAGGCTTGCGGGACCTCTCGCACTGCAAACAACAGGGGATCGATCCATCTGTCCCAGTTTTTAGCATCCTCGTGCACGAACTTACGAATCATGTTTTTAAGGGTTTTGTTAAAACGTTCCACTAGGCCATCTGTCTGCGGATGATACACACTAGTGCGAATCGATTTAATGCCCAATAGATCGTAAAGTTCGCGAAGTGTGCGTGACATAAACGTTGTGCCTTGATCGGGGAGGATTTCTTTTGGAATCCCCACCCGGGAGATTATTTTGAAGAGTGCCCCAGCAACACTACGTGCTGAAATGTTGCTTAGAGGCACTGCTTCCGGATATCGCGTTGCGTAATCCACTAGGACTAACACAAAGCGATGTCCGCGTGCTGTCCGCTCTAATGGCCCGACGAGGTCCATTCCAATTCTCTCAAAGGGGACCTCGATCAACGGAAGAGGGCGCAATGGCGCTTTTGGGGTGGCCGGTGGGTTTACCAACTGGCATTCGCGGCACGCCGCACACCACCTGCGGACGTCGCCGCTAATGCCCGGCCAGTAAAAACGGGCTATTAGTTGGAGAAGTGTTTTTCTTTCCCCTAGATGACCCGCCATGGGATTATAATGAGCCGCTTGGAATAACATTTCCCGGCGGCTCCGTGGAATCAAAAGCTGTGTCCTATTTTCTTTAGTTTGAGTGTCCTGCGTCACTCTATACAGTCGGTCATTTATAATTGAAAAATAGGGGTATGCGAGTGCGATGTCTGGCTGAAGACGCTGACCATCGATCACTTTTACCTGACCAAAGGCATGTTTGAGGGTTTCGTCCCGCGACTGCTCCAAAGGGAAATCCTCGTCAGGGAATTCCCTGCGAAGAGGAGGGGCAGAAGCCTCGCCCCTCTCCTCGTCATCCCGATTTGGAGCAGCCGAGGACGGCCCCGGCTCCGCCTCCCCTGTCAGAGCATCGCACATCGCACATCTCCCCACTTTAGTGCAGGACCCATCCGTACAAACTCCCCCCAACACATCTTTAAACGCTGGCCAATCGGTTCCCAAAATCAGAGGATGGGTGAGGAGGGGACTAACCGCTGCCTCCACTCTATGCTTTTTTCCCCGGAATTTCACTAACAAGGTCATCATCGGGTACTTGTGAATATCCCCATGCACACACCTCACCCTCACCCGTCTAGCTGTGCCCAAAGCCCCGGGTTGAACCAAGCGTTGATGGATGGTGGTCTGATTGCAACCGGTATTCAGCAATGCTTGGTGTGTACCCCCCTGGATTCTTACCGGAATCCGGTACGCTCCAGCCCGATCGGGGGCAGTATGCGGTGGATCGGAGACCCGAACCACCATCCCCACTTCCATCATCGGACACTGATCGCGGAAGTGGCCCGGGTCCCCGCACCTCCAACAGGCTGGCCCAGGCGCCACACCCGTACCTGCGTCGGCAGACGCCCCCACCTGAGGGGGAGAGCGGCTGAATGTGGCGGGGGGGTGTGCGATGCCACCGTGGGTCTCTGCCAGGCTCCTCGCCTGCGGGGGGCAGGAACGGACCCTGGAAGGAAGACAGAGCGAGAGGGGGGAGGGGGATGGGGAAGAGCAGAAAAAAACACAGGGGGAGGGGAGGGAGAGAGAGAGAGAGAGAGGGCTCGTCCGCCCACGGGATCGCCGCCATGTGGTCCTCCGCAAGCTGCACGGCTGCCTGCAGCGACGTCGGGCGGTGGCACTGGACCCACTCCGCCGTTCTCCTGGGTAACCGCTGGGTGAATTGCTCCAGCACCACCTGATCGATGAGACCCTCGACGCCGCGGTCCCCCACTAGCAGCCACTTCCGGCAGGCATCACGGAGCCGCTGAGCAAACGCGAACGGGCGGTCGGCTTTGTCCAGCTTCATGGCCCGGAAGAGCTGACGATTCTCCTCGGGGCTCCGACCAACCCGTTGCATAATGGCTCTCCTCAGATCGGGGTAGGCCAGGAGGTTCGCTGCCGGCAGTTGTTGAGCCACGAGTTGGGCTTCCCAATGAGGCGGGCTGCCCATTGATCGCGCGGCCAGGCCCAGATCTCCGCGTTGCGTTCAAACAAATCCAGAAAGGCCTCTGGGTCGTCCGTCGCCCCCATCTTCTGTAACATGAGAGGGGGCAACGGAGAATGATTGTCCGGGGTCGCGGCTGTGGCGGGAGCGACCTCCCGGCTGAGGAGGCTCCGGATGGCAAGTCGGTCCTCTGCTTGAGCCCGCATGATCTCAAAGAACCGTCGATCCTGGTCTTTTCGGAGCTCAAGCAGGGAGTGCTGGTGGCTTTGATGGAGTGTAGCGAGGGACTGGAGGACTTCGGTCAGCTGGGAGGACTCTACGGGGCGACCTTCCATGACTATTAGTCCCGGGTTTCGGCACCAGTGTGACACTCGACTGGACTGGACAGGGGAAGAAGGACACGATGACAGGGTGGAGAACTCAAAGGTATGGTTTTTAATTTCTCCAAAGTAAAGGTACAGAACTGAACATAAACTACTTATAATGAACACAGAGTTTCTCAATAAACATAAACTCTTGTGGACTTCAGCTGCCAACACCAGACTGGCATCCCCCGACTGGCGTTGTTGTGGCTCTTATATGCCGCTCTCCCCATGCTCACTGAAATTAGAGACAGGTGTTAGACATATTTTAGCTCAGGTGCAAGCGCCCTTACCGCTGCCCCTCTCCGGACGGGCGCTTGACCACACCCCGCTGCCACAGATTCTTATGGATCAATTTTATGATTCAGTTTCCAATTGACTCAGTTATCACAAACACAGTTCAAATTGACTGTTGAAACCCTCAGTTCATTCAAACACTCAGTTCAGTTCACTCTATATCAGGGAAATGTTCGTATGTGTGTGTGTGTGTGTGTGTGTGTGTGTGTGTGTGTGTGTGTATTGAACTGTTGTACCAGTCTGTGGCAACGACAACTTTGATGTGATGACTTGCGATGACATAAATAACAGTTGAGACAGGACAGTGAGATGTCGTAAGAATGGCAGGGTAATATTAATAAAAAACACAAGAAAAGTTTCAGCGCGGCCCAGGAAAAAACTCAGGAACTTTCTGGAACAAAATGGCGCAGCTCAGTGCGCACGCGGCATGCATAGATCGGATAATCTGAATCACAAAAAAAAATGTCTGTCAAAAACAAATCTTGATCATGGACGATCATCAGTCTCTAATTCTTTGATGAAGAATTACAGTGACGAGCTGACGTGCAAATTTCTTCTCAGCTCATGTGGTCTCTGATTGTTTTGGTGTGGATCCGATTGCATTTGCTGTGTTCATATATGCCTATATGAACAGAAATTGGGAGGGAGAAAATGCACCAGGTTCTGAAACTAGTTTTGCAAATGAGCCAGGAGGGAAGACACCACGGAGACCACACCCTGCCAAGTGAGAGGGTGGGGGGTGTTTTGAGTGGAAATACGTCACATGGCCTTGCCAAGCCTTGTCGGAAGTATGTCATGTGGAGATGTCCCATGGTAGGTCCTACCCAACGGGGGAGGAGTTTCTACACTGTGGCACGGTGGAGGGCGCGACCGGGGCGTGATTACGCACGCCCGGTCCCGTATTAGGCTAATTAAGCCGTCAAGAGGGATAAAGGCCACTCGCGGACGGCGACGCAAGAGAGAGAGAGAGATCGTTCACGGACATGTCCGTTGTCTTATGTGTTTGTCTTTTGAGTTTTACATTAAACCTTTAGTTTATATGTTAAGTCGGTTTCTCACCTCTTCCTTGCCCACGAACTTGATCTGTTTTACATTGGTGCCGAAAGCCAGGAAGGAAGATGGATACGCCGTAGTGGAGTTCTCGCCACTACCCCCAAAGAAGCAGCCGCGGCCATCTGCCGGGGGACGAGGAACCCAGCCGCCTGGACGCGGAGAAATGGCCGCCGACCGCGAGGGGAGAAGGGGCTCCTATAGCCGACCGCCTGGAGTGGTCAGGGCCGCTGCCAGGGGCGGAGGATGCCCCTTCCAGCCGCTGAAACGCGGAGGGGTCGAGGGAAGACCGCTGTCTGCGAGCGGGGAGGGGATCGTGACTGACCGCCTGGAGCGGGAGAACCGCTGCCAGGGGCGGGGAAGTCCCCTTCGGCTCCCCGAGAACGCGGCGGGGCGTTCTGTCCACCAGGGGCTGAGGACTGCCTCGGATCCGCCTGGAGAGGCACGGCTGCCGTTCGGTAGAGGGTGGAGGAGTGGCTGAGGAACGAGCTACAGCGTATCAGAGAACCGGCGAGTAAGTTTTTTTTTTTTTATTAATCTCTCTCTCCTCTCTCTGTCGCTGCCGCTCTGCATTGGCCTTTTCCCTCTTTTTTAAATTATGGTGTTTGTGGGAGGGGAGGTACTGCCCAGTGCAGGAACCCTCCACCCCCATTTTTAATTGTTGTTTTTTGTTGTTTCCCTCCCCTTGCCCCCTCCGTCGTCCAGGTTGATGGGGATGACCTGCCGGCAGACCGCGCGGGAGACGCCCCCCCCCCCCCCAGGGGATGTACGTCAGGCCGGGGGTCCCCACCCTGAAAGAACGGGTGAGGAATGTGGCACGGTGGAGGGTGGGACCAGGGTGTGATTACGCACGCCCGGTTCCGTATTAGGCTAATTAAGCCATCAAGAGGGATAAAGGCCACTCGCGGACAGCGATGCAAGAGAGAGAGAGATCGTTCACGGACATGTCCGTTGTCTTATGTGTTTGTCTTCTGAGTTTTACATTAAACCTTTAGTTTATATGTCAAGCCGGTTTCTCGCCTCTTCCTTGCTCATGAACGTGAACTGTTTTACATACACACATATTGACTGGGGCAGAGGGGTCTCTGCCCAAGGAAGACATAATTTACCAATAGGGAAATTATTTAGTGGAAGATATACATTGCATGGGGTTACCTATGGGGGACCAGCACATGCGGAGCACCTACCCCAGTACAGGGCTTAGTTAACACATGTACTGAGCCGGTAGTGAGTTTCTCCACAAACTCAAGCACAGGGATAGGAGGAAGTCATCCAGGGAACACATTTTGTGAACACTACTGGGAGTCAACAGCACATGTCTTCAGCTCAGGGGAGGTGAAATGTGCTATGCGCAAGCGATAAACCCGGCCAACTGTCCCGGACTTACCTGCTATTTCCTGCCAAGACACGGGACAAAACCGGCTCCACCCAGAGATTGTAGAACCTCGCAAAGGAGTTGGGTGTTGCCCAGCCTGCTGCTCTGCAAATGTCTGTTAAAGAGGTGCAACTGGTCAAGGCCCAGGAGGCCACCACACAGCTGGTGGAATGGGCTTGCAGCCCTGCGGGGGGCGGCACGTTCTGGGCATGATATGCTATCGCTATGGCGTCAATGACCCGGTGGGCGATCCTCTGCTTGGAGACAGTGCTTCCTTTCCGCTGTCCACCAAAGCAGACAAAGAGCTGCTCAGAGACTCTAAAGCTCTGCGTGTGATCCAAATATATGCGTAAAGCATGCACCTGACACAGCAACGTCAGGGCTGGGTCTTCCTCCTCCTGGGGCAGCACTTGCAAGTTCACCAACTGATCCCTAAATGGGGTCGTGGGAACCTTGGGCACATAGCCCGGTCGGGTTCTCAAGATCACGTGAGAGTAGCTCGGACCAAACTCACATTTCACTGACAGAGAACGCTTGCATATCTCATACCCTCTTGATGGAAGTGAGCACAGTCATTAGGGTAGTCTTTAAAGAGAGTGCCTTAAGCTCAGCTGACTCCAAAGGCTCAAAGAGTGCTCCCTGTAGACCCTGAAGGACTACAGAGAGGTCCCATGAGGGAACAAGGCGTGGTCTGGAGGAATTCAACCTCCTGGCACCTCTCAGGAACCTGATGATCAGGTCATGCTTCCCTAAGGACTTACCGTCCACTGTGTCGTGGTGTGCTGCTATAGCAGCTACATACACCTTCAAGGTGGAGGGGGACAGTCGTCCCTCCAACCTCTCCTGCAGGTAGGAAAGCACTGATCTGACTGCTCATCTCTGGGGGTCTTTGCATCGAGAAGGACACCACATAGTGAACAGATGCCACTTCAAGGCATACAGGCGCCTCGTAGAGGGAGGCCAGAGTGATCGTGTCTACCATGGCGGGTGGTTGGCCACTTAGATCTTCGTGTCCCATACAGGGGCCAGACATGGAGATTCCAGAGGTCTGGTTGTGGGTGCCTGATGGTGCCCTGTCCCTGAGAATGATGGTCCTTCCTCAGGGGATTTCGCCGGGAAGTGGGGGGGTGACGCGAGGAGCGTGAGGTCCGAGAACCAAGTCTGGGTTGGCCAGTAGGTCCACTGTAATCAAAACCTCCTCACAGCTGTGGTAATTCAGTGTTTAAATCTAACTCCAGGGTAAAATAACACAAACCATTATATTATAAATTTACATTCAATATTGGAAAAAAAATCATATAAAAAAAAATCTAGATTTACGCTGCTGTATTAGGTGGAAATGCGCCATCACAGTCTGTGAAAAAGGTAAATTCTTTTTTTTGGGGGTGAACTATTCCTTTGTGTTTTTATGATGTTGTCCAATTATGAAGCATAATTGATGTAAGTTTGTGCATGTACATGCACTCAAACCTCATCATCACAAAATATTTTTGTATTTAAGTGCTTTGTGAGCTTTTTTGGAGGCAGCATTATTCTTTGATTAAATAGTCCTAACTATTATTTCATTTTTTTATTGTTTCTATTTTCTCATGCATATATAACAAATTTCAATGCCTAATAAAGTTTGAAAACACCAATTGGGCTTTTTCCAGGTCATTAAATTATACTGTAGTTAATTTCCTTTTAAAGAATTTAATGCTCATTTAAAAAGGAATATAAAAGTATTCACATGCATTTGGAATTCTAAAGTGATAAACAAAAATTTAAAAATAAATGAATTATTTACTTTTCATCATTTTCCACACCAAGTTCAAGTTCCTTTTATGGAACAAATCCCAGCTACTCAAAGCCTCTACCATCAAATCACAAAGACTGGTATGATGAGATCCCTCAACACCAGCACAATGGTGCAGTTGCTAGGTAAGTGATTAAGGTTAAAGTTATGATTTGGGTTATGCTAGGATTACAGTTAAAATTAGCCTTGCCTATATACTACTACTCTCAATTTTGACTATTGAACAATAGTGCACTGCAATGATGCATTCTTTACTTATTTGCCTAGTGAGTGCTTAAACATGAAAATGTTCATATGAAAAAGTCATCAAATAAATTTTTAATGCCTGCTTTCATCATGAATATATGCAAAAACAGCGAATGGCTACACATAACATAAAAGCAACTGTAATGGAAAGCGCTTCTAATTAGGCAGCTGAATTTGCTCAAAGCTCCATGAAATGCAGCTTCATATTTTCAGACTCTGGGGGCAGGAATGGAAGATGATTTTATAGTCAAATAGAATTCTTAAAGTATATGCTTAGATCTCCCTCTGTCTACATACAAACCCATATATTCCCTCTCCCTATGTACATTACAGGAATAGTTCACACAAAAATGACAAGTTTGTCAATTACTCATTTCATTCAAAACCCATATGTGTGGGGGGGACTGTCCATAGGGAGAACTGGGACATTTCCCGGTGGGCTGGCCGCGAAATGGTGCTGAAAGGGCATCGATAAGCTGAAACGGGCTGCTGCATTATGCCGAACTTTCTGTAGGGCCGCGACTTTCTGTAGAGACTTTCTGGAAATTTTTTTACAGATCAGCGCAGTATATATTTGCTAATTCACCCAATACAAACGTGGCCTTTACACATTACATTGTTACTTTTCCAATGACATTTGGAAGCTGGGGTCATGTGGATTGGTGTGACACTGGAAAGAAATACTGTTATTACTATTTGCATTGCTAATCAGCATTCCCAAACTGAATGGAGAGCCTGAAAGCAGCCAGCTACAACAGATCAAAGCATTTGCACAAGCCACACACCCCACCCCCCCCCCACACACACACACAAATCCCTCTTTTCACTGTGCTCCAATTTCAGAAGGAGAATTCTCACTTCCTGAAAAAAAAAGTGCATATGTGTGTGCACATCTGTCTCTGGGAAACTCTGTTTGGAGTGTCTAGTTCAGAATATGAGCATCTAAAGCAATTGCATTTGAATAAATGGAGCATGATTGTGATTCTGGCAAGAGTCAATCAGGCAGATAACATGATGGCAGACAGAAACTGTATGTTTGTGTTCTGAAGCTTTCTGTATGTGAATCTGTCTTTGTATTACATTTCCTTTTTTCTCTCTCATTACAAACAGAGTACTTCAAATAGTCCATTAGTTGTAATTATTAGCTCTTCCTATCAAAACACAAACTCCTTGGTTGATTAGTGGTGTCTGCTGAGGCAACCATCACTATTACTTAGGGTAAGGGGAAGTATGGCCATCAGAATTATCCTACTTCGCACTTCTGAAGTCGCAGTTATGAGTATTTCACTTGCATTCAAGTGTTTTGTCAGAGAGAAATTCTGAAATTCTGGAGGACGTCAGGTTCATTGTTGCAAATTTCTTGGAAAACTCTTATATTGACACTGTAATATTGTTTTTTCAGCTTGTTAAAGATAATGGAGGTTTGTCAAATGCATGCTGTTACAATATGCATTTACTGTTTTACATAAATGTTTCTGATTGAAACGGCAGACGATATCAAGGCATTTAGAAAATGAATAAAACCTAACATTCCCATCTCCTCCACCATTATGATTCTTCTCAACTTGGAAACTCATGTATCAAAATTATCTTCAAATTTCCCAGTCTCAATTAGAACTTGAGAGGGTGTTCGTGTGCAATATTGAATTGGGATACTTGTTATAATGGTAACTCCAATAGCAAGTGAATACAGAGAAATGCCGATGTTCTGACACTGAGTAAATCTGCTCAATGACAACTGACAACACAGATAGTCTCTCGGAGACAGTAACTCACTCATAACACAAAATATGGTCATTTGTTTCCATATCCTGGCATAAATGTGTAATTTCAGTCCAGTTTCAAACAGTAAATCATCCCGGTTCCGTTGGACTCCTATATCAGCATTCTTGAAATGTGTCTGATCTAATTAGATTTGCAGAAAGTAACAGAAATAACTGTTGTATAAAAAATATAAAACAAACACCAGAACTCCTTTAGCCATGCATGTACCTTCTGTGCACAAAATTATGCATCATTAAAAATACAATTATTACAATTTTTACAGTAACAGTTTATGATTTGACATTCCATTTGTACTTATCTGACCTCCCACATCCTAATGCGTGACTGCCGTCATTAAAATGAAATTGCAACTTCAGTTTTTACGCAAACGTTTTTGACTTTGACACAAGTGTCGCTAATCGTTTACTAATTGTGACGTGTTTTTTTATTTTATTTTTTAGCTTAAATTAAATTTTAAGTAAGTTGATTGAACATGTAAATTGAGTGTGAATTATTATTCAAAATATAACCTAAAAAAATACAAGCTTGAAGTACCAGCGTCATATTTTTGTGACTCACATTCAGAAGGGGGCAGTCAGCACAACTCCAGCTGTACAGGGGTTTCAGCTATGCTTATTTCAAAGTTTCAAACTTCACTTAAGGATACACAGTATCCTAAAAATGTAGCGATTATGGCTAGAAACTGTGAAAACCAGTAAAATGTGATCAACCACAGTGAGACTCTTTTCAAAAGCATCCATCTGATGCACGTGTACATAGACCAACGACGATAAAGTGGTTGGAATGCAAAAAACATGTCCTGTGAGAACAACCTACCTCGACCAGTTTGACAGACTGAACTGTAAAATGGATTGCTGTGGACTGTAGGCCAGTGATATTGACTTCTAAAGCAACTTGGACTGTCAAAGAAATTTTTCTCTCATCTGCCACAATAATGTAATGTCTTGGAATTATATGAATTGCCATTTATTATACTTATAATTATTTTTATTTGAGGGCCTTTTTGTGGCAAATGTATATATAAGCAATTCATTATGATTTATTAAATTATTAATCAGCATGTCACACAATTATTTCAATTACATTTTTTAATTGCTTGACTGCCCTATTTATTTACTTTTTCTTTATCCATGTCAACTGGAAAAAAATTTATGTTAAAGGTCTTGTGGGATACAGACATTTGAGAGGCTGGGAAGAGGGACAGTGTGTGAGTGGGCCAAATCTCAGACCAACCAAAAAAATAAATTAAAAAGGGGATCTCTGCAAATATTTAGGTCAAGAAACATTATACTCTGGCATTAGCACTGAATCTTTATCTAAAAGTAACATGGCTGCATTTTGCAAGAAGTCTACTAACCTCAAGGTAATGTGTTCCTATCTTTTACACTTTAATTCATTAGAGGACACAAACAATCAAATTGAAAGCACAATATTTTTAATAAGAAGAACATGAAATGAGAGCATGATATTTTATTGAATGAGTCCTAATGTGTTGGAAAATAGTATTTTTATGTACCTGCCCCTATAAGGATTAATCAATCACTCCTGGTATTATTGTGTCCATCTTTACTCTCTCTCTCCACACAGAGCAACTGGAGTCTGCACACTGCTCCTGAGTGCTCTACATCTACAGCTGCACAGATTGCGAGTACAGTTCAGCAGTGTAGTGACACAGTCATGTGACGTGTAGGTCGCTGTGAGGTGCCCTGAATATCACGGCCTTGAAATTTAGGTCAGAATTGCATGCAGTGAGCTCATAACTATGCAACGGCGCATTATGAATGCAGATCACAAACCACTTTATCTGAGATCCTCACAATGAAGATAGCAGAACCACACATTTCCACCACATCTTAGATGTATTAGATAGTTTTATATCATTCTGTGCATTTTATGTGTCCTAAATACAAACAGAGTTTTTTTCAGAAATAGATAGTTTCACACTTTTTGCATAATTTGACAAAAGTATAATGGTAACACTTTACAATAAGGTTAATTTAGTTAACATTACTTAATGCCTAGGTGACATGAACAAACAATTAACAATATATATTTTACAGCATTTATTAACCTTTGTTAATGTTAGTTAATAAAAAAATTGCTAATTCATGTACGGTAAGTTAAAAGTGCATTAATGAATACACCTTTTGATTTTAAATATGTATTAGTATATAGTATGTTGAAATGAACTTTAACTAAGATTGTTCATTGTTAGTTCATGTTAACTAATGTTGTTAAATTATGTTAACAAATTTAACCTTATTGTAAAGTGTTACCAGTACAATTTGATTGTAAATGACACATAATAAAAATAATCTGTTTATGATTGATATTTACCTTTGTAATATGTTCATACATCATGTCTTATATTAACCTTTGAATCAAATTGTTTGTTATGGTGGAAATGATGCCACAACTGTAGGACAGTTTTAATGTAAGTCGTTTTTAATATAATAAATATAGGAATGCATTATGTATGTTTGTTTGAGTTTAAACATACACTAATTTATATTTTTATAATGGATTTTTATAGTTTAAGACTGAAAGTCTGGGTCTGGTACATAGGTAAAACAAAAACAAAAATCTATATATAAAATATAAAAACAAATTAAGTTCCAAAAATAAATGAAGGTAACATAACCTATATATATATATATATATATATATATATATATATATATATATATATATATATATATATATACATATATAATATTAAAGTTAAAATCTGTTAGTTTAAATAAAAATCAACCCTAGGGACAAAAAAGTGTTAGTGAAGTGAGAACAGTGAAACATAGCACTGTTATACAAAATCAGCATCCTTTAACATCAATTAGAATGTTCCAATCAGATTAGAGAACCAGAACTAAATTATAAGAAGAAAAACACACTGCAGACTGATAACACTGTAAATTCGGCCACAGTAGGTTGAAAGTTTTGCTGCTGAAATCAGTCTTTGTTCACTGAAATTCAAATCACTGTCCCCAGTGGCCAAAGATGGAAGTGTTGTTGCGAATATGGGCACGTATGAGATCCAGTTTCCATGTTAAATGATCCAAAATAAGTTGTAATTTTAGTTGTAAATAATGTACTACAGTCAAAAGGAATGCATGTATTATTAACCCTACCCCCTAACCCAATCAGACCCTAAACCTAAATGTCGGTGGAGTGAATGCAATTTTAGAGTAAAAATGGTAGCTATGAATAGCACATCGTTTATGTGAACACGATTACTTACTGGTTCCCACAGGACCAAAACCCATGTTAGTTACGCTAAAGCGAAATGTGTTAGTTGAATGAATCCAAAAATGTCTGGTGGGGATTGCGCTTGTCAGTAATTTGGCTGAATGGAGTTGATTTCAGGCTACAGGAACTTTCAAAAGCAACATGTCGACTTCCTGTGTGATCACATTGCACTCTGTGTATGTACGTTACATTCTATGCTACAGCTATTATTATTTGTTGCGAGGAGGAGGATGTGGCCGGGCCGTGATGATGCAGTTGACTAATCAACTGGAGAGAGATGGGGTTGGGGGGAGACACCAGTTCGAGAGGGATTGAGCGAGAGAGAGAGACGCACAAAGCTGTGTGTGTGTGCATCTTTGTTTGAGTTCAGTTTGTTATTAAAGTTTTACGTTGACAGTTCAATGGGATGCCCCATCTTAAGAATCTTTTACAGTCATAATCTGGATGAGGCCTCTATACTGGATTAGGTCTGTTAAAACAACGACAAAATAGGATTGAAATGACATCCTACACAGTAGAGATATTAGAAGTACATTTTAGACTCACATTTAAGTTTAATGATAACAAAATATCAGTCCAGTTGGCACAAACAAATTATGCTAGAGCTTTTTACAGAACTAACTTCACTTTTGCAAGGAAAATTTATGATGACTTTTCACAAACTGGTCACAAGGTGATTTATAGTGGATGTATAAAGTCAGTTTCCTTCAAGTTCACACAAGTATCCTAGCCACAAGGTAACAACGTGTGTTGTTCAGCGCAAAAAAATATGGACATATTCTACTAACAGTTGATAACCACAAAGTGTCAAACACAAAGTGATTGTTATCTAATGCAATGACATTTACAATTTAAGTGTGACATAAGTGTCCTAATACGTTTTGGCAATGCTGTTTACTACATTAATTATGTCCTTTTACTTTCTTTGTAGAGGAAAATAAATAGCATAGATATGGACAGGTTGAGAGATGTGTCTGAATCTATTAAGCACTGCAACATTTCAAGGTGCTATCTATTTTCATGCAACACCATTATCTATCGTGTACCTGCTTTCACAGGGCACCAATATACCATACAACAGTTTGCCCTAACCTTTCAGTATGGCATTTCAACTTTAAGTGGTACTTTAATCTGCCATTAAAACCAGCAAGAGAGAGGCTTACTAGTGTTTCTCTCACAGATCCACTGGTAAAAGTGTTGTTATCTGATATCCCACAGGATTAACACTTCTACCACCCTGTGACTGGTGGTGGGAGAGACAGGAACTCTCAAGGACTTTGGGGATGGGGAGGAGTAACACCCAGAAATAAGTGTAAAATGTAATTTTCAGGGATATGATTTCCCCATTCAAATGCTGTTTTATGTTTGTGCTGGCTTTTCTCCAGCAGAGAGGTAGATGGATGACCTTTACAAAAGTACTTTACAACACAAAATTAAAAACAAACCTTTCAAAAGTATGGAGAGGCAGATTATTCCAAAGCCGTAGGGTTGCAACTGAGAAAGGACAATTTTAGGCATGATGTGGGGACATTCAAGTGAAAGCAATTTGATGACCGTAAAGGCCTAGAAGTCTAATATTGTGATAGAAGATCGGAAATATAATGAGGTGCCAGACTATGCATGCTCTTTTAAACAATCAATAAAAATTTTAACTGAATTTGATTTTGTACAGGAAGTCAGTGGAGTGAAGCCGGCACTGGAGAGATATTTTCTCTTTTTTGGTTCCAGTCAAATGTCTAGCAGCAGCGTTCTGAACTAGTTGAAGGCGTGACAGGAAAGACTGCGAAATACTCAGGTAACGTGCATTGCAATAATAAGTCTAGATGTAATAAAAGCAATCACTTTTACCTGACCTTTCAAATGATTTTGCTAAAATCGCAGTAAACATCAGAGCGCTCCCTGCGCAAAACTCAGCAGTGAGCTTAACAACACTCAACATGTGCAAGAGCATTGGTGGTCGACAATTGATCCGTGGTCCTATTCCAGAGGAGTGCACATGTTTAAGCTTGTCTGGGCATAGTTCAGTTACACACTTCTCCAGCAACTTTGCAGGTATGCAAACTGATAAGGCGGCTCTTCTGGTCTTATTTTAATGTACATAAATATATTATTAACAGTTTTGTTTTTCATGTTAACATATTAGTTACAATATGACAAAGTGTCAAGTAAGATAAATACGGAAAAAGACATTTGCACCCAGTTCATTTTATAAAACCCCAAGTTTATTTACTTATTTTTAAATAAACAATTGTTGTGAACAAAAACTGCTACTGCGCCTCAGAGTATATATATATATATATATATATATATATATATATATATTATATTAGTATATTATAAGTTTATTACTAACAAGAAGAGTACCTGCACTTTTTTTCTTCCACTTCAAGTACTGACCATCACATACTGTATATGTGACGGTTAATAATTGGCCCCTGCAGAGGAGTGTCACACATTTGTGTTTCTGCAACTGTCAGTGTCGTCATAAGCTGCCAGATTCAGCTTTTGTGTGTCGAACACAGAGTTGTGCTGGCCATGTGCCTATAATTCATATTCAGTCTTTAAGCATTATGACATATATGTTTATTTTATACATAGCCATTAAAATGGTCACAAAATGCCACAATAAAAAAAATTACAGCTTATATTTATACATAGTCAACACATCATGAAACGCTATCATCCACACAGCCATGTCACCTTATTAGGTGGTTATTCAGATGTTGCTTTTAAGTCCCACCAACTGCTACTCAAACAGTCTTTTCAAGCAGAATATATTTTTTGTTTGTTTCATGAATCCGACAGACAAATTACCACAAAAGCATCACGATGACAGTTTAATCAAAATCAAATCAAAATCAAATCACTTTATTGTCACACTACTGTGTACACGAGTGCAACAGTAGGTGAAATTCTTGTGTGCAGTTCCGAGTAACATAGCAGTCATGACAGTGACGAGACATAAACCACTTTACAATAAACAACATATTTACACAAAACAATTTACATAACAAATGTACACATACTTACACAACAATTTACATAACAAATGTACACAATACACACAATGTAGAATACACACACTAGATAAGGGTATAAATATATATATATAAACACTAATTGAATTGGGAGAATATATTGACAGAGTGATGATTAATAAAGTGCAGTGCTGATTGCTGATTGTGAGAGATCAAGTGTTCAAAAGTCTTATTGCTTGTGGGAAGAATCTGTCATGTAGTCGGGTGGTGCGGGTCCTGATGCTGCGATACCGCCTGCCTGATGGAAGCAGTGAGAGCAGCCCATGACTCGGGTGACTGGAGTCTCTGATGATCCTCCGAGCTTTATTCACACACCGTCTGTTATATATATCCTGGAGGGAGGGAAGCTCACCTCCGATGATGTTTCTGGCAGTTCGCACCACCCTTTGCAGGTCTTTGCGGTTGTGGGCGGTGCTATTGCCGTACCAGGCGGTGATGCAGCCAGTCAGGATGCTCTCTACAGTGCTGGTGTAGAACCGTGTGAGGATGTGGTGGTTCATTCCGAACTTCCTCAGCCGTCTCAGGAAGAAGAGGCGCTGGTGAGCCTTCTTCACAACGGCCTTTAGTTTAAACCTCATATTGTACTGATGCAAACACACCAGAACTGAGGATGAACCCAAACACAGAAACTTTAACACTGAGAAGCACAACAGGTAGAAAACTTAACTGGAGAAACACTTGATGACAGTAGACAAGGATGTAAATTGCAGCAGACTATATGAACACTAACAAATGACGGCAGATGTGACGGAGGATGATGAATATAAACCGCTACGTGGTTAAGTAAACAACACAACACTGAGTAGTGCGAGGTGGGCTGAGGTGAGTATGCAGTCCTTGATGAGATGCGTGATTGATTACAGGTGGAGGAGATTAGCAGTCTGGGGATAGTGAATTGTGAATGGGGGAGAGAGAGAGTCAGGTGGAGGCGTGACACATATACATCCAATACATGTGAAAAGTGATCATCATGCAACCATGACATTAGGAGGCTATGTCAGATGTCAGACACACAAACAAAATGTCTGTGATGTGTTAAACAGTGCACAGGCAAACTGCTGATATTATATGTCCATGTATTCACTAGAAATAAACCATTTGTTCATATGTTTACTATAGTATATACGATGTTTAAAAATATTTAGATCAATAGAGGTTTTGAAATGACGAGAATTCAATAAATAACTCATTTAGACAATATTGTACTGGCTGTGAAGTGTCACGTGACACTTTTTATTGATTCATAGAGATGACAAGGAAAAACAAAACATATATACTATATATACTATATAATCAACATTTAACTCCCACTACTACCCCCCTTACTCCCTACCCTACCCTTAACCTCCAACGAACATCCCCGTGGTCTCACATAAGTACACACACACACACAAAAACAATAAAAAATAGAAAATATATGTATTTATATAATAATCATACACAAACTACGCCTCTCTCTCCACAGTCTCTCCCCAAGTGTCCCCCAAAAATGTCAAATAACTGCCCCATTTCCCATCAAATGAATCCACGACACCTCCTCGAAAGCTGACACCCTCCACATCTCCTCACACCACTTCCGAATTGAGGGTGCTACAGTTGACTTCCAACCCTTAAAACAATCTGCCTGCCTGTCATAACACTGATCAGGACCCAATTTTTTAGGTATTAATCTCCTATATCGATGACTGCCCAATCGCCCAAAACACAGAGTCATGGGCAAAACTAAACCCAAGTGCCCAACAAGTCATAAACAAAACTCTGAACCTTCAACCAAAATACAGACTTGACGTTTTTTTTTTAGAAAACTGGCCAACACACCGTCCTCCTATATGAAGTTAAAATATTTATCTGATAATCTCTTAAAATAAATTATAGCTCCATCCCTCAGACTCCAGCAGGAAGTAATACACTGATGCCTTGTGACCTTTTCCAAAAGTTTTAATCACCACTCCCAGTGTCTGCCGCTTTTGGAGTATGCTACTCCAAAAAATAGTACAAAGCAGGTGGTGCAGCTGTAAATGCCTATAAAACACAGATATGGGAATCCCAAAATGTTTAACCAAATTTTCAAAGGATCTCAACAGTCTTTAGATTAGCAACCCCCACACAATCCACTATGACCAGCAGAAAGGGGACTTATTAATACATACGTTTAGGTTCAGCCATACGCTTGAGGCAACATTTAAAAGGTCCGAATTAAAGACCCTGGACACTTTTGTCCATACAGATTGCAAATGTGAGATAAAGGGGTGTAACTTAACTTCTCCGGTCAGTTTGATAGAAAGGCTTTGCAATGACGAAATAGGGGCAAGAACTTCCAGTTCAATACAAAACCAGGGAAGGACTCTCTCAGGTGGAAGCGACCAATGAGTCAAATGTCTGAGACCGAATGCATAATAATAAAACTAAATCTTGGGTAGACCTAGTCCACCTATGTCAATCAGCCTATGTAACTTATTGAAATGTAATCATGGACGCTTACCATTCCAAATGAAGGACATTACTATGCTAACAAATTGCTTGAAATAAGAGAGGGGGACATCTATAGGGAGATATTGTAGCAGGTAGTTACATTGGAATACAATTCATTTTAAAAACATTAACCTTCCCAATCACAGATAAATGTAATGAAGGCCACCTGCTCACATCGCTCAAAAACCTTTTTATTAAGGGGTCAAAATTAACTCTAACTAAATCACACAAATTTGCTGGGAATAAAATGCCCAAATACTTAATGCCCTGTTTGGGCCACTGAATGACACCTGGCTGAAAAGCCGTCGCTAGGCAGTACACTGTCAGAGCCAAAGCTTTGTATTTAGACCAATTGACTCTGTATTCTGAGAATTTAGAAAAGGAATTAATAAATCTGTGGAGGCAAGGCATAGATCTATTGGGTTCTGAGACAAATAATAAAATAACATCTGTGTAAAGAAAAAGCTTATGCGCCATATCTCCTGACATCACCTCAGGAACATAATTTAATATCGCAGCTGCTAATGGTTCCAGGGCAAGAACAGTAATGGGGAAACAGGGCAACCCTGCCGGGTGCCCCTATCCAGAATAAATTAATCTGAAATTAATCCATTTGTTTTTACTGCTGCTACTGGTTGTCTATAAAGTAACTTAATCCATCCAATAAAAGTATTCCCAAACCCGTATATTTCTAAAATCTTAAAAAGATAATCCCATTCTACCATATCAAATGCCTTTTTTGCATCAAGTGAAATGGTAGCGACCGGAGTCTGATCATTCGCCACTTACCACATAATATTGATGAAATGCCTAATGTTATCAGAAGAGCTTCTGTCTGAATAAACCCCACCTGATCTATATGTATAAGAGATGTCATAACTGTACTTAACTGAAACATTTAATATTTCTTATGCTTAAGAAAATAAATTACCTTCCTTCTTTTTATGGGGTACCCCAACCCATTCACATTCCACGTGGAGAGAGACAATCCGCTCATATTAACATTTTACATTGTGACATATTAGAAAAAATAGATTGTGTGTCAAAAATGTAATTTTAATGACTACATTCCAACATTAATGCAACAAACAAACCTGAACATCCCCCAGACCAAAAAAACAGAAAAAATAAAAATTAGCATATTAACAAGCATCCATCCCTCTAAACTCAAACAGTCCATGTACGCCTTCAAGAGCCCCCATGGAAAATTTGCTGTCAGATTGCTCAAGCCGGTGCTTTTATGCAAATGTTGTAAAACAGAATTACACAACAGAAAATAATCTATAAAACAAACTCCAGCCAATAGGAGGCATAAGCACAAAAACTTCCAGATTCATCCACAAACTGTCCCGAAGGAGTATTATTCCAAAAAACAAACTCCAGCCACTTGGCAGAACCAGCACAAAAATAAACAAAAAAGTGCTCAGTTTCCTCGGACAGTCAAGTGAATGTTCAGTGAGTCAGGCTCACTTGGCTGCTTCGAAAGTACCACAAAATGACTTTGTAAAGGGAATATAAGGGAAAGGAGGAGGCGAGAACCGGCTTACCAATATAAATAATAGTTTAATGAAAAACTTAAACAAAAGACACAAACACACATGATGGTCAGCTGACCGTAAACGATCCCTCTCGGAGGCTTAATTAGCCTGATAAGGGACCGGGTGTGTATAATCACGACCCGGTCCTGCCCTCCGCCCTGTCACAGAATTATTCATTCCATTGAATTTATTTATTTATTTATTACATTGCTTGCTGTGGGCATGTAAATATTTTATGGCCATCCTTAGGATCTATTCTCAATTTGGCCAGGAACATCAGTGCAAAAGTGGCCCACCATTGATGTAAGAGTTTCTTGCATTCCTTGAATTGATCACGTTTCTCTCTTGTCAAATTTGCAAAGTATGGGAACAAGAAAATGCTGTGGTTCGTCCAAGAAAGCCTTTGTTTATTCCTTGCCACGTGTAACTCGAGATCTTTATTGGATGATCTTACAAATTTGGCCAGAATTGATCAGGCCTGTCTCCCTCCACGGATCTCCGAGCCAGAACTCTATGAGCTTGATCAGTTTCCATCTTATGGTCTGTTATGTCGAGCAGACTCTGTAAGAGCCGGTCTAGGAATTTCACCATATCTCGGCCTTCTTTGTCCTCAGGAATTCCAACAATTCTGATGTTTTTTCACCGGTTACGATTCTCCAAGTCTTCCAACTTTTCCCAGATGCACTCCAAATCTGCCTTGCTCACCAGTGGGTTAGCAGCTAATTCCTTCTCCAATGACTCCAGTTAATCAATCCATTTCTTGACATCCCACACTCTTGTAACCATCTCAGTGAATTTTGTTTCCATGGCAGTGATCAATCAATGTATTACAGCAAGATCCTCCAAGTCTGCAACAACCTTCATCAGCATTGCTGACACGTTCATCAATTGACACAGAATTTCCTTCACTTCACCGTCCACATTGACTTCTGGGCTTTCAGCCTGGGGCTTCAGCTTGAGCCCGTAAGTGTCTTTTAATATCTTCAGAGCCTGATGATTTTGAATTCTTCGACAAATTGTCTTCCTAGAACAGTTAAGAATCAGGGTGTATTGAATCTCACTGTTTTATGACACAAAAAGTATTAAAACTAGCAAAGTTTTATTCAAATTTATTCTCAAGATAGCGCCGAGTATGGCTGCTGCGTCACGAGCTCCGTCAAAACACTGCAGTTTATTGTTTGTTTTGTTTACAGTTCTGTGTTTTTTTGTCTTGGATGTTGTCTGCCTTATTGTGTACGACAGACAAACGCTTTTGGACATTGGTTCGGCAATCACACACCGAAAACCGGACTTCACATTCCTCAATGCCGACCCGCGGTTTACAAACACGCCAGCGGATCCCTTTGTTTGGGCTGCCCGGCCACGGAAACGCAGAAGGAAAAGAGGAAAAAGAGCCGGCGTTCTCATCAGATTAAGACGTCGCGCAAATCGCCCCCCACTACCCAGTATACTACTGGCAAATGTTCAGTCTCTGGACAACAAGCTCTGCGAGCTGGGAGCGTGGATCTCCTTCCAACGAGAGACGAGAGAATGCTGCGTTATCTGTCTTACGGAAACCTGGATGTCCGCGGAGATTCCAGACTCGGCCATCGAACCCACGGGTTTCTCCGTGCACCGAGCGGACAGAGCGAAAGACCTCTCAGGTAAAAGCAGAGGTGGAGGTGTATGTTTTATGATCAACAAATCATGGTGTGATCAGAGGAATGTACATTTTATCAGGTCTTTCTGCTCTCCTGATCTGGAATATCTCATGCTTCTGTGTCGACCATTCTGGCTACCGAGGGCTGCGTTCATTGTTGCCGGGGACTTCAACAAAGCCAACTTAAAAACAATAGCACCAAAATACCACCAACATATCAGCTTCAACACACGAGGGGACCGGGTTTTGGATCATTGCTATTCTCCTTTCCGGGATGGCTACAAATCCCTCCCCCGCCCACCATTTGGCAAATCTGACCACTCTTCCGTTCTGCTTCTGCCCGCTTACAGGCAGAAACTGAAACGGGAAGCACCCGCCCTCAGAATGATCCAGTGCTGGTCGGACCAATCAGACTCTGCGCTACAGGACTGTTTTGATCACGCAGACTGGGAGATGTTCCGGTCTGCCTCCGATGACGACATCGAGGTTTACGCTGATAGTGTAACGTGTTTCATCAGGAAGTGCGTAGAGGACGTTGTTCCGACAAAAACTATACGGATCTACCCCAACCAGAAACCCTGGGTTAACGGCAATGTTCGCACGGCACTTACTGCGCGGACCACCGCTTTTAATTCCAGGAGCGCGGAGGAGCGTAAACAAGCCAGTTATGCCCTCCGTAACTCCATCAGTGCAGCCAAACGCCAGTACAGTCACAAAATTGAAGGTCAGTTCAACACCACTGACTCCAGAAGTATGTGACAGGGAATTAACACCATCACGGACTATAAACAGAATAAAAACTCCGCCATGAACACCGTTGCCTCTCTCCCGGACAAGCTTAATACTTTTTATGCTCGTTTCGAGGACAATAACACCGCCCTCATGGAGAGAGCACTCGCGGCCGATACTACAGAGGTTGGTTCACTCTCCGTCTCTGTTGCGGATGTAACCCGATCCTTCCGACGGGTGAACATTTGCAAAGCCGCGGGTCCAGACGGCATTCCGGGCCGCGTCATCAGAGCATGCGCGAACCAACTGGCTGGTGTTTTTACGGACATTTTCAACCTGTCCCTCTCCCTGTCTGCAGTCCCCACATGCTTCAAAACATCAACCATTGTGCCTGTACCGAAGCAATCAAAGATCACTTGCTTAAATGACTGGCGTCCTGTTGCCCTCACCCCCATCATCAGCAAATGCTTTGAGAGGTTGATCAGAGATCACATCTGCTCTGTTCTGCCCACCTCTTTGGACCCATTGCAGTTTGCCTACCGTAACAACCGCTCCACTGATGATGCCATTGCATCTACAATACACACTGCTCTATCCCACCTGGAAAAAAGGAACACGTATGTGAGAATGCTGTTTGTAGACTACAGCACAGCATTTAACACCATAGTGCCCTCCAAGCTTGATGTGAAACTCCGGGCTCTGGGCTTAAACAGCTCGCTGTGCAGCTGGATCCTGGATTTCCTGTCAGGCAGACGTCAGTTGGTTAGAATGGGCAGCAACATCTCCTCATCACTGACTCTCAACACTGGAGCCCCGCAGGGCTGTGTTCTCAGCCCACTCCTGTATTCCCTTTACACACATGACTGTGTGGCGACACATAGCTCCAATGCCATCATTAAGTTTGCTGACGATACGACGGTTGTAGGTCTGATCACTGACAATGATGAAACAGCCTACAGAGAGGAGGTGCACACTCTGACACGCTGGTGTCAGGAGCACAACCTCTCCCTCAACGTCAGTAAAACCAAGGAGCTTGTGGTGGACTTCAGGAAGAAAGACAGAGAACACAGCCCCATCACCATTAATGGAGCACCGGTGGAGAGAGTCAGCAGCTTCAAGTTCCTCGGTGTCCACATTACTGAGGAACTCACATGGTCCGTCCACACTGAGGCCGTTGTGAAGAAGGCTCACCAGCGCCTCTTCTTCCTGAGACGGCTGAGGAAGTTTGGAATGAACCAACACATCCTCACACGGTTCTACACCAGCACTGTAGAGAGCATCCTGACTGGCTGCATCACCGCCTGGTACGGCAATAGCACCGCCCACAACCGCAAAGACCTGCAAAGGGTGGTGCGAACGGCCAGAAACATCATCGGAGGTGAGCTTCCCTCCCTCCAGGATATATATAACAGACGGAGTGTGAATAAAGCTCGGAGGATTATCAAAGACTCCAGCCACCCGAGTCATGGGCTGCTCTCACTGCTTCCATCAGGCAGGCGGTATCGCAGCATCAGGACCCGCACCACCCGACTACATGACAGCTTCTTCCCACAAGCAATAAGACTTTTGAACACTTGATCTCTCACGATCTACAATCAGCATTGCACTTTATTAATCTTCATTCTGTCAATATATTCTAGCTCCCAATTCAGTTAGTGTATATATATATTTATACCCTTATCTAGTGTATGTGTATTCTACATTGTGTGTATTGTGTACATTTGATATGTAAATTGTTGTGTAGGTATGTGTACATTTGTTATGTAAATTGTGTTGTGTAAATATGTTGTTATTGTAAAGTGGTTTATGTCTCGTCACTGTCATTACTGCAATGTTGCTCGGAACTGCACACAAGAATTTCAAGAATTTTTGATTGATTTGATTTTGAAGTGCGCAGAGCTCGCCGTTCACACGTCCAAACATTGCATGGTGCTTCGCGACTCCTCCACGTGACCATGTCCTAACAGATTTTGCATTCCTTTCATTCTGTTGATATCTTGCACACAGAAATAACTCAATCTGGGAGGCATTCAGGGGAATTTAGACCCTACTCATGAAAAGATTAAATCGATTTGTATTAAATAAGGTTTACTGAATGACACTGACAGTCCATATGAGCTGTGGTTCTGGAAAATAACACAGATGGAGGTCTGGAATCATTCACAAATTTAGATGTTGTCTATCTTCAAATTAGTATCTCTGGAAAAAATTAATACGTACCAAGTTGATACAACAAGTGCAAAACAGTAAGAACTAATAGTTGGATTTTTCTATATTTTCCAGGTTACTGACATCAAATCTTTGAAAGATTCTCACAAATTAGTTTGAGGCACTAAGTAGCAAGATACAGTGGAAATAAATAGTATGTGAAACCTTTGGATTTACCTGCATTTATGTATAAATTTGTCTTAAAATCTGATCTGAAATTCATTTTGCAATAATAAAGTTACAATAATGAGCAAACGCAATCTATTTTAACTAATAACACACAAATTATTGTATTTTTTTTTTGTACATATTGACATCATTCAAACATTCACAGTATAGGTTGGAAAAAGTATGTGGACCCATAGGGTCATGACATCAACAAAAGCTAATTAGAGTCAGCGATTGGCAAACCTGCCATCCAATTAATAAAACAAGATTTGAGGAATGGGTTAGAGCTACTTTGATGCATAAAAAGCACTCAAACATTTTGAGTTTGCTGTTCACAAGAAGCATCTGCTGACATGGACCATGCTTTGCAAAAATCTCAGAGGACCTACAATCAAGAAGGGTTACAAAGTTATCTTTAAGAGCTTAGATATTAATCTGTCCACAGTTAGACAAACTGATAGTGAACAAATAGTGAACGCTAAAGAATTGAAGCAATCATTGGAACTGATTAACATGAGTCTACTATATGGAAAACATTAAACACCACGAAGGAAGCCGCTGCTATCCAACAAAAACATTGCTGAACACCTGAAGTTTGCCAAAGACCACTTTGACACTCCACAAGGCTACTTAAAAAATGTTTTGTGGACTGATAAATCTAAGATTGAATTGTTTGGGAAGAACACACAACACTATTATTGTGTATAAAGGGCACCACATACCAACATGAAAACATCATCACAGCTTTGAAGCCGTTGAGGGAGCATCCTGATTTGCTGTTTCGGGGCCTGAACCGCTTGCCATTATCATACCAGACATTAACCCATTAGAGAGGCTGTGGAATTACCTCAAGAGATCCATTCACACCAGACATCTTAAAAATATGGCTGAGCTGAATCAGTTCTGTAAGGAAGAATGGTTTAAAATTTCTTATGAACAATGTGCAGGTCTAATCCACAGCTACCAGAAACGCTTGGCCGTGGTTATTGCTGCCAAAGGAGGATCGAACAGTTATTAAATCCAAGGGTTCATTACTTTTTCCACTGCACTGTAAATGTTTAAGGGGATGTGATCAAAAAATACATGCAATATTATAATTATTTGTGTGTTGTTCGCTTAAGACCATTGTGTTTTCATGACTTCGATGAAATCACGTTTTATGACCAATTAATGCTGCTTGGTTTTCTTAGTTTAGTCTGTGCAATAGTCAGTACTTATTTCATTTGTAATACTACACATTTATTCAACTAATCATCAGTGTGTTGCTTTTACAATTGTTCACAGAGTTTGCCTTGCCATTATTAAAATATATATATATATATATAATTTTTTTTCCACTGTCTATTATTGTGGAACAATCTATCTCAGGCAAACTTGCCCATAGAAGCCACATAACAAACAAAACTAATTGTGAATGATTGCTTTACAGGCCAATCCCACGCTCTCCATGTCTTATTGGGCGGCTCTTGGCCATAAGCTGCAATGTGGATCAGACTCTTTGCTGTTAAGGCACTGCTATGCAACACTATGTCACTATGTCAACTATCACAGGAATGACTCCACATGTGAAAGGATAATTTAGAGGATTCACTCTTGCATTTAAATGCAGTTGTTACTCCCAAATATGCACTTGTCTCAGCCTTATACTAGCTCCATTTGCTCACTGCAGACCATCTCTGGAAGAGTCTGGAGGACAATTTCAGGTGCACCTCACATATAGAAATGTTGTTTTGAGCTAGTACTCCACCACAACCTACAGGTGGTGACATTTGAACTGGTTTCTTATATAACAAAGCTTAAGGTTGTTCCTTGTGTCGTGAGATGTCATATGCAGTATCCTACAATTGAGTGGGTCTTAGAGTGTATTTTTGGATCTCAGTGTTCACGGTCACCAAATAGCCAGTGTCCAGTCTACCTGGATTGTCAAATTGTTGCTATGGTTACTGTAGTCAGCTGGATATAAAGAAAACAGGCAAGGTTTGTTGAAAGTGGTAATACTGCATAGACGTGCTTTGGGCTCTAAAAGCAGCACTGCCCATGACTCATGTGCTGACAAACCTGGATAACATAATTGTTTCTATGGTTACCGTAAATCAGTTAGTTTAACATTGCCCAGAACAGAAGATTGGAGATTTATGCACATCTAGAGAAAATTACTTCAGGATGGTCATTTATCAATGTAAATATATTTTCTTTTCCTTGTTATTTCAACAGCTTTGTAAAGAGATTTAAATGGAACAGACAGAGTTAAAAACGGACAGTCTAGGAAGAGACATCACATTTGTGCACCACAGTCAGTAGCTGAGTACAACTGCAGATATATACAGAGTGGAAGAAGGACAGACAGTGACATTTGGGAAAATGAAATTATCATCCCTAGTAAAATTCAAAATGGCCCAAATGGAATTATGCGCAAAGCTAGGATCATGTTGATGTTATGTTTGTGTAGAGAATTGTCAGTGATCCCATGATTAAAAAAAAAACTCACAAAAGCCCCCATGGTTACAATATCACACTCAGGCCATGTTAAATATATCTTATAAAATAAATAGTTTGGATTCTAAATTCTGATTGGATGAGCTGCACTTGATGTTGTAAAATACAGTTGTAAATGCAGATAAATGCACCTTTAAATGCACATTCTTAGCCCTTTAAGATGTCGGGTGCATTTCTCTTTAAACACCCAGAACTGGCAGCTTGAATTAGCCCTTAATGCATTGATGTTTCATCAAACATTATTACATATGTCAGGTCTTTAGTAACCCAGCACATATATCTATCACAAATGGATCTATAAAATGGCCAGATAGTGTAAATGAGTCTAGATTTTCTAAGCTTTTTCAAGATGATTAGATAAAAAATATGTTATATTTTGGTGTTTCATTTTTCGGATATCAAAGTTACTTACTTCCACACTAAAATGTTATGAGAGCACATAAGCTACACATACGTATTTCCTCATGCACTTATTGATTCTAAATAGACACACAACTTAATTAATTTCAGTCACTGGCAAGGCAGATACTGTTCATGTTGTGTACTACTATTGTAATGAAGGCTCAGACTGGTTAGGATCCATATGCGGCTTTATTGAATGAAAGTCGAGTCAAAGAGAGAGAGAGAGAAAGGCAGCGACTTAGCTGGTGACAGAGTTCGCTGTTGAGGAGGCTTCTGATCTGGACTGTTGACGAGATGCGTGGTCGGGCAGGCGTTATAATCGAGACAGGCGGCTAAGGTTCAAGGTCAGTCAGGCGTTTGGTCGGGGCAGGCAGCGGACAGAAGAATGGTCAGGTTCAGGCAAGGTTGGCTTCGACAGAATCAGAGATACAGGTAAGAGATCGCTCAGAAATGCAGCCGTGGCAAACAAGACTTCGCAGTGAGGGCATGGGGAAGCAAGGCTTTAATAGAGGGAAGTTGATGGGCAGCAGCTGTTGGGTAATCAGTGCGGGTCAGAATTCAGGTGAAATAGATCTTCGGTGAATGGTAATGGGAGCGTTCTCACTGATGTTTGTAACAGAGCCCCCCCCCCGCGAGCGGCTCCCGAAGCGAGGATGCGGTCGGCGACGGGGTCTACCTCGAGGTCGTGGAGCTGGTCTGTCCGGATTGGCCTGGTGGAACTCGGTGATTAAGTTGGGATCGAGGATGTCGTCGACTTCGACCCAGGATCTTTCCTCCGGACCGTAACCTTCCCAATCGACCAGGTACTGTAAGTGGCCCCGTAGTCGCCTGGAGTCCAGCAAGCATCGTACCGAGTATGCCTCTTCACCGTCAATGAGCATGGGTGGGGGGGTGGAGTTCGCGTCCTCCTTGGGCCGTGGGGCACCGGCCGGTCGCAGAAGGGATACATGAAAGGTAGGAGAAATTCAGTAGTGAGAGGGTAGTTGAAGACGAAAGGATACAGGATTGATCTGTTTTGTAATTTTGAAGGGTCCCACGTACCTGGGGCAGAGCTTCTTGCAGGGCAGGCGGAGGCGGAGGTCCCATGTCGAGAGCCATACCCACTGTCCGGGAGAGTAGTGGGGACTGGGACGACGATGGCGATTCGCTTGCTCAGTCGTTCGTCTAGTGGCTCGTTGGAGGTGTACGTGAGCCCTGTTCCACACGGCCTCGCTGCGTTGCAGCCAGCTGTCGACCGCAGGTACTTCTGAGGGTTCGCCAGACCAGGGGAACAGAGGAGGTTGGTAGCCTAGAATGCACTGAAAAGGGGTGAGGTTAGTGGAGGGTTTGAGGATGGAGTTTTGGGCGTATTCAACCCAGGGGAGATAGCGACTCCAGTCAGTTTGATTCTCGTGACAGTAAGTGCGTAGGAATTTGATGATTTCCTGGTTTAGGCGTTCTGACTGTCCATTTGATTGGGGATGGTATCCTGAAGTGAGACTGACGTTGATATTGAGTTGGCGGAAGAAGGCTGCCCAGAGCCTGGAGGTGAACTGTGGTCCCCGGTCTGAGACTATATCCTCGGGTAGACCGTAGAAGCGGAAGACGTTCTGGAAGAGGAGTTCCGTGGTCTCGAGGGCGGTCGGGAGCTTGGGTAGAGGGATCAGGCGGCATCCCTTAGAAAACCGGTCTACGACGGTGAGGATGGTGGTATTCCCCTGGGAGACTGGAAGGTCAGTCAAGAAGTCGATTGCTATGTGGGACCAGGGTCGTTGAGGTATGGGCAGTGGCAGGAGGAGACCCATTGGTGCCTGTCGAGGGGATTTGGCCATGTTGCAGATTCTGCAGTTGCGAATGTAGGAGACCGTGTCACCTCGTAGTATTTCCGGAACATGGCCGGAACTGGTCGAGCAGTGGACCCAGTGCAGTACTCGCTCCCAAAGGGCCGGGGGAATGAAAGTCCGGTTTGGCGGACAGTTGAGTGGAGGCGGATTTGTAGAGTGGGCCTGAGTGATCTCGGACATAATGTCCCATTGGACGGGAGCGAGGAGGAGTGTGGGTGAAATGATGGGCTCGGGGGCTGAGCTCTGGGGTGTCGGGTCATGTTGCCAGGAGAGGGAGTCTGCCTTGATGTTCTTCGACCCGGGCCAGTAGGTGATGGTGAAATTAAAGCGGGTGAAGAACAGAGCCCACCTAGCTTGTCGGGGATTGAGTCTTTTGGCCGAACGGAGGTATTCCAGGTTTCGGTGGTCAGTGAGGACTAGAAACGGGTGTCTCGCTCCCTCCAGCCAATGTCGCCACTCCTCGAAGGCCGCCTTCATGGCCAAAAGTTCGCAGTTACCCACGTCGTATTTGCACTCTGCAGGGGTGAGTTTCTGTGAATAGAATGTGCATGGGAATAATTTTGGGGGATTTCCCTGACGCTGGGAGAGTACGGCGCCGATGCCTGTATTGGAAGCATCAACCTCGACCACGAAAGGGATGCTGGGGTCTGGGTGATGAAGAATAGGGGCCGAGGTAAAGCATTTCTTCAGGTGGTCGAATGCCTGGAGCGCGTCGGAGGGCCAGTGAAGTCTGGGTTGGGTGGTTTTGACCAAGGCATTGAGGGGGCGGCGACCGAGCTGTAGTTCCGGATGAACCTCCGGTAGAAGTTGGCAAAACCCAGGAAGCGCTGGAGTTCCTTGACCGTGTTGGGTCGTGGCCAGTCCAGGACGGCGCGCACCTTACCCTCGTCCATCGCGACCCCTTCTGGGCTGATGACGTAACCTAGGAAGGAGACGGATGTCAGATGGAACTCACACTTATCTGCCTTGGCGTACAATTGGTGCTTGATGAGTCGTTTCAGAACCTCCCGAACGTGGGTGACGTGCTCCTCCCGAGTGTTGGAGTAAATGAGTATGTCATCAATATAGATGATGAGGCACCGGTTGAGCATGTCCCTGAAGAGGTCATTGACAAAGGACTGGAAGACAGAGGGGCTGTTGGACAGGCCGAAGGGCATGACGCAGTATTCGTAGTGGCCACAGGTGGTAGAGAAGGCTGTCTTCCACTCGTCCCCCTCCCGGATGCGGATTAAATTATATGCATTACGCAGGTCGAGCTTGGTATAAATTTTGGCAGTTCTCAGTTGTTCTAGTGATGAGGGGACGAGAGGGAGAGGGTATCGGTAATTGACCGTCACGTCGTTTAAGCCGCGATAGTCGATACAAGGGTGCAGGGAGTCGTCCTTTTTGCCCACGAAGAAGAACCCGGAGGAGGCTGGTGATGTGGACGGGCGGATGAAACCCTTAGCTAGTTCTTCCCTTATGTAGCGTTCCATGGCGTCCGATTTGGGCTGGGATAGGGGAAAAATCCTGCCCTTGGGAGGTGTGGGGCCGGGCAAAAGTTCAATGGCGCAGTCGTTAGGGTGGTGGGGAGGCAGCTGTTGTGCCTTGGATCTGCTGAACGCTTCCCGGAGGTCGGAGTATTCTGATGGAATTTCACTGAGGTTGTCCGCCCCCTCCTGGACGCTTGTGGTTCCTAGGGTGGTCGGATTTTTCAGGCCCAGGCATCGGGAAGAGCAGTCTGGACTCCAATGTGTGATTTCATCGTCCCCCCAGGAAATTTGTGGGTTGTGGGTGCGTAACCAGGGAAGACCGAGGATGAGCGGGTTGTGAGGAGAGTGAATGACGTAGAATCGGGTGCGCTCGGTGTGCAGCGCCCCTACCTGCAGGATGATATCAATGGTGGTGTGGTGGACTCGGCCGGTGCCCAGCGGACGTCCATCTAGCGCAGCCACTGTTAGGGGAGGATCACAGAGAGACAAGGGGATTGAATGTTGCTGAGCAAAAACTTCATCAATGAAGTTCCCTGCTGCTCCCGAATCCAACAGCGCTCGTGTGTCAACGCTGAGGGTTTGGTGCGTGAGCCTAGCAGGCACTTCAAGGAGCTTGGTGGATGATGTGGACGAGATAAACGGACTCACCCCTTGCTGTCGTGACTGGGCTGGACGAACGGGACAGTTAGCTCGCAGGTGATCCGCCTGACCACAGTAGAGGCAGAGGTGGTTTGTGAGGCGGCGCTGGCGCTTCTCTTGGGTCAAGTGCGCCCGGCCCATCTGCATGGGTTCGCAGGTTTCACTGGGTGGAGGTGCTGGAAGGGAGGGTCCGGACCAACGGGCTGGTCGTCTGGCACGGAGGAGATTATCAATGCGTATGGCCAGGGTTATGAACTGGTTGAGGGACGCGCCTTCATCGCGGCAGGCTAATTCAGATTGTAGCTCCTCCCTCAGCCCCTTGCGGAAGAAAAGCTTGAGTGTGCTCTCCACCCAGTCGGTTTGTGCAGCCACATTCACAGAATTTTCAATGCAGGAAAAATCCTGAAAAAACATCACCTGCCAAAGCGGTTCGTAAGAGTGACACGTCAAGGCTGATTCTTGCATGCATTTGGCGGGTGTTAATTTCAAACCCTGATAGCGACACTACTACATATCTTGGGGTCACTAACGACCCTTTACACTTATACACGTGAGACACAGGACCTATCCCAATACACCCACTTGCGGTTTTGGTCTTGCCTACTTACCCACATGTCTTATGTATTTCTGGTGTGTAGACGTTAAGACTGCGAGTGTGTGTATGACTTTTGATTGGACGTTGGGACACTCGTAGACTTAACAATGTTGGTGCTGGTTGCGACAGCTGTTTTTGTCTTTTCATTCAGCTAAAGACAGTTTGTTTTTGGTAGCTGTGACTGTTCTAGCCTACATTAAATAATAGATAACTGACAATTTTACCTATCTTTCATTTATTAATACACTACTGGTTGTTGGAAGTGTATTGAACTGTAAAAAATATATAAGTACATTTTTATAATATTTTTATTGTGTGAAAATAATTGTAGAAGTTAATTATTTTTTTACTCATTTTGATTTTTAATACTTTGAACATTAAAAAAATTTAACTGTAAAATTGTGTTGTCAATAATTGCTGTAAAATATTAAATATAAGCAATTTCTTTCTACTTTCTCAATACAATGCATAAAACTTAATAATATCACCAGCAGTATTAGGCAAGAACAAACAAAATAAGATGATTATTGGGCAAGAAGGATAACAAAGAGGTATATAAATATACACATAAATAATATTTGCAATAGGGACAAGTCATCCTAAACAAGTCAAGTCAAGTGGTTTTTATTGTCGTTCAACCATATACAGTTAGTACAGTACACTATAAAACTATAAAACACATTATATAATGTTGAATATATAAATTTATACTAAAATAAATATATGCTTCACTTGGGTTTCGCTATCTGATTATAATAAATAACTTTCACTGACGTCACCATGGCGAAAAAACACAGATTGTTCGAGGTAACCAGCATGTGAACGTGCTTACTACCAGATCGTGATAAACTCTGGGATACACTTGGCCTGAAAGACCTCTCCGAAGCTGTATATGCGCTAGTGTGGATTTAGTGTGGATTAAGTGCACTTAGCTTTGGCATGTTTTAGACATGGGACAGTCTTGAACACTTACTTGTCGCATGAACGCGCATCCAAGTGGCCAAGACCGCAAGTGTGGGTATTGGGACAGTGCCACAGAAACAAGCACACACAAGAAACACAGACTGTCATGATCCCGCCACAACATGAATAAACAAAGACAAAAGTGGCAGGATCATGACAAGTACATTACTTGGTGGAAAGAATGTTAATTTTGACCATTAAGCTAATAGACCAAACTGAAACAGTCCTAAAGAAACACTAACAATCACAATCCTACAATATAATGGTAATGACATTCAGGGATGGTACTGTGAAGAGAACGTGTGGTTAACATACTTGCCACTTTTAATTTATACAATATTGTGGACTGTATACTCCCTACAACATCAATATACTCTATACTGCATGCTATTTTTTAAAACCGTAAAATGAACTCTATATAACAATGAATCTTTTACACTAAGGTTCACAAATATCCTTGTCACATAACATTGCAACCTGCTGAGTTCCCGTAGAATTTCAGGATTTGTGCATTTCTGTTTAATGCACATCACTGGACAAAAACAAAACTGTTTGTCAGCTCCTTAAAACTAACATACTTACATCACTGTCTTTGCTGTTTTATCCCAGTTCACCCATTTAGGCTATGCCCACAGCAATCACACATCTATTAATGTTGTTGTGTAAATTAGATTTGATGCTTGTGGATCCCATCAGACTGATGAAGTGCATTTCTCTTCACTGAATTATTTACTTTTGATGCCACTTAGAGTTTTTTATAGTAATTTATTGACCTCTAATTCCTCATTTTACACTTTTTAGTTTCATAATGCTTTGCTAAAATGCGCCTGTTCCTTTCATCTCAACCCAAGACAACGCTGACTCATTGAAGGTAGGGGCATTTTCATGCATATTTGCCACATTGCTTTTTTCATGGCATAATTTTTCTGACACATGTCCCACAGGATATAGCAGCCCAGAGGAAAAACTTCAAACTGTAATATCACACACTGCCATAACAGTCAGACATTCCCCATGTGGCCTTTCTATCAGATCTGTGTATTGCAGTGTTACAGTTGGATTACTGTGACTGGAGGAATGGCGTGGGACATACTGTATGTCTGTATTCACTCTAGGCTCAATACTGCCTGCCCTCCATGTTCTATCCATCTAAACACAGACAAAAACTGAGAATCAAGGGCAAGGGCTCTGTGACAGTCAAAATGCACATCTAAGTGCAGTGTCCCTGCTCATACACCACATGACTTGCATACGTGATGTATAAGAGTGATATGGAATAGACACAAGCATGCAATATATTGTTTAAACTGTAAGCAGTGTGTCCTTAATCTTAAACATCCAACATCCAACTGAATTTAAAATGTACCCTAAGATTACTCAAGGAATTTGTTTTGGCAAATTGCAATGTACAGTATAATGTAAAATATACATTAGATTGATGGTGTCAGACGTGGAGGAAACTGAGATTTGTCCTCCACCATCCGGATTGAGGCGAGTCACTACGCCACCTCAAGGAATTATAGCTCATTGGGAATTGGGCAAATTGGGGAGAAAATATTTATTTAAAAATAAATAAATAAAAAATAAATAAAGCCTGATGACCATTAAACCATACTGAACTTTATGTACAAGTTGGCATCTCTTTAAGAAATTATTTATATATTTATATATGTCCACTTTACATTAAGGTATATTTAATAGATTACTAATGTTGAAAAAGTGTTATTAAGCATTTATAACATGTGAGGTAAAATGATTCACTGTTTGGCAAACATTACATGAAAGTCTCAAGTTTTATTAATGTTGTTATTACCAAATCAACCATTTATAATGTATTTGTAAATGACTAACTAGTCATTAATAAATCCCTTTATAAAACCTTAACAACATTGATTTAATATGTTACCTTAAAAGCTATGATATAAAACAGCCTAGAAATCAAGAGCAAGGATCGTTCGAGACTTGTCAATTTGCCAACAGATGCTTCAGCAAATAATCCAGAACTTTCAGAACAATGTTCCCCAAAGACAAATGGGAAGGATTTTGGGCATTTCACCCCTTTACAGAGCACAATGTAGTTAAAAGATTCAAGGAATCTGGTCAAATCTCGGTGCGTAAAGGGCAAGACGAAAACCATTTCTGAATGTGCGTGATCTCTGATCCCTCAGACGTCCCTGTCTTATAAAACATCATTCATCTGTAATGGATATCATGAACATTGGCTTGGGAAAACTTTAGTAAACCTTTGTTAGTCAACACCACACACCGATGCATCCACAGATGCAAGTTCAGACTTTACTGTGCAAAGCAGAAGCCGTACATCAACACAGTCCAGAAGCACCGCTGACCTCTCTGGGCTCGGTCTCATCTTAGATGGAAAGTAGAACAGTGGAACCAAGCTTTTTGTCTGAAGAGTCCACATTTCAAAAAGTTTTTGAAAATCACATCCATCATGTTATCCGGGCCAAAGAGGAAAAGGACCATCCAAGCTGTTATTAGTGTCAGGTCCACAGGCAAGTCTCCGTATCGGCCAGGGGTGTGTCAGTGCCCATGGCATGGGTAACTCGTACATCTGTGAGAACACCATGAATGCAGACAAATATGTACAAATATTGCAGCAGCATATACTACCATCCCGCATCTTTTCCAGGGATGAGGGAAAACATCCTAATTGTGTAGTTGTGGTGCTTTCAATATTCCAAAGGGTGAATATAATTTACAAATCACTCATTTTTGTTTTCATTAGGATTTTTCACACAGTCCCAACTTTTTCTGAATTGGGGTTGTAGTATCTGTTTTTAAAAAGCATTAAAGCACTCAAGGACATGCAACAGACACTATGCAATGCCGTTTTAATTCAGTGTAGTTTATTACTAATTTATTTCTGTTTATTTTCCCAGCTTGGCTGACAGATTGCATAATCATGATAACATGCCTGATGTACAATGAGACTTTAAGAGTGTTTCAAAATGACAACAATAGAGCAGCAACGGTTGCAAGGCGACTAAATCAAGGGTCACTTCCTTTCCATCAATGACAATTTCAGTGTATTTGAGCTTGAATGGGCTCTGATTATTCACAGGGGTGACACAAGAGCCAAAGAGAGGAAATTGCTTTTTTCTTTGTCATTTTAATGCAATTATTGTCCAAGTTGACTGAAACAGTCATCCTTGTGCGTAAACTAACTCATGCAAAACTCGCCAAAAAGATGCCAGGTGTTCTGTGTGGTTACTAGTGCATTACTTGGTGATTGATCAGATGTTGTGGGTGGTTGACAAAATGTTTCTTTGCATTTGCTAGGGTGCTCTTGGTGCTTTATATAGTGTGTTAACTTGGTAGTTGCTGGAGCATTTTGGTGGATGCTAACTGACCCAAGTTAAAAGAGCCATATCCCTCGATATGACTCGGTTCCCTCCTTTAATGTGATTTACTCTTCTTTCATCTTTTTTACCCATTTTAATGTAAATCCCATATTAAAGTAAAAAAAACTCTTCTCCTCAAGCCACATCATATGGAATATATCATTCCTTTCCTGAACACAAAGTTGGACAACTTACTTGCCAAAGTTTTGGGTTAGGCGTTTGTTAAAGGTGAATTCTGTCATTTTTTCACCATTAAAAAACTTTTAATCTTAAAGAAATTAATTGTAATTTTGAAACATATGTATAAAATCATGACCACTCACATGAGATGAGGATTCTAATCATATCAGTAACATTATATTGTATATACATAATAACTGTGGAAAAGTATTTGCCCCCATCCTGATTTTTTTTGTGTACATCATAATAAATTATTAAAGAAATTTAAACAAAATCTAACATAAAACAAAGGCAATCTGAGTAAACATAAAATACAGTTTTTAAATTAAAATGTTATTTATTGATGCAAAAAAATGTTATTCAATGCCAACTGGTCCGGTGTAAAAAAGTATTTGCCCCCTTAGTGTCACAGAGAGGCTCACAAAGGCAGAGATATGAACTCAATTGCAGAGTTTATTGAACAGGTGATTTGAAGCAGTGATGTAAACGACAGGTAAGATAATCCAAGAACAGAATGCGATGATAACAGTTGGTTATCAGCATGTACATGTAGCAATGTACAGATGATCGGTAAACTCAAGTTAAGCCCTTTGATCCTTTCAGGAAAGGTAAACAACACAGGATGAGCAAACTAGGGAGTCTGTAGTCATAGGTCTAACATAGACGAGAGGTCTGGAGTCTCTTAGATACCATGATGTGAGTGAGAGCAGGGTTTTTATGCAGTCCTTGATTAGCCGCTAATGATGAGCAGGTGCAAGAGTATGTTGGCAGTGAGGGAGAGAGAGAGAGACAGTGGATCCGTGACACTTAGTTTACAAATCCCCAAATCAAAGAAACTGCATTCATAAGGGGGTTCAGCTGGACTAGACACACCCAGGCCTGATTACTGCCAGCCCTGTTCAATCAAATTAACACCTAAATATAATTTTTTTCAGCATCATGAAGTTGGCTAAAAGGTCTCATCCAGTAGCACACAATGTCAAGGTCGAAAGAAAATCCAGAAATTATGAGGAAAAAGGTGATTGAAATAAATCAGTCAGGGAAGGGTTACAAAGCTATTTCAAAGGCTTTGGGACTCCAGAACCACCGTGAGAGCATAATCTCCAAATGGAGAACACTTGGCACAGTAGTGAACCTTCCAAGAAGTGACCTTTCAAAATTCTTCCAAGAGCACAACGACGACTCATTCAGGATGCCACAAAAAAGCCAAGGACAACATCCAAGGAACTGCAGGCCTCTCTCACCTCAATAAAGCTCACTGTTCATGAATCTACTATCAGAAAGACATCGCCAAAAATTCCATCCATGGAAGTGTGTGAGGCAAAAACCACTGCTAACCCAGAAAAACATTAAGGTTCGTCTGAATTTTGCCAGAACACACCTTGATCATACACACCCGGTCCCTTATCGGGCTAATTGAGCCCTAGAGAGGGATAAAGGCAGATTGCGGACGGTGGTGCGGGAGAGATAGATCGTTTACGGACATGTCCGTCGTGTGTGTTTATGTCTTTTGTTTAAGTTTTTCATTAAAATATTATTTATATCGCCAAGCCGGTTCTTACCTCCTCCTTTCCATTGAACTGCGTTACACTGATCCTCAAACCTTTTATGAAAATGTTCTGTGGACTAATGAGTCTAAAGTGGAACTGTTTGGAAGATAGGTGTCCTGTTACATTTCACGTAAATCAAAAACAGAATTCCTCAAATAGAACATCATACCTACGGACAAGCATGGTGGTGGTGGTAGTGTGATGGTGTGGGGATACTTTGCTGCTTCAGGGCCTCAGTGACTTGCAATAATCGAGGGAAACATGAATTCTCTTTCTACTAGAAAATCCTAAAGGAGATCGTCCAGTCATCCATCCATGATTTGAAGCTCAAACGCAACTGGATTATGCAGCAAGAGAATGATCTAAAGCATAGGAGGAAGTCCACCTCTGAATGGAACAAAAGAAGCACAATTCAAGTTTTAAAGTGGCTTAGTCAAAGTTCTGACTTGAACCCGAGTTATCTCCAGTTATCAGAAGCATTTGGTTGCCGTTGTTGCTGCTAAAGGTGGCACAACCAGCTATTAATTCATAGGGGGCAGTTCGTTTTCACATGGGTGATATACGTGTTGAATAACCCAGTAGTGGGGTAAGATGGCCCCTTTTCATAATTTTTTAATTTTGTGCTATGACTACAAAATTAGCAAATGTTTCTTTATTTCCCTTGATAATATGTTGTAATATGCTTATCACTTAATTTACAAATTTTAAACCATGACTTGCACTGCACACAAACAACTAATATTGGCATTATATTCATCATGTTAGCCAGAGGAGAACTGGCCCACAGACTTGGTTTCTCCCAAGGTTATTTTTCTCCATTAACCAATCATCTTATGGAGTTTTGTGTTCCTTGCCACAGTTGCCTTCAGATTGCTCAATGGGATTCTAAATACAATTATTATTAATTATTTAATGATTTATTTTATACACAATTTACAGTCATATTCAATGAAATTACAATAATAATATGATGCTTAATTACCTCGAAAATACCAATAATAGTACTAGATCTGTTACTTGGTTGTTGGTTTGCAGTCTCTTTGTTACTGATTTGTGTCCAGTTCACTTGAATTGCATGAGCTGCACTGAACATCACATGACAGTGTCTGCATCATTGTTTTCTCCAAAATTAGAACAACTTAATTAGAATGATTTCAATTATGACTTGGACTAAAGTAGAGTAGAGTACAGTAATGCAGTTTACATTGGAGGATGGAAGGTCCAACAGGATTAAAACATTCAATAAAAACAGAGAGCATCACTGTTAGAAACAACAGAAAATGAGGATCATAATCATCTGTAAAAGCTCCGGGATTATTTCTCAGTATGTTATAAGCCACATGTCTGTCATCAATAGCTGGGACCGGCTGCTGTCTCAAGGGCTCGAGGTCAGAGTCTGGACACAAACAAAAATGGAATTTTGGGAGAACTAAAATGTGGAAGTGGGGGACATTTTAAAGGGTTAGTTTACCCAAAATGCTTAATTCTGTCATAGTTTGCTCAACCTCCATAACTTTAGTTTAACGCAAAAGGAGATATTTTGCAGAATAATGACTGACAGCTTCAGTCGCCAATCACTTTCATTGTATGGAAAAATTATGCAATGAAAGTGAATGGTGACTAATTTTTGTGTGAACCATCCCTGTTATGACTAGTCCCAGTCTATGTTGGGAAAACCGTAACAATGTTGTGGTTCCCATCTTCTATTCCAGCACTCTAAAAATATGTCATGTTTTAAGAACACAAAACAAGGCATTTATTTGATGAAATGACAAGGGAAGCAAAAGGCCAAAAAACAAAACTTCACAAATTCTTAAAGTGGGAGTCAACTAACTTACCTAGAAAAAAATGTAAATAACAGAAATGTACCCCAACTCCCTCTCTACCCTAAAATAAGAGAAATAGTATTTTAAACAAAATGGCATCCACCTCCCAACAAATAAACCCAAAATGATCAGTCCAAGGAACACTCAGTTTAAGACAACTCACTCACACAAACAAACCCTCAAGAGTGTACAACAACACATCTGAGAGAGGAGACGGGAAACTAAGCATTCCAGCAGCTTTTATGCTCCAACAGCTCACCGCCAGACCAATTCTGGAGAACTCTTCATTAACGCTCTCAACCGGAAGTGATTAGAGTGAGAGAGAGAGAGAGAGAGAGAGAGAGAGAGAGAGAGAGAGAGGGAGGAGAAAAGCCATGGGAAAACAGACATTCAAATCTAGACATTCCCACCCCAAAATACACAACCTAAACAGATACCATTTGAAATGTTACACCACATTTTCATCAAGATGTCTTTACTGATTCCCACACTAAATTGCACAATAGTTATTTTTTTTTATTTAAATTTTTTATTTTTTTTAAATTTTCAATATTAGTTCTCTTTGAAAGTAAGCTGCAATGTATATGGTATCAAAACTGCATCAGATGTATTGCGGTCATAGATACAAAAATAATAATAATACAAAAATAAAGAAACATTAGAAAATGTTTTGCAAAAAAATGAAAAATTAAAGCAAAATCATCAGAATTGCAAACAAAATAATGTTTTCCATTGTTATTTTACTCATGTTTTTTGCTCTCTCCACAGTTATGCTGAGTTCCCCGTCTGTCGCTCACTTTGACGTTGTGTCGAGTGAAGTGACACTAGGGACTTCTTTGAAGGCCTCGGTTACCTCTAAACTTGAGAAAAGGCCAATGAGAAATTGGCAGACAGAATTAACATGTCCCTCCACCAGACATACAAAGGAGGGATCATGCGTCTGTCCATTCAGATTTCTTCTTCAGCGAGCTGAGATCACTCACTGTTCCACTCACCTCTGCAGAGCTTATGCTGTTGGATCTACAGTGCATATCAGCGGCTTTCTCCTTCACGGCAGTGCAGCTTTGCCCCTGGGTGCTTTGACAGCGCTGCTAAAATCTAGTATTTTCTTAAAAGAGTTCATTTTCTATAAAAGAGCAATACACAGGAGGCTTTGAACGTCCTTTTCAGGACGCGTCTTTATAAAGATGCCTTCCGCCCCCTGGATGCGGTCGATTTCTCTCCGCTCCTGCCAGTCACAGTCTCTGTCTCGTTTGTCTGGGCAGCAATCACACCGAGGCAGAATTTTTGGATGGTTGGTGTTCTCACTGCAAGAACCTTACCATGGCAACGTTATGGTCGCTGCTGTTCTTCTTAAAGAGGAATGCCACTCCAGTTGCCCCCTCCCTGCGTCATTCCTTCTTCCCACGTGATTGAGGATGACCGGAGGCGATGGAGGCGATTTGGGGATGGCAGCGGGCTCTCAACAAACCACTCACCCCCCTGGCATGCTCGTTGACTTCCATCCAAGCCCCCTGAGCTGGATAATGAGTTCACCACTGTAGATATGTTCATGCTGAGAGCATTCCGGCATCTGACACAGAAGACTGGACTGCCGCCTTCGGGTCAGCACGCCCAGTCTGAGGCTGACGCTCAGTTGGCCTACTTGCTTGCCAGGGCTGCCATCAGCGTGGGGCTGGACAGGAACCCTCGATCCTCCCCACAGCCTTCATGGCTAAATGATTGGTTCCTCGTGTCCGGGCACCTCCTCCTCAGTCACTAACCCGCCCCCTGCCGGGTGTGCGGAACAAGGTAATTGCTTCGAGTTACACTAACTCCCGTTCAAAATGCTCACGCAAAGACACATTCTAACTTGCGTCCGGCATCAAGATTGTTTTGCAGTGGTAGACCTGAAGGACACATACTTCCACTTTTCTATCTTGCCTCGACACGACCCTTCCTACGGTTCGCGTTTGATGGCCAGGCGTATCAGTACAGTCCCCCCCTTTGGCATGTCCCTGTCCCCTCGTGTCTTCACGAAGGTTGCAGAGGCAACCCTTGCCCCACTAAGGGAAGTGGGCATTCGCATACTCAATCAGAGTGTCACTATGCACCCACAGGGACCAGGTGCTCAGGCACCTCAGCCGTCAAGGGGTTCAAGTAAACTGGGAAAAGAGCAAGCTCACCTCGGTTCAGAGAATCTCCTTTCTCGGCATAGAGTTAGACTCATTCTTAATGACAGCGTGCCTCACCAACGAGCGCGCTCAGTCAGTGCTGAAATGCTTCACTTTATTCAAGCCAGGCACAGCGGTCTCTCTAAAACAATTCCAGAGGCTCCTGGGGCATATGGCATCCTCTGCGGTGGTCGCGCCACTGGGGTTGATGCATATGAGACCGCTTCAGTCTCGAGTCCCGAGATGGGCATGGACAGACTTTCAACTCCTGAACAGAACTTTGTTTTCTGTGGACAGGAGTCCCCATACAGCAGGTGTCTCTACGCGTTGTGGTCACCACAGATGCCTCCAAACAGGATTGGGTGCAAGGGGCACGCAGCCGCAGGCTCCTGGATGGGGCCCCGGCTGGGTTGGCACATCAACTACCTTGAGTTGCTGGCTGTAATGCTTATCCTGCGGAGGTTTCTCCCGCTAATATGGGGCAAGCACATGTGTATGATCCAAACAGTGGTGGAAAGTGTACTGATTTTATTTTTTTATTTTTTACTTCAACAATAGTAATATTATTTAGAAATAGGTCACTTTGCAGGCCATGGCAGAACACTGACATTCCTGTCTAGCACGAAATCACACACACACAATGAGCAGTATGGCTGGAGGCATTGTCATGCTGGAGGGTCATGTTTGGAGGAGCCAGCAGGAAGGGTACCAAATGAGGGAGGAGGATGTCTTCCCTGTCACGCACAGCATTGAGCTTGCCTGCAATGGCAACAAGCTCAGTTCGATGATGCTGTGACACACCGCCCCAGACCATGACGGACCCTCCACCTCCAAATCGATCCCGCCCCAAAGTACAGGCCTCAGTGTAATGCTCATTCCTTCGATGATAAACGCAAGACCGACCATCACCCCTGTTGAGACAAAACTGTGACTCGTCAGTGAAGAGTACTTTTTGCCAGTCCTGTCTGGTCCGGCGAAGGTGGGTTTGTGCCCATAGGCAATGTTGTTGCAGATGATGTCTGGTAAGGACCTGCCTTACAACAGGCCTACAAGCCCTTAGTCCAGCCTCTCTCAGCTTATTGTGGAGAGTCTGAGCGCTGATGGAGGGATTGTGCATTCCTGGTGTAACTCAGCAGTTGCTGTTGCCATCCTGTAGCTGTCCAGCAGGTGTGATATTCGGATGTAACGATCCTGTGCAGGTGTTGTTACACGTGGTCTGCCACTACAATGACAATCAGCTGTCCTTCCTGTCTCCCTGTATCACTTTCTTAGATGTCTCACAGTACGGACATTGCAATTTATTGCCCTGGCCACATCTGCATTCCTCATGCCTCCATGCAGCATGCCTAAGGCACGTTCACACAGATGAGCAGGAACCCTGCGCATCTTTCTTTTGCTGTTTTTCACTGTCAGTAAAAAGGTCTCTTCTGTGACCTGTAACCTCTTCTGTAACTGTGACCTTAATTGGCTACCGTCTGTAAGAATGGTACTGTTCTACAGGTGCATGTTCATTAATTGTTTATAGTTCATTGAACAAGCATGGAAAACATTGTTTAAACTCTTTACAATAAAGATCTGTAAAGTTATTTGTATTTTTACAAAATTCTTTACAATACAGTGTCCTGAAAAAGGGACGTTTCTTTTCTGCTGAGTTTATATATGACTCGATCTTACCAAGTAAGAGCTATTAAAATAGTTTCTGCTCCTTAAATACAAGTGTGTAAACTTAATCACTAATTTCAAACGTATTTTTCAAGGTACATTTTTATTTTTATTTTTGAGTCACTAATATGAAGAAGTTTTCTTAGTGTTACTCCATATGACCTGAACAAAATATTTGTATATATTTTCTTCTTCTTCTTCTTCTTCTTCTTCTTCTTCTTCTTCTATTTTTGGTCACATGACAAAACAAAATGGAAAGCTACACTGCCTGACTTTGACAAAATATTTTTTACTATTAATAATATTTTAAAACAAAATATTTGTATAGAAAATATAATAAAAGACTCCTAATGCCAAAAATTTTTTTTATAATGTCTAGCTTTTAATGTATTTATTGTTTACACTCTGTGGATGGTTACACTTAAACATTTTTTACTTTATGCCCCAGAAAAAGAAAAAATATATCAAAATGACTGAACACATGTGCACCATGCAATTAATGCATGCATGTAATTGTTTTGTGTGAATTTTTTTTTAAATGTATTTATGAATAGCTTAATTTCATTAATTGAGCCATATTGCCTATATTATAGGCAGCTGTTCTATATATTATATTATAATTTGTACATTAGGCTACAGAAAACTACAAAGGCATTAAACATATAGCTTTAAAGAACAAAAAAAAAAAACACCAAAATTAAATGTGTGAATTAAATTCAACAAACTTTCACTCTCAAATCTCTGAGAGATTGTAATAGTTGTTCTGTAATCATAAAGACTCCAATCATCGCATGTACTGTGTGTCATAGCCATCTCCAATCAAAAGTGGGCATCTGATGCATGAAAGTGGGCATCTGATTCCCCTTTTCCACTTAATCCTCCTCCCATCCCCCTTCACTCATCTCCGCATTATCCTCTGTGCATTTGAATCATTTTGTCACGGGGGTCTCTCTCTCCTCCCGCCCCCTCGCCCCATTTCTCTTCATAGCAGATTATTCGGGCTGAGAAGAATCATTTAATTCCTGTCTAGCGTCATTGCGCCCATTGGCATTGATTATAGGGGTGATGTTCAGTCGGAGAGGGTGAAACGGAGCAACTTAAGATGCACTTGTTCGGTCTGAATTTCATAGTCAGATGTGCTGAAGCAGTAATAAAATGGATTTAACTCTGAATTTGACCATGAGAGCTGCTGGGACATCGACAACGTTTGGAATAAAACCGTTATATTAGAGGAAAACGCGACGCCTGGCTGTTCTTGAGGTGAGTAAATGCAACGCGGTGTTTCTGTTACAGGTGCGCAGCGTTTCAAAATGAAATCTTTCGTTTGTAAGAATGTAAACTTAAACATTTTGACTCAATTATTTGGGTATAGTGCACGTAGTTGTCAGTGCGCCGTAATGCAGACAATTAAGTTTAAGCAACGTGTATTTGGCTTTGCCTCGGAATATTCCTATAAAAATATTAAATTACGACGATTATCGAAACAGTGCAAGGGGCATAATTATTATTTTTATTATTAATAATAATAATAATTATTATTATTATAATGATTATTATTATTTATTTATTTGCATAGTGAATTCGCCTCCAGTAATTTTTGTTTCTAGTATTTTCTTTGGAAATTGCTTGATAAATTGTGTTTTAGGATTAAAGTCGCAATTTTCCTTATAGATGTTCATTGATCTTTGTGCATTATTACAGTATGTTGACACTCAGCCAGTAATTTGGTTACTGGAACGTTCTGTGAACGTTGTTTTATAGTTATGAAAAATAAACCCTGAAAATCACCATTAGATAACTGTATAAGTTGTTATTAGGTTATCACACAAAACCATTGGTACTAGAGGATTTCCTAACATTACTGACATTCCTAGAACGTTATGAAAAGGTTCCCTCCTAAAAGAACCAAATGTGAACCTCGTACGTTATAATGAAATGCTCTGTATTCACCGGCAAACAGACCCCTGCAAATATTATTCCAATCATCCTAATGCCTGTGCACTATTTAAAAAGCATTACATTTGGGTATTTGAGGAAAAATGAATCTGGAACCGTCAGATGGTGTGATCCTTGCTCAAACGGCCATAATATGCATGTCCGTATGTATTCAGCATTCAGCTGTATGCTGTAGGTTTTTTGGTGGTGGGGGTTGGGATGCGGATATCTTGGCTATCACTCACCTCATGAAAATAGATGAGCTACATCTGAACTTGCCTTAAAGTTGATTCGGCTGATGCTTAATCATAGAATACCTCTGTACAAAACAGATAAGTGATGTTGGAACAGTAGCATAACTTTCATTAATCTAAATAAGTCAGTTCAGGCAGCCCTATAGCGAAAAGGAACATTCTGGCGAAAACACGATATGTTTATCTAAAAACGGGTCTGCCTCAGTGATACTAAAGAACAGAACACAGCTGCGCAAAAACCAGAGAACCAAACTAACAAAACATGTCAGAAGAATTAGTAGTCCAAGAATAGATTCATTTCTATGCCCAGCCTTATTTATTTATTTTTTAACCAGAGTATTCAATCAAACAGAGAAAGAGTAGATGGAATGTCTGTCACCTGTTCTCCATTCTGAACCTCGGTCTGAAGAGAGCTACACCTCAGCAAAACATTTGGTAGGTGTGACATTCTCAGCCAATAATCAAGTAGTTTTTAACCGGCTCATTAAATGCTGGCTTCAATAAACTGCTATGAGAACATTTTTAAACTGGTGCCAGTTCACAGCAGGAGGGGTTACCCAACGCGATGATGCCGAAAATAGAAATGCGAATAACAGAATGTACTGTCGCTCGTCATGGATAGTCAACTTTTGACAAAAACTTGTAAAAAAAGATACCTTTTATCGCATATCGTGTTTGCCGTCAAGTTAGGACACGGTGTGACTGTAGCTGCCTTCAGCCTCCTCTGTAAATGGCTGCATCCGAAAACTGGAAAATGCTGCCTTCGGAGGCTGTTTACAGAGGTATGATGAAAATAAGCTGCTCTTCAAACTGTCCTAAGACCAGTTGCCTTAAGAGTGACATTCATTCATAAACGCTGTCGGTTAGGCCATTAACTGATTATGTTTTTGGTTGCAGCCTATCTGAAGCTCTTTACCCGTATCTGCATGATTTTATGCACTGCACTGCTGCCACACGATTGGCTGATTAGATAATCACATGGATGATTGTTGGTGCCAGATGGGCTGGTTTGTGTGTTTCCGTAACTGCTGATCTCATGGGATTTTCAGGCACAACATTCTCTAGAATTGACTCTGAATGGTGACAAAAACAAAAAACATCCAGTGAGCGGCAGTTCTGCAGATGTAAATGCCTTGTTGATTTGAGAGGTCAACAGAGAATGGCCAGACTTGTTTGAACTGAAAAAACCTACGGTAATTCAGATAACCGCTCTGTACAATTGTGGTGAGAAGAATATAATCTCTGAATGCTATTCTGAGATGTAGGTTGTTACTGTTTTAGTGGCACGAGGGGGACCTACACAACATTAGGCAGATGGTTTTAATGTTGTGGCTGATCAGTGTATACTGGCAATGGTTTGGCATATTATGACAAAACTTGGGGGTGTAATTGCAACCATGCCCTGGGTAAAAATTTTACAAACGAGATGGTATTCTACTTAGCCTGCAAATCACAGCCAATATAAATCAGTTTAAATTAATTGTGAAACATATGGTGACAGCAATACTGCTGTTTTATTCAGAACTTTTGTATGCTAATGCTAATCACTCAGCGGTGAATTATGAAAACGTGACCTGCAACATCTGGCATGTAATGGGGGATTTGAAATTGGGTGGCAGAGGCCGTCTCATCTGCCCTAGTCACTCAGAGACACATCTCTGCCTATTCCCTTTCTGCCAATCATTCCTCATCTGTGATGTAAGATCTCTAGGGAGGCAGAGCATACCAAACTAATGTATCGTTATGTTGACCGCGAGGCATTAATTCAGCATCGACTGAGTCACATTTTTCAATATGTCCACTTTAATGGAAAATAAAAACCCTGTAAAAAACCAGTTGCGTAAGATTGTCTCTCAACAAACTTGGTTTGGTCAATCTGTGGAGTTTTGTCACCAGTGGTGAAGATGTTGAGAAACTATTATTTGTTTACAAATTATAACAATATTTAAGTTGATGCTTCTGTAAAATGTGACCGATATTTGGCAATTAGTCCACTAGTATATGGTGAGCTTTTTAAATTTGGGTGAGAAACTACAAAATGGGAAAAATTGGTTCATAAAAAAACACACAAATGCTCTTTCTCACCAATGGTGTAAGTTTGGGATGGAGCTATGTGTTTTCCGACCAATGGCAATTGATAGTTTATTAAAATAAATTAAATTATGCATTAAATGGAAATAACTGTGTCTAAAAATATATATATATATATCATAGTGCATTGCAACTGAACAGATTTTTCACAGGATGAAAATTGGTAACTTGCTCCAGTTGGTGTAGGCATAGTAATAGCACACATTATGTCTGGCCTTATGAGATGTCTGACGTTCTGAATAGTGTTTAAAAGTAGAAAATTGTCTGTTTAATTCCAACGAGTCTCAGGTGTTGTGGTGTGCACAGCAATCCACTCTGCATGATCCACAATCCAGTTGACACTGATTTATCAATAGCTGCGTTTCCACTGTCGGGCCAAAAGAGGGCGTGCTAGTGCGTGCCAGGTCCATTTGCATTCCCACCAGGGCTGAACTGGTAATCTGGCAGATAGATTTTCCCGGTGAGCTGACGCACTTTGGTAACGATCAGGGTACCTGACTGGCCATCGGGAGAACCAAGTGGGCCGATTTCTCTTCCCAGTCCAGCCCTTGTTCTCACTGTCACTTCTGAGGCTTAATCATGCCTCCTCTGGGCTTCCTCTAAGCCAACAGCCAATGGCCTTTGGCCCGCTGAATTCCCTTGGGCAAAATAAGGCCAACTGGAATTGAAGCATGGTCAATGTCGATGGCCGAGTTTAGCGAGATACTCATGCTGCGTTTCACTCAGGTCGGATGTGGGATATTCCTTGAATTCTCCGATCTCCGACCATAAAGGAAAACTGTGTATACACTATATGTAGACATTGTAATTTACAGTAGAATTACAGTCCATCCTAAAATAAGTAGGGGATATACTAAATATTGCAAAATATTAGTTGTATGATTCATAAATTCATCTCTTTCTTTCATATAGAAAGAGAGGGCCAACAAACTGACTTAAGAATATAATGAAGTGGTAAAACAAGGTTTGTAATTTTTGCTTTAAATACAGTGGGCTCCCAATGTCAGAGATCACATAAAAAAAATTGAATTTATCTCATTAATATCTGTAAATAAACCCATTTATCTTTAGTAAACAAAATATCTTAATTTTTAGAATAAAAGTAGGCTGCAACATAGTTTACAACTTCACTGATTCCTAAAAGATAAATTTAACATGAGCCTGAAGCAGCACCTCAGATATACAGTAGATAAGTTGTTATTGCTGTTGTTTATTGTTCCTTGAAGGGGCTGCATGTTTAAAAGACCCTTTGAGTGATTCAGCATGTGAACTGCTTTTTCCCTCAAGGTTTTCTCTTCTGTGCAGGTCAACTGACCCATATAATTTGTTTTCATAGCTCTGCCAGCTATTATGACGTATTAGAGTGGAACAAAACAAGGATAAACAAGACACTTCAAGATATTAAATGGATTTTATTCTATACCAGTACACTAAATTAAGCTTTATGTGTCCTTAATCACAATGATGTCTCAAATGAGGTTTGCTGGCACAAGTCACTGATGGATTAGTAATAGTTATGGTTAGCAGTGTGGCAAGCTGCCGGTAGGCTGTAATATTCATAATCAGCTGTCTGTGAAGAAGGAACATATTGAAATATTTCACACCTCCCGTGATTCCAGGATTTAATCACATCATAGCCTAATTATTTGTTTGTGTGCTGAAACTACATCGTGCAAATAATAATTACACCAAGTGCTTAGATTACAGGGGGAATGGGGGAGGTAACCACCCCAACAATCAAAACAAGCAAGTACCAAGTGTTCATCAAATGTGTCAACTATACTAGAACAGCATTTTTTGTGAAACAGGGCAGAGCAGTCAACACTTGCTGAAGCCATGAGCTCTATTACTGACATGTAAATGTAACTATCCAAGCTTTACGTTCCTGGGTTAAATTGTTCAAAAATGTTGGGCAAAAAATAACTGGATCTGTTCCTCTGCCTGGCACTCTGAAACTGCACCTGCCAATGCCAATTTAGTGCAGCATGCCATTTATTCTTTGTAAAAACCTAACTGCAGCATATATGTTTTAAAACATTGCTTCCTTCCTTGGGAAGTCCAAGTTAATATATGTTTTTAAGAGGCTTAATTTAGATTTGAATTTTTCTTTCAATTGTTTTTTTTAAAGTGATAGATTAGTTTTTGTGTCCATCTTGGTTAAATGGTAAGTTTTTGTTTCAACAAATTGTTCACAAAACAAGGACTTGTTGTTTTTATGATCATTGGAAAGTCTTCCAAGTCCACATAAAGCACATTTGTTTTTTAGTTAAAACAATATGTCACATATTTTGGCTGTTGTCTGCAATTTTTCTCATCCAAATTTAAAAAGCTCACCATATACTAGTGGACTAATTGCCAAATATTGGTCACATTTTACAGAAGCATCAACTTAAATATTGTTATAATTTGTAAACAAATAATAATGATAATAATAAAGAATTATTATTATTATTATTGAATTTTAGAATTTTAAAATACAACAGTATTATACTTTAGTCGTGCACCATTAATTTGAAAAACCTAACGCTTTTATTTTGACGATTCTAACAACCCAGTATGTATCTCTTTGTGGTCTACTTCACAGTAGCTTGATTTGCTTCTTATTCAAATTCTGGTGAAATTCTCCACCGGTGCCGTTCTAAATGCATATTATAAGTGAACCGAACTATTGAGCATCAACATCTGAGATATTGTTTATGAGTAGCGCTCATATGTGAAAATAGCCAGGACAGCCTCACCATCCTGCGCGTGTTTTGTTTGTGTCAACAGAGAGGCGTCATTCACTATCTGTAAAGACCTGCACATGCAGCCTTTTGCGATTCATAAAGCTATTGCATGTCTTCAAGGGGATTTGAAAGAAATACATGAGTCATCTGGACAACTTTAATGGTGCTTTTACAGTATGGTTCTTTTATGTCAGTTTTGGAGCTTGACAGTAACGAACATGACTAACACACATTAACGGATTTGAATGGGGCTCATCGGATAGACACCCGATCCATTTATAAACATCAGTATCAGAGCCAATACTGATCCAGATATCGGATCGGTGCATCTCTAGTATATTTTATACAACCTTATGATGAACACATTTTTATCCTGTCTTTGAAAGCATGTAATTCAGGCTTTGTTTTCTCTGTGTCCCTGTAAAAAGCGTGAATTAATTCAACTAGATGGCAGCAACTACTAGGAAAATAAACTTTTTAATTGTTAGATTACATATGCAGAAGAATTCCAGCAACATGATTTGGGTCTAGGAAAAACCCAGCCTTTCAGTTTGGAATGTTTCCACGTCATAAATTACAGGCCCTCTGTTGGATCCCCCACACAGTGTAAACCGGGCTGATTTGACTTGAATACATAAGACATTCCTTAATCCATCTCACATAGTCACAGTACATTGCTGAATCGACCTTCCAAAATTTAGAGAATGCATTTAAATCCACAGTTCATACAATACCTAGTCTTGCTAGGCATTCGAACAATTGCTTTGAACTGTGGTAACTTGTATAACTGACAAATTAATGATTATAGCCTGATGTACCTCTTTAAAATATGTGTAATGTTTCATCCATGTTGTATAACCCATGAATTAACCTGTAGTATTTTGTAACCAGGGATTTTGAAGCAGGGTTTTTGTTACCTACACGTAAACATCCATGAAAAAAATTTCATGTTTAGTATGTAAGCATTCGCTGGTGTATACAGAGAAAGCTGATGACAACGAATATCATGTCTCTTTTACCATTCTCAAGATATAAAAGCTCATGGTTAATTATGCACTGGTTTTGAGCGGGAGATTTTTAATAGTCTGAAACAAAGGACCTTTACTCAACTGTCAGAAAAGACAACCCAGTTGACCATGCGACTCTGAAAAGTCACTTCTGATTGGCACAGGACACCTTTGGGGATGCGGCCAATTTCAGTTCAAATATTTCCAAATAGGAAGAACACGTTCTCTTGTCTCTTCTCTTGTTTCTTCTCGTGGCTGTTGAGGCTCTTCGGCTCTCCGCTCTTCTGCCTGCATGTGCTTCATCTTTTCACTCCGCTGACGTCCAGGTCCCTCGCCATGTGAGGTCAAAGGAAGCTCGGGACTCGACGTCCCGAGAAAACTCATCACTCTCTACGGCCTCGCTTCAAAATTATCATTCATACAGACAATAACTTCGAACTTACAGAGATTAAAACATTGATGGAACAAACATTCGACCAAGCACCAAGAACCAAGCAACAAAAAGAATGCAAGGAAACACCACAATTACACGCAAGTACATCTCCAGTATATAGAGAAAAGGTCAACTGACTGGTTTGAATAAAGGAGCTGTACAGTTGTGCAAAATATGTGCATAATATGAACCATAGACTGTGCAAATGTTCACTGTTCACAGTAGTTCATAGTTCACAGAAAAGTTCACAGTTTGAGTATAATAAAAAGTGCAATATAACAGATAAATGTTCGTTAAGTTAATGTAAAGCAGATGTGGAAACTATGTTAATGTAACGTGTAGTGTTTATGGACGTGGGATAAGAGACAGTGTCGGGGGGTCCTAGGCCTTGTTTATGAGGCCAGCTGTAGACGGGAAGAGACTGTTCCTGTGGCGTGAGGTTTTGGTCCTGATGGACCGTAGCCTCCTGCGGGAGAGAAGTGTCTCAAAGATATTGTGTCCTGTGTGGGAGGGGCCACAATCTTTTCTACTCGCCTCAGGGTCCTGGAGGCATAGAGGTCCTGGAGAGATGGCAGATTGCAGCCAAACACCTTCTCAGCAGAATGAATGACACTTTCCTTGGCAGTGGCAGCAGCGTACCAGATGGTGATGGAGGAGGTGAGGATGGACTCAATAATGGAGGTGTAAAAGTGCACCATCATTGTCTTCAGCAGGCTGAACTTCTTCAGCTGCCGCAGGAAATACATCATCTGCTGTGCTTTTTTAATTAGAGAGCTGATGTTCAGCTCCCACTTGAGGTCCGGGGAGATGATGGTTCCCAGGAAGCGGCATCCTTAGATGGTTACTCACACCGCGGCATCCTTAGTGCTGGTTTAGGTGGTAGACCAGTATAACCATACTGTTAACCAGATAAACAGCAGTGAGGCTGGTCAGCATGGTTTTTCCCACACATGCAAAAATTACTAGGGCTGTCAATCAATAAAAATGATTTAATCTAATTAATAACATGGTGTCCCGAATATTTAATCGCATATATAAATAGTTGCTGAGAAAGCCCCTCAAATAGCAATAATTCAATACAGAATGATGAAATAATTATAAATATTTACAAATTATATTATTATATAAATATCCAGACTTAAAAAATGACTTAGGAGCCATTGACTCCTAAACTGAAACATTAAGCAGCCAAATGGCTGTTTTAGTCGCCAAAATCACACAATTGCTTGATTTAGATTGCTTTTCCCTTTTGTCTCATAAATGTTCTCAACCCTTTCATAATTTATACAAATATAAGATATAAAAGATCTTTTATTTAGTACTGCTCTTCAGAATCTACATTACAGATATTTACATAAAGTACAGTATGCATATAGTAGTGTGTTGTCTTCTTGAGCATCAATGAATGTTTGCACCTTGTGTAATAGTTGTGTACAAGTCCCTCAATTGTCCTAAGTGTCAAAAGCTGGATTATATATACATATCATTTTAATTGTTTTAAAATATTGCCTTAGTCTTTCTTTACTGTTACTGGATGGCCCAGACACAGAGACTACAAGAGTGCAAATTGAATGAAATTACAGATGCAGTTTATTTTGCTACTTCAATCCCAATCAATAATTACCAGAAGGACTTTTACAATAAAGGACTTTTAATTATAAAGAAACCCGAAATATACATGGGACTCTTATTTTGAAATGTCTGCACTCCCAGTTGTGAGCTCACTAATAACTGATTTGCTGAGAAAGCGAATCTGATTCAAACTGCTATCCTGAGCTCCTGAGTTCACCTCAGTTCTTTTCGGGTGATTCATGAAAAAGAATAAACCTGTTTAAAAGAGTCATTTTTTCACGACTCTGTCACACTGGATTTGTTGATGTGTGCAGTGCAGCGAGCTCGTCATCCATCAGAATGGGTGGAAAGCGACATGTGACACATTGATGCGTGCTCTACACATGTATTCAATAACTCACAAGATAATATCTGATGAAACCGCATATAAACGCATTCAACCCAACTGATGCCAATGGGGACTAGATTATGTTTATTTGCATATTATTGAACATAAGCCAATAATTGGCATTCAGTTCTCATCAGTCCATTTCGCAAGTGAATTTGTCAATCAGTCAGAGATTTATTATTAGGGATTGTCTAAGTATCCGTCAATGTACACCTGCGTCAGATGGATGCTTTTGGAGCGTCTCACTTTGGTTGCGTCGTGTCATAAACATACAATTTTTAGGTCACTGTGTCAAATTAAACGTAGTTCAATACTTAACACGTCTTGAGATCCCTTAGTTTGGAATTGTGCTCCATCAAGCTGTGTTTTGAACGCAAGAATGCATCCTTGTGTTGTGCTGTCTGCTGAAGGATTGTTTTGTCCTCTATGTAAGCTGTGTGTTAGCTTTACAGCTGAAGTTTCGCTTACAGTCCCCTGGAGGAAACAGGTGGTACTACATGCTTTATATTCTCAGGAATGTGCCTTTTTAAGGTCTGGGGAGCAGATTTATTGTGTTAATTGTGTTAGAAAATTAATCGCACCGAATTAACGTGTTAAATCGACAGCTCTAACAATTACCTTAAGTAACTATTTCTGCTCGATCTAACCCTTAAAATTTACTTCCGTTGGGGCAACCTAATGTAGTCAGGTTGATTTGTCAAAGTTATATCATATTTTCAAAATGGAATAAAACCAAATAATTTAGATGTTACCACATGATTATTGGGGGGTTACCCAACAAAACATATTTTTAATGTTTTGTGATTCTGGTTGACCAAGGAATTCTTACTGATAAAGCTAATTAAGAAGATTGGTGGAAACAGCACACCTGCATCCCATGATCCCATATGATGAGAAGGGTGAGGAGTGCATGTTTCTATTGTTGCACAAATGTTTAAATGTGTAATCTTGGGAATTTTCAGAGTCAGTTTGTTGAAATCTCTTAAAATCAGCTTTTCATCATCAAAGCCAGGAGCTTCAGTGGAATTCTGTTGAAACATATGTTAATGTAAAGATGAAGAAGAGTGGAATGCACCTTAAACCTTCAACTGTGACTAAGAAATGAAAGCATGACCTCTTTCTAAAGAGCTGTGAAGAAATGCTTGATATATTGAGGCACTGGGTTCCCGATACCCCATGTGAATGATACCCGAACATGTGCTTATTAGTTCAAATCTGTTATTGAAAAAAGTTTCTTTTTATGTTTTAGAAAGAATTTTGCTCTTGGCACAAAGCACAAGAATACTGGCTGTAATTAATGTGTTGTAGGTTGCTGCTGATATTTGGCATAGCTAAGACTGTTATTATTTAATGCAGAGTTCTTTTGTGATTTGTGAATTTTTCTCGGATGTCCTGGACATTGTTGGGTGAATTACTCAATATAAGTAATCCACTGCAAATGACTAAATACTTATTTATTTAATATAATAAGATTACTTAAATTATTACTTCATATAAAAAGTACTCACATTACTAATTACATTACTTTTAAGGGACATTTCATAGAAAAGTTTTGGTTTTTCTGATTCCTCATACATCGTCACAGAAACGCAAACAGACGTATATAAGAATTCCTGTCGTAATGTACTTAAAAACTTTACTTAAAAGTCAGTAAATGTAATCTGATTACTAGAATTTTAAATGTAACACTTTTTTTAGACTACATTACAGACATAACAGCATTATTTTCTCTAAAGCTGTTTTAAAACGATGAATTTTGTGAAAAGTGCTATACAATTAAAATAATTACTTGACTAAAAAGTAATTTTATTATGGTAACTAATTACTTTGCTATTGGATTACACCCAACACTGGTCCTGGATGACTGAAAACCTTAGAGTCATGAATGATTTTTAGGTATATTGAAATTATCATGTATTGATTGTACGAATGTCATAAAATATTGAGAAATCGATTATTGATTGGCACGTTATTTTCTTATGTTTTTGAGGCGTTGATATATTACTATTAGCCAACATTTAAATTAGAAACCTAATTTGTATGCTTTCCAATTCACAGTCAGTTGGTCTTCCGTTTAATGTGTTCTGGCGTAATAGCTTTGGGAGTCCACAAGGGGATGATATAACATTTATTGTACTTCATACTAGGTTAATGTCACCTCTGTCACCCCTACATTTGTGCAGCTGAAGTAAGTTGTGGGTAATGTTATAGTGAATTATCAAATAGGACAGTTTTGGAGAAAGTGCAAATTAAGCGATGTTTGGAGTCATTTCGGATTATCTGGATTAATGAAAAACAATGTGTAAAAGTGCAAGGCAGACTTGCCTTATTCCAGGAACACAACCAATTTAATATCCCAAATGAACAGATAGCATGTTGACTGGGAGGGATGTGCTGTAAAAGTAAGTAAACAGGAAGCTTTGATCTCTAGGATAAAAATATCAATTGATTCGCAATTAATTCGCAATTGTATTAATATCAAAAGTTTACAGTCTGATATATGCAGCCGCTTAACGTGGTGAGTTAGAGGAAATTAAACCAGAGTTTAAGTAACCCTTCCACTCACAATTTACTAACTTTGTGTTGAGAAATATGTATGAAGAGACTAAGAATATCGTGCGCACACGCCTTGAGAAGGTGGAGCGCATCACTCTTACTACCGACTGCTGGACTTCACGATCAGCTACCGATGAACATTGTTAAGCCTTTGCAGTAGATTTAAAGGTATGGTGTAGCAACGTGTAGTCCTAATTATATCTATAAAAAAATGACACATTTTATATTTAAATGCGGGATGATCCGTGTTTTATGGGACGTGTGGCAACCCTACCTGGAGATCTAATTAATTCTCATGAGCAAAGTGTGGAAGTGGAGAATCGAGTTTATCTGGAAAAATTGTAAATCGGGAGTACAGTGGGAGGAGGGGTGTAAATACTGGAGAAACATGGTAAAATCGGGAGTGCTGGTAGGTATGCAGTAAAGTGGAACAAGAGACGGAGGAAATGGGATGCTATGAACATGTTATGAGCACATCCTGTAACCATGGCACCAATGCAAATGCATTTGAAGGTTTTCTGGAAAGTACAATAGCTAAATTGTATTCTATTTAGTTAAAAAAAAAAGATTTTTTTGTTGTTTCTATGCATAATTTGGTTTGACATACAGCTTACTTTTTGTTCATCGATCATAAAACTTCCTACTTTCAATGTGAGTGCTCTTTTGTGATTTGAAACAGGGCACTGCCAGCTCTCAAATATGTGGCCTTCCCTTTATATCACCCCATAATGAATAGTAAATTGGTTGTCATATTCCATCCCACGTCTTCACAATGCTAATTTGTCAGCTATTTCATATTTCACACCCTTAAAAGGGAGAGAAACCATGTGTGTCAAAGCAAGCAAGCGTAATTCAGAGACGCTTTTCTGACAGTTCAAAAAGCAGCACAACGGAGACTAGTTATGCTTCTCAGCTCTGACCCAGATGAGAGGTGATGCTTGAGCTCTTTAAACACACAGCAGATTGAGCGGCGTGGTGACCTAGTTACCACCGGTTTGAAGAGCAGTCATTCATTACATTAAATCATTCCTCCGTCTAACACAATGAGACACGGCTGGCATGGTGATAATAAAAATCACCGTATTTTCTCGGAGTGAAATTGTGTGCCTTTTCTGTTTTTTTGCCGTATGAATGCGTCGATAGACACGTTTGCATGTGTTCAGATTTAATCTTTTGATTTGTAACTTGTCTTCAGGAGTCTGATTGTTCAGGCTGCTGCATCTCTACCTTCAGTTCTTGGTAAATGAAAGGTTGTGTGACGCATGAGCGCACCGGCAGAAGGGCTCAAGGCTTTACAGGGTAGAAAAGGTTTTTTTTTAATCTTTGTGGTCAAAGTTGGTAAATTAGTAAAATGAGTGAACCGTGTGCTTCACTTGGAAGTGATATCACAAATGTTCCTGCAATTCCAGTTGTGACCAGCCATTTTGTAAGTTTTCATAAACACTTTTGTCTCTGAGGTTATATATAGAAGGTTTTAGGTTTAAGAAGCTGTTTTAATCAGTGTTGGGTGTAATCTGATTACAATGTAATTAGTTACTGCACTCTATTAAATATTTTGGTTAAAAAGAAGTTTAAAGCATACGCCTAAAGCATTACATTTCAAATTTGTGTAATCAGATAACAGTTACTGACTTTCAATTAAGTTAATTACTTTTATGTACATTAAATGTGTTACAAATGTCTAAAATACTATTATTTATGTAAAATGCATGTAAAACATGAATTATGAACATCTGTTTGCATTTCTGTGACAGCTGAAGTGTCATTAATGAGTCATTGGTAGAAACATTTGGTGCAGAGTGTACAGACTGATCTCACAGTGAAATTGGAAATAGTAAGTTGAATTTTCTTTAGCTAAAATCAGTCTATGATTACCAAAATGCGAAACACTGCCCCCAGTTTCCAAAGTGGTAACTGTTGGTGGGCGCATGGGCACGTGAGAGCTCAATTTTCTGGGTGTATTGTCCACAGGGGTGCCAAAAGCAAGTTGTTTTCATCTTTACATGCTGTAAAAACATGAAGAGGAATGTACCTCCAACCCAATCCTTAAAACTAAACCTAACTATCAGTGGAGTACAAGTGTAATGTTAGAGGGGAAAAGCAACCTCAGAATCACTGCTGTTACTGATTATCTGAACATGGTTACTTTTTGGTTTGAACATGAGATTTGAACCCGGGTCTCCGATTCTGCTGATGCAACGTGCTTCCAGTCAACCACAGGGGAAAGTAAACACATTTGAGCCAATGCAAAAATGTCTGATAGGAAATGCTGCTTGTCGGTGAATCTGCATAATGTGGCTGATCCTAGGGTACCGGAACTCTCTTAAACAACGTGCCGACTTCCTGTGAGATCATGATGGAGTGCGTGACTTGAGGGCGACAATGAAATCTTAAAACTTAAAACTAACTTCGATTAACGTTTTCGAGTATTGAAACTTCTTCGATGTAGTATTCAGTAAATAACCTTATTACAAGTATTTTGTCATTTTTAGTGGATTACTTTTTGAGTGACTTACCCAACACTGGTTAAAATACAATGTTGTATGTTTCTATCCAAACCTACAAAAATGTACAAATGCCTATGAATGCTAATGAGATCACATTGAATGGTTAGCACACTTGCTTATGTGGGTAATCCATGCTTTCCTCACCATTTTTTTTAAATAAATTCTTATGAGTGTGTGAACTGAATTTTTTTTTAATCATTCGTGTGCATAGATATCAGTAGCATTTGTAGCTATCTGTGATAAATGCCTTAATAAAAACATCACTGTCTCTCTCCAAAGGGTCTCAGCTGAGCGGTTTGGATTAATTTTAAGAATCATGTGATACTGTGAATGCAACTGGATCTGCTGTGAAGACGTCAGAGAAATACTACTAAACTTGTATGCAGAAAAATACAACACAAATACAGACAATCCCACCAACTGCGCCAATTTCGTCTGTTTACTGCATACTGGATATAAAGCTCAGATGACTGGACCTGTGCAACTTTGTGTTGAAGTATCCTCAGAGGACTAGAGGACTGACTCCATGCTCACCATCTCCATGCTATTGAGAGGAATACAGACACAGGAGGATGTCAACAGAGGCAGAACTTCAAACAGATGTCAAACTCAGTGTGAAAAAGGAGTCCAGGAGAAGAGGTCAGTATCTCAATGTCTTTCTCTCTCTCTAATACGCAATAAAGATGCTTGAGAAATCTGAACATAAAAATGTGATAATGATATTGCATCTCTGTCCTGATTGGGTTTATGAAGTCTTTATAGTGTGTTGGACTAGAGTAGCACTTCACAAAATGTGAATGCTGAGTTTGCTTTGGGGATGCACGTGACAATATTTGGGTGGAAAGTCTTGTAAAAACATTATGTCATAGGCCAGTGTTTCAGAAAATGTTTGATGTCTTTTGCACCCCCTCAGCCCCGTTGGCAAGTATTCCATCAACACCAAACCAGAAATGTCTTTCTTTTAACAGATATTGTACATTAAGCTTTTATAAGTTGTAAATTTTTTATACAGTTTTTATACATTTTTAATAAAGTTTTTGATACACATACAGTATATTCTGCTTAAACACTCAGGAAAAAAAAAGGTACCGTTTAAGATACGGTGCAAGGGCCATCATTGGGGTATTACCTCTATCATTTTTATGACTCTATTTAAATGTATAACTTTTTGGGTACATAATTGTACCCTACGGACCTAATGTGCATCTTTAAATGTACATTTATATATTTTCTTTCTCAAAACATACTCTCATGACCAAATGTCACTGGGGAGACTTTTTACCTCCACCACTAAAATGTCGCCCGCTGGTCTGTATATTAAATATCACTCTGATGCAGTATTCATTTCATTTCGAAACATTCTATTGCTTTACCCAACGCTAAATATTAATATAAACAATTTTGAAAATTTCTTTATTTATTGCTTATTTACTCATTGGTTTGTTTGCTGTGGGGCACTAAAGGGGTTTCACAATATCCGAGTTGTAGATCAAAAAATACGGAAAGCACCATAAAATGATCATAAAAAAATCTATGCTATTTTTTTTGTTTTGTACGCCTGATCTTCCGATGCCATGTGAATGCTTTGTGTGAAGAACAGATCCAACTTTAAGAGTGTGCAATGTCTTATCTCATTATTGCGATAGCGCTAATTTTAAGTGCAATTTTCGTGCCAGCGCAAGTGGGCATGGGTTTGTGCTATATGTGGGTGTATGTGTAGCACCCTTACCGCCTGATGAGGGAGAATAATTCACAATTATTAATATATTTCATTTATGTGTGTTTCAAACCTGATGAGGTTGTGATATTAATGTTAAATTAGAAGACCCAAAACACGACGCTGCTACTTCAGTGCTAGTCTCTGTATTGCCCTCTCCCCCTACAGGTAAACACTCCCAACAGAAAAGCGATCAGTTTCACCACTGGACAATTTTGAACAGGACTAAAGAAATAATTATAAATAATGAAGGATTATTTTATACCTGTTTGAACAGAAATAGCGACACATTTTAATCAGGATAGTAAAGAAATATTTGTCTATTTAAATATTTTTTTCCTTTTATTATTTTGACATTATGCTCACAAATTGTTGTGTATTGTATGTTAATGAAGTGGGGCAAATTGCTATTTGCTTTTTTTTCCAGAGAAATAGGTCATAGTGTAAAGATGTTTTAAACCCACGTCTGTTCCCTATCATATACTATCATATACTTCACTCGATATTGCCGTTAGCACTATGGCGAAGTCCTTCTAGATGACCTTGTTGAAACCCTTATACAATCGCACCAATCCTCTGATTGGCAATGGTGTCCATTTCTTCCGAATTTTCTTCTTTCAAGACTGCAAACATCATCTTTGGCCTAGAACCATTACTGCTTCGCTGTCGTTATACACTTACAGTGGACGGAACTGCTCAGTGAGACGTAGACAGGACTACTCGTCGCCTGTGCTCAGTGCCTGCACTGAGAGGCTTTCCGCTCCCCTGTGTGTTTCAGTGTACAGTTCTCCACATAGCCATTGAGGATGCTCTCAATGAACAGGTTTTTCTCTTCAGACGCTCGTCGTTGATCAATGCGGTGCTTCAGCAAAGACTCCTACCTGCTTCCCACAGTGCTCCGGCTGGAGTTACTGTATCTTCTTTATTAATACAATATGAACTAAAAGAGCTGCTTGCATGATACACATCTTTTTAAAGATGTCGTTCCTCAAGTTTTTTCTGTGCAAGTGAGAGCTGTGTTCACTGGCTGGGTCGCACCCACAAACAAGCAGCATTCATGGAGACAGACTGCCTTCAATGTGAGGGCCTGAATCTCTGGACGTTGCACTCTAGGATCGACCTCGTTCTGAGGAAAAATCCAGCCTCTCTTGCCCTCACACTTGCCTCTTCTGTGTTAAGTTTTGAGGGGCCACATGAGGAGGCACAGCAGGGAAGAGAGGTTGAGCTGGAAGAATTAGGATGATCTCATTTAAGCGAGAGCACTGTGAGCCCCCCGAACTTCTGATCTAACGTCCTTGCCTGTGCAATATGTGTGTGATGAGCTCCGACCCTCTGTTGGAGTGCATGGCCTCATTATGTTTGCTGGCTCTGGTGATGGGGATGATGATGTATCACTCACAGCTTCAGGCAAGTGGTTTATGGAGAATGTTGCCACCTCTTCCTCCAGCAAGGGCGAAGAACATGCACACGCCAACGACAAGGAACTTCTTTGCATCCTCGTGAGGGTCGGATGAAGAGCTTGGTCTTGAGTTGTCCCCTCCAGAAGAGCAAGAAAATTCTCACCTGGATGAATGTTTTTTGCAAACCGGCTGCCATCAACAGATCGTGGTCCAGAGGAGCACATCGTTCTTCCCTGAGGTCCATGTGGAGCTCACAAAGACCTGGTGTGCATCTTAGTCTTCTCGCGGTCAGAGGTGCTCCTGTCCTCACTGAAATGGTCCATGCCAATGAGAAAGGTTTCTCAAAGCTTCCCCCGGTGGAACAGGCAAAGTGATGAACAACCTGGTCCACAGAGAAAGCTGCCCTCCTGGATACCCCAGTGTTGCCCGACGGTCTCTTTGGCAATGCCATAGAAGGCTTTCATCGCAGCGGAAAAACAGTGTCAAGCGATGAAAAACTTTCTGCCGAAGAGAAGTAGCAATTCCCGTTTCCCAGCGTGCTCCCGATCTAATTCTGGTCAGTGCCCAGCAAAGAATCCATCACTTTCTGCCCCAGCACAGCCGGAATCTACTATTGAGCCATCAGTGAAGCCACGCAAACCGTGGTCCAGGTGTGAGCACCGGCCATCAGAAAAGTTCCTGACATGCCCAGCCCAGTGAAGAGGAACCCAGAGCTTGCCTTTATTCATGGCCCAGAGCCAAAGAAGGCTCGATTCGAGGTACACAGTGTTTCTCCCCTCTTCCCCAAAACTGTTCATAGGGAAAAGACATTGTTCAAAATGTTGCTTCAGTGTGTATTACTCAAACTGAGATTGTTCTCATAAAATAGAGAAAAGTGCCCCTGTACAAACACAGGATACTCATATATTCTCAGAAAAAGAGTAATTTCCTCTTCACATATCATGCACCCCACACATTATGCTCAATCGCTTCCCTATGGTGATCAGCAATCTATCTCCTATAATGAGCGAATCAATAAGTCCATTGACCTTCTTGGGCATGTCAGATTGGTTGTTAAAAATTATTCAGCATCGTTATATGATTCAATTTGTTCACCGACCACCTCTGTCTGTCTCAGTTCAAACTGGGGAAAACACTGCTGCTGAAGTCATTTCAGAGAATGCTGGGCAGCATCTGCCATCATACCATTAGATATGTTAAACCTTTCCAATACTGGCTCAAGAAACACATTCCACATCGTGCCTGGAGCCTCGGGTGCATGTGCATCATGGACACTCGCCGCTGTCTTGCTGCTCTAGCACCATGGACAGTGCCAGCCTTCGACCAACAGGGTGTTATTCTGGGCTGTCTGATTTTCAGATAGGATCTGTTGTCACACCAGGGAGCATAACAAGGGGAATGGAGACTTCATCCTCAGACAGTGATGAGAATTTGGGAAATATTTGACAAAGCAGAAGTTGACCTATTTGCCTCCGCAGAAAATGCCCACTGTCCCTTTTGGTACTCCATGTCCCAATTGCCGCTGGGCATGGGTGCACTGGCTTACAAATTGCCAGCGAAACGCAAGTATGCATTTCCCCCGGTGTGGCACCATTCTGTCATCAGCAAAGTCAGAGTGGACATGGAAACAGTTCTTAATTGCGCCGAAATGCCCCAATCAGTCCTGGTTTCTGGAGGTGATAGAATTACTGGACGGCCCTCCATGGGAAATACTACTGAGAGAGAGACCTTCTCTCTCAAGCACAATGCATGATTTCGCATCCCCAGCCAGAGCTGTGGAGCCTATATGTGTGGCCTCTGAACGGAGCAGAATTGGCTCATTCGGTGATGAACCCCATTTTACAGGCTAGAGCACCGTCCACGAGATGCCTCTATGCACTTAATTGGCAAGTGTTTGCAAAATGGTGCTCATCACGTGGTATAGACCTGCTGAATTGCCCCATAGCTGGGATTTTGACATTCCTTCAAGAGCGGCTGGATGCTGGTCTTACCCCATCAACGGTCAAGGTTTATGTAGTGATTTTTTCAGCAAACATAACCTATTTATAAGGTTCCTTAGGGGAGTGAGGCATTTTAACCCCCAATTCCCTGCTATGGTGCCGACTTGCACAATTATTGCGTACCACTAGTGCTCTTAAATAGGGCCCATGTAAGTCTTTCATTAACAATCAGCATTCTCATCCACCGAAACAGTCAGATCCCAAACTGCACTCATTTAAACATTTAAAATTGCCTCCTTAACAAGCATGTGGAGAGATGGCCGTGGCCAAGCGACATCTGTGGAGAGCAAGGCTGAGGGAGAGAGCACGGTAAGGGTTGACACCTGGGGAATATTATCTCTGACAGCTGTTTTGTGTTAACAGTGAAAGCTGGAGGGAGATTAAAGAGGATCCAAGCGGCAGTGAAGGGAAGAACGATCTGAAGCTGGCAATGCTGTGGAGGGCAGCATTATTTTTGTGTTATTCCTTGTGTTAAAATCTGACGAGTTTACAAAAAAGAGTGTGGAAAATAAATTAACCTGAAGAGTGCTTATTTTCCTTTTAACTGACTGAGAGTGTCAGGAAGTGTTACAACAGCACTGACATATATTCCTAATATAGTATATTCCTATTTCCTAGTACCCCTGGAACTTGCTTCATTCTCCTGGTTTGGAATTAATATGGGCTACTTGATTTTATACATGTCAGTACTCTCAAATAAAAATGTTCGCATTACATGCATTACTGATTTCAGCAGCCCAAGCAACTTAACAGTTCCTTTCATCTCACATTCACAAACACAAATAGCTGCAGCATTTTTCATAATTTGCACTGTTCTCTGCACTGAGATGTTTGCTATTACAATTTAAGTGATCTGACTTGTGACTTTCGCCTGGCTTATAATAAAAAATGATAAAAAGGGTGAAAAAAATACCAAAGACTTGTTGGTGGAGGGTTGGTGGAGAGAGAGAGAGAGAGAGAGAGAGAGAGAGAGAATTACTATGCCACCACCCAGAACATGACTATACAGTTTGTGTCTTTGTGCATATGTCTGAATTGAGCTTTTGAAAAGCCAAAAGCCAAGAAAGGGGGAATAGAAAGATAGAAAAAGCTGTCACAGTGACTTTGCGTAATGTCATTTAAGCATAAAGATGGATTGCATGTTTGTTCATTTACATTATGAATGAAAAAAAAATTTGCATGAAAAAAATCCTGAAGTTCTTGATTTTTGATATTTCTGCTCCTCAACACTGAAGATGAAAATTTGAATTATATTTGACAATAGTTTACTTAGGTCAAGCAAAATTACTGTACTCCACAAAAGACATAATTCACATCTGATATGACATAGTTACTGTATGTAATGTGTTGGATTTTGTTGTAGGTATTTGTCTGTAAAAAAAAATGCATTACTTGGCAATAAAAGTCCTGTGTTTACAGGTTAAAAAAATGCTTTCGGAACAATCTTATCAATATAAAAAAACAATAAAATCTTCACTTCATTAGCATCCGAACTGGTAAAAACCAGGGAAAGTTGTGTTCAGATGCTGTTGTTGTTTCCGATATATCTGAGAATCTGTATACCTGAGGTTTGCTCTTGCTGCCATAAATGATCAATTAAATTGCCTCATCCTTGAATTTTTTCCATCTCCATAGCAACTGCTGCTTACCGACAATAATCCATGTGAAAAATGATTCAAGCACACAGCTGTCACCGAAATACATGTACACAAGCTACACAAATACACACATACATAAATATAACCTGAGGCCTGTAAGAATTTTAGATTTTAATTAAAAGAAAACACTTCCTGATATAATGGCAACAAGCATAACACTGAGGCACTTCCAACACCTTCATCCTTAAATAGATGACATAAGAAAAGTGTGCAAATTTTTTAAAGCATCATAGTTGCTGTTTGTGATCTCACTCTTCCATTTTACACCTCCAACTTCAAGCATTATAGGGCACGTTATTCCCATTTACTCATTAGAGACTTGCATGTTGCGAACTGCAATTCACATTGGGTAAAGAAATGACAAAACATAAATTGTAACATTAGTATAAATCAGGGGTGTTCAAAAAGTGTTCAAATATATAAATGTCACTATAATATATATTGTCATGGAGATATATTAATTTACACTGAATGTGAAAAATTAAAGACATTTTAAATAACTGGCTTTTGTATCGATAATGTACTAAAGGCAAAACAACATTTGAGTAATGTTTAATGTATAAACCTGAAGAGAAACATTTTGATTAAACTGAAATGGCAATAATTTCAAATTCACTGAGACTGTCTTACACATAATATATATACATATATACACTCACCTAAAGGATTATTAGGAACACCTGTTCAATTTCTCATTAATGCAATTATCTAATCAACCAATCACATGGCAGTTGCTTCAATGCATTTAGGGGTGTGGTCCTGGTCAAGACAATCTCCTGAACTCCAAACTGAATGTCAGAATGGGAAAGAAAGGTGATTTAAGCAATTTTGAGCGTGGCATGGTTGTTGGTGCCAGACGGGCCGGTCTGAGTATTTCACAATCTGCTCAGTTACTGGGATTTTCACGCACAACCATTTCTAGGGTTTACAAAGAATGGTGTGAAAAGGGAAAAACATCCAGTATGCGGCAGTCCTGTGGGCGAAAATGCCTTGTTGATGCTAGAGGTCAGAGGAGAATGGGCCGACTGATTCAAGCTGATAGAAGAGCAACTTTGACTGAAATAACCACTCGTTACAACCGAGGTATGCAGCAAAGCATTTGTGAAGCCACAACACGCACAACCTTGAGGCGGATGGGCTACAACAGCAGAAGACCCCACCGGGTACCACTCATCTCCACTACAAATAGGAAAAAGAGGCTACAATTTGCAAGAGCTCACCAAAATTGGACAGTTGAAGACTGGAAAAATGTTGCCTGGTCTGATGAGTCTCGATTTCTGTTGAGACATTCAGATGGTAGAGTCAGAATTTGGCGTAAACAGAATGAGAACAAGGATCCATCATGCCTTGTTACCACTGTGCAGGCTGGTGGTGGTGGTGGTGTAATTGTGTGGGGGATGTTTTCTTGGCCCACTTTAGGCCCCTTAGTGCCAATTGGGCATCGTTTAAATGCCACGGCCTACCTGAGCATTGTTTCTGACCATGTCCATCCCTTTATGGCCACCATGTACCCATCCTCTGATGGCTACTTCCAGCAGGATAATGCACCATGTCACAAAGCTCGAATCATTTCAAATTGGTTTCTTGAACATGACAATGAGTTCACTGTACTAAAATGGCCCCCACAGTCACCAGATCTCAACCCAATAGAGCATCTTTGGGATGTGGTGGAACGGGAGCTTCGTGCCCTGGATGTGCATCCCACAAATCTCCATCAACTGCAAGATGCTATCCTATCAATATGGGCCAACATTTCTAAAGAATGCTTTCAGCACCTTGTTGAATCAATGCCACGTAGAATTAAGGCAGTTCTGAAGGCGAAAGGGGGTCAAACACAGTATTAGTATGGTGTTCCTAATAATCCTTTAGGTGAGTGAAAGTGTTCATTCTATATAGACACATTTACATTTTTCAATGGCCCCTCGCTGCCCCCTGGGTTTGACCCCAGTTTGAAAACCCCTGGTATAAATCATTGTTATTAATTGGAAAGCAGCATACAAAGGAAGAATATAGTTTGAACACAGTTCTTTGTTCAGTGTTGTCCATATTTTATTGATACATTCGTTTTCAAACTTAGTCTACTAACTGAAAAATACTGTCATAGATGATATAATTGTCTTGGGAACCCAGTTGTCTGGTTCTGAATTAAATCTGATACATTTTTCTCTATGAGTCATGTATAATTTGTGGTAACTCATCTCATGGGGGTTGAAAGGTCAATGAGTTCCTGTGCCAAACCTCCAAAAACTAAAGAGCCTCCTGACAGATTGGGGCGTCTAGAGAGAGATCTTCCTCCTCCCATCTGCTGCCATCTGTGCTGCTCTCACTTAACTGTTGAACATTTGAGCCTGCCTGACACATTTCATATAAAAGGACAACAGAGTCCTCTGGAGATATACTGATCTACTTTCATGACAAGGGGTATAAAAAAGATTATGCATTTTCTTCTGAGAATGGAACAGAATACTGTGATGAGAGACGGTTTTGAGCAGAACACAGATTTCAAATGATAGCACAGACATTCCAAGTTTTATATGGATTAATCTCAGGAAAACTACCAAGATAATGTGCCCATTTACCATTCAAATAAGGTCACAATGCAAAAAAAAAAAAAAAAAGGAATAAGGAATAATAATAAGAAGAAGAATAATACGATGAATGCAAGTTATAATCTGTATAAGTCTACACTATCAAAGTGTAAAAAAAAAAATATCTTAATTTTGCATAGAATTTGCATAGACACTGAAATGTACAATATTGGCGAATTGACAGAATCTGAACATTAGGATCTGATTCGTAATAATTTAGTGAATTAACAACTTTAGAGACATACAAATGTTTACAAATCCATACTGAATCCATTACTACTGAATCCATGGAATTAATTGGTTTCTTTATTGTATTTATAATCAATTAGATTAATTAAATGTTCAATGCTAATACATTTATTTAATGCAGATTAAGCATTTATGTATTTTCACTCATTCTGTTCTGTTTGATTTCAGGTGCTTTTTTTTCGAAACTCATTTCGATGGAATAAATTTAACCAAGACTAAACTTTAAGCAATTAAAACGTTTACTCATTATTACATTTTTATTTTGTTTATACAAAATTAATTTTCAGAATAAGTTATGGCTGAAAAAACACAGCCTGGTCTCATGAAAATTACGTGACCGCAGCAAAATGTTTAGCAAAATGAAATTACGTGCTTCGTTAAACGTTTGACTGCATTTCCCCAGTGAAATGTCCAGCAGGGGGAACCAAAAGTGAGTGAAATTGTGTCTAAATCAGACAAAGTGTTTAATGTGAATGTTAGATTGAGGTTTAAATGATTAGAACCTACCTCCCTAACCTAAAACTTGAACCTAAACCTAACAAATAGTGTCCTAAAAGATACATGAGAGGTGGACAAAACAGATATCCTTACCCTTAACCAACACCTAAACCAAACCGATAGTCCGAAAAGCAAATGCAACATCAAAGACACATTTTCTGAAGCAATCAGGTCATTTTGTGTCACTTCTATGGTACTTTTGTCTCATGTGTCAGCGTCGATGTCATGTTTCGATGTCATAACATAGCAGTGTGAGCAATAGAGTGAAAAATACAGTAGAGACTTCTAATGTCATAATGAGCCATTGTTTTGAGCAAAATGTAGAACGAGGCACATAAAATCAGAGAGTATTTAGCAGAGTAACGTATTCTAAATACTTTGGATTACTTCTTCAGCACTGATAGATCATTTCACTTGTTACTGCCAGTACAGTAAGACAAAATACACATTAAAAATTATGATCTAACGTGAATTTTTGTGATAAAAATATGATAGTTTCTGGTAACTTGCATGTAAAATGGCAACAAATAGCATTTTAGCTTAGCATAAAGCTGACATTTTACACAAGGATTATTTCTATTTCTTCCGCACCAAATTTCCTTCAAATTTATTTCCCTGTCTGCTTGTAAGAATGTGACACATCAAAAGAAAGTGTTTCACTGCTGTTCAAATGCACTTTGGAGCATTTATATGTATAAATGTTTTCCATCTGAAAGAACTAAATATTAAATGAAACAAATGACAATAAAATGCAAAGTAATCTCTTCAGTAATCAAAGTACTTTTTAAATGTAACTGTATTCTAATTACCAATGATATTTTGTTACTCCCTAACTCTGCGCATTAGCTATACAAGTCGGGATGCCCCGCCCCCCTCCCCCCTCTTGCAAGATGGGCAGCTTCCCACGTCGCCCATGCCTTAATCCGCCACTGGTTGGCATCATGCCATCCTTTGTGTGATTTGAAAGCATGCCCTCCATGTTTGCCATGTTTTTTTTTTTTTATTCATCTTGCCAAAGATTATTAGTCACTGCTTCAGCTGTCTCTAAGCTGAAAGGAATAAATCATCCAAAAATAAAAATCCTGTCGTTATTTACTCACCGTTATTTACTTTGCTTAACAAACATTATTTACATGTCTTTTTGCATGTAACATGTCTTTCAAACAACAAAAGTACCTAGTGACCATGCACTGTCAAGCTCCAAAAAGGCACCAGTAAACCTTCAGTCTACTTGTGTTCTCTGAATATCAACCGCATAATGTTACAAGAATCTTTTTGCAAGCTGTTCAGTCTTCACCCCTGGAATTAGGTCATTGTTTAACCAGTATTAATGTATGATTAATATATATAAATATAGTTTCCCTGGAGCAGTTCCAAGTAAATTATATTTTGGTTATCTTCTAACAGAACGCTATATGCTATACAGTCAGTCAGTAAGATAATTCATGTTTGTACTGGATCAGGGATGATACTGTATACAGTTTATCTAGGACAAAGTTTTACCATAGTTTTATTTTTATTCTCATTTTAATCATCAAGGCTAGAGCAACTGATGGAAAAAAAGAGGAAAGTGTGTATGCGAACAGCTGGAAGTGTTTCTGTGGGAATGTTTATTTATTTATTCTGCTGCCGTGGCATTGGCATGTGGTGTTTGCCCGTGTTCTTAAACTTCATCCTCTTTAATATCTCTGATCCGGCCCTGAATCCAGTAGCCTTTTCGCTGTAAACAGCTCAGCTTATCAACCCCTGCAGTGTCTAAATCCAGAGAGAGCTGTTGCAAGCCATGCACTGTATTTTCACACTATTTACTTAGCTTTAACATGTGCTCATATTTTGGCTGAAAAGTACCAGGTGCCAGATGTATCTGTTCTTTTTAAGGGGCTGATAGTGTTTTTGTTCCTGTTCTTTGATTGGTCAGTTGGTCTTCCCTAATGACCCATCTGTTCACAATCACATCCGTTAAACCCTTTATGTGTGATTGATGTTGTTGATTAGTTTGTTGCTTGTAGATTTGTCTCTTTGTTATGTGCATTTGGGGTCTTAGGTTGTTGCTGACTACTCCATGTACCAGATGTTTATTTGTTACCTTTGGTAGCCTATATTCATTATTTGTAGCAAATTTGTATTTGTAATTTGTAGCTAATTTGTCTAATTATCATATAAAGGAAACATAGCAGTAATCCATGTGACTCCAGTGGTTAAATCTATATCTTTAGAAGCATTTAAATAGGTGTGGGTGAGAAACAGATCAAAATTGAAGTCCCTTTTTACTCCTTTTTACTAAATCTCCACTTTAGATTTTACATCTGAAAGTCACGTGTTGTGCCTGTTTAGTTTCACTTTCACATCTGAAAGTAAAAGTTAAAGTGGAGATTTAGGGGTACAAAAAGCACAAAATATTTACCTTCTTCTCACCCACACCTATTATATATAGCTTCTGAAGACATGGGTTTAAAACCTGGAGTTATATGGATTAATTTTATGTTTCCTTTATGTGATCTTTGGAGCTGCAAACATCTGATCACCATTCAACTCTATTGTATGGACCGACAGAGCTGAGATATTCTTCTATAAATCGTCATTTGTGTTCTGTTGAAGAAAGAAAGTCAAACACATTTGGGATGGCATGAGGGTGAGTAAATGAGGAGAGAATTAAAATGTTTAGGTGAACTATCTCTTTAATTTGAACATCTTTAATAAGCAATAGTTTGTCTTTTTAAAATATCATTGTAAAGGATTTAGACGGGCAAGGAGGAGGCGAGAACCGGCTTGTCAACATAAATAATGTTTTAATAATAAACTTAAAACAAAGGACACACACACACACACACACACACACACACACACACACACACACACACACACACACACACACACACACACACACACACACACATATATATATATATATATATATATATATATATATATATATATATATATATATATATGACGGACATGTCCGTAAATGATCTCTCTCTCTCGTCACACCACCGTCTGCCATCGGCCTTTATCCCTCTCGGAGGCTTGATTAGCCTGATACGGGACCGGGTGTGTATCATCACAACCCGGCCCGCCCTGCCACAATCATGTAAACACATTAGTCTGACTGAACCCAGAGAAATGTTAACACTGTGGCTCTGTGGTAATTGCTAACTTGTTTGTTTGAGCATCCCAACCAACCCAACGTAGCGTCATAAGCTATGTTTCCATCAATGCTTTTTTATGCACATTTTAAGATATCGCAAAAAATCTGCTGGATTGAAACGCCAAAATGTGAATAAAATCTCCAGAATGCGCATGGAAAACTTAAACTCTCACTTGAGGTGGATAAATATTTTATTTGATAAGAAGAAATGCGCATAAACTATGATGGAAATACATTTACTGAATAATCTCCTATTGAATTTAACAAGATGCGAATCAAAAAAAATCATGTGACTGAATAATTAATTCATAACTGGACGAACCAGCGGACCAATCATCGCATCTGAATTGTGGCCCTGGTCATTCTGAAATACCAGTGTCCTAGAAATCCAAAGCCTGCGAAGAGTTTGCAGAGCAAATAAGTGTATTGACACAAACTGGTTTATTGATACTTATATATCTTATAGATCCCCACCGCAAAGTTATGACGGAGGAACGCACACACTTAGTGCTCCCAGAACTGTGTGACGCGCTGTCATTTCCAGTCATGAAACGAGTTAATAAAGTGTTTTGTCTGCACGTGCTAAACCGCGTTTATTTTATTAATAAATGAGTCACACAGTCGCTACAATTTCCCCGGAAGTGACGATTTAGTTTTTCTGAACGCAAGGGATGGGAAACAGTGATTTATCTTCACATTGTTTTTGCGATATTCAGATTTTTCGCATAAACTCGCCACTTGGATAGAAACATAGCTGTTATCTCAGTACCATTGATGCTATTGCCCCAAAAAGGACTCACTTTTGTTGATTTTTTCACAATGCTGTTTTCTGCCATTTTATAGAAGAAATAAGCCACTTAAAGCCTCGCCAGTAGCACTTTAAAAGTTACATTTCATTGGGACTAAAGCAAAATGTGTTTTTTTTAAATATTATATAAACACTTTAGTCCAGCTGAAGTCGGATACCAATCTGATTTTTGCGAAGCCGCACTAACTAGATAAAGTGATTGTAGCTCGACTTCTTCCATCATGTATACACCTTAATCGGATCACAACTAGACTCAGTGTTGTGTGTATGTTACGATTGATGACAGTTGATGGGATTGATGGGATTGATGACGGGAGAATCACTTCTACTTGATTATTTAGATAGATGGGATGGCTGACTACCATACTGCTCTTGCTCTTTCTATTATATCTGTGTTTGGCAAAAACAGTGAGAGAAGTATGGATAGTACGGCCATTCACTCATGAGCACAGGGATTGCGAATCGGAGCTATGCGAGAAATAATCTCTGTTTTGAGTCGGTTCCTCTCATCGAATTTGTCTAATGTGTGGTCTGAATCGTTTGAAGCACTGTGTCGTGCAGTAAAACAGTAACGGGATGATTTAGAAGACAGAAGACAAAAACAACGCATGTATACAGTGGATATTTACTTGAAACAAAACCTGCAGCTGCATTGAATTGTCACATGCGATTGCGTGCACAGTCTGTGAACTGTCTACTGCAGGTTAAGACATTTTCGAAATAAAAGTGTATCAAAATATTAACATTACATGAAAGCGCTTAAAAATACCCAAAATTACCAAGCTAATACCATGTTTATTGGATATGATCCTTGGAGTATACTCCCATAGAAATATATACCATAGAAATCCCATAACATGTATTGTGTTAATTGGTTGAGTTAATTTGCAGGGCTTTATCATTAAGTGTTAAATGAAAAATGACTTACTGAAGAAGTTCAATTTCACATTTAGACTGCAGATGTCACATACAATTGCTCAGACGTGACAAACACTCTCAAATATTAAATCACACATTGTGTCATGCATACTTTTACAGAGAGTAAACTCATCAGCATTTGGTGAAATCATTGGAATGCATGGCTTCTTTTATGACTTGTTTGGATGAATCACAGTGAGATTCTTTATAATTGCTCACAGAGGATCATTAGAGAAAATCAAATACTGTTTCTATATGCCGAGTGTTTTCTATATTATTTTCCTTTGATTTTAGCTTAAAATGAAAGAGTTCTTTAATGGGTAAATGCCAAAATGCAAACCCAACTCTGTTTCAGTTCAGCCTCTACACATCCACCAGTCCATGAGCGTTTCGGTAATTACCCTTTAAGAGGCGAAGCAAGAGCAATACACAGTCTGCGGCTCAAGTCTATAATCTCCTGAAGCTGAGATTTATAAAGAAAGGCGAAAGATGGCCAAGATCACTGTAAATAAAGGGAAAAGAGCCTCTGCTAGGCCCACATAACGCTCCTCAAAAGCGTCTTTCATGCGGTGGTACATCAAAAGACCCCTTGAGCAGTGCGGACTGGAGGTGACCCTTAGCAGCTTATTCATTTGCCGAGCGTGTTTGAGCGGTTTTGTCCTCCTCATACACCCAAAAGTGCCATTTCTTTTGTAGCATGTTTTTTTGTGCTCTTCTTTCAAAACTCAATTTACTGTAATTATCCTTTTTATGGTCATTATTTGAAATGGGAAACCTATGATCTTGCTCTTTATGTATCACGTTAAAATTATTCAGTCATGTAAAGCTCTATCCACATCATCAATGTAAATACAGAATAGACAGATGGAGGAAATGAATGAGAAGGGTATATAATATATCTTGTTTTACATCTACCCCGATACTAAGATTTTGTGTTTGAGTTACCAAGGTGTTGGTATGTGGTTTCTAAAATGTTGCTAGATGCTGGATAACTGACCCAAGTTCAGCCCAACCCCATGTCTCCATGATATTCTGGACTCCATTCTTGAATATCTGAGAGATTTTTTTGCACATTTTACTAGGAAAAATGTCTGATCGATTAGAAAAGTAATATCACACCTCTCCTCAAAAAGCTACATTATTTCAGCTTGCGTTCATGTCTGTTGCACAAAGAGTGTAGGAAGAATTACACATTAAAATTTAATACTAAGAAATAGGGGTTTAGAAATAAGGACTATTTCTTCAAAAAGACATTTAATCAAAAGCTAATTGCTAATAAGCTTTGTCGTTGTTTTGATAATTTTATATTACATTTTCATTTATGAGATGTCGAATTGCTCAGACATGGTTTGCAACGCTATACCGTACAATGATGTGAACTTACTTGTAATCTTCTTGAATGCTCACAAGGACACCAGCACACACTCTGAAGGGGTAAATGAGTGCATGATTTATCAGTTTGAATGGATTACAGTCACAATCCATCTCTCTGTGTAGGTCAGGACTGCAGTGAACAGGCCCTGATTCAGCGCTTCAGAGGAGATGGCATCAGTTACAAGGCCAAGCTGATCGGGATTGATGATGTGACGGCGGCGCGTGGAGACAAACTGTGCCAGGACTCCATGATGAAGCTGAAGGTAAAGATTTCTGATTGAAGAGAAAGGAGCTGGAGGTTTGATTGCTGGAGAGAAGCCATGTTAGGATGTATAAGAAAGGCTTTACTTTGTACAAAATAAATGTGTTTCTTCATCTATGGCTACTTTTGACCATAGTTTAAGTTACCATTAACAATGTCTACATAAAATATATATACTACATCACTGGTTTTGTCATTTAATACAGAGTCCTCTGATAATCTCCATAGAGTTTAACATCCTAGATTCATGGATAGATCAGTTTGTTTAATACAGCAGGTTCTTCAATGTGATACCAGGTATCAACCGGTTTAGAATGAAGAAGAATGGATTTCCGATAAGCATTCCCACAAAGCCATAGATCTACTGATCCTTAGCTGTCAGGAAATGTCCATCTCAGCATCGCTTCTCCCTTTGTTCTTGAGTCAGTGCTCAAATGGATTTGACAGCTCATTGAGGGTGAATTGGTAGCTGTGTATGTGTGTATTATAGTTAAGCTGTTAAGCATTGACTTAAGAGAGATGTCAGGAGATCAAACCTGCTCCAAGTGACCATGGAACGTGTTAAGAATTGCTTCGCATTATACAACAAAAGGCCAAGGCAATGAAAAAGTCTTCTTCAAAGGCTTCAGTCAGCACAGTCTGTTTAAGTTCTGCAATCAAAGAAGTCTGAGAATATTTGTAGTAGTTTGTAGTGCTGAATATAAAGGAACAAAAGAGACCTGACAAAAATGACGTAGAACTGAAAAGGTGTCAGTTACGTAACATATGCAACCATCCCCCCATTCGAACTATGGCAACCTCTTCATATTTCACTACCTTAACTGCAGATGTTTTCATTGACGTTTGCTTTAAAGCTGAAGTGTGTAATTTATGTGGCAGTGCACCGCGTCACCAAGCGGAAATTGACAAATAATCACTGATTTTATACAGATTACAGAAAACTCATCCCGTCTTCTATTGGTTGTGCAAACAGATAGTCCTTCCCCCAAGTCTTGGAGTGGTGGTGGTGGTAATGGGATAAAGCACGTAACTGGTAATCAGTAGGTTGATGGTTCGATCCCCACAGCCACCACCATTGTGTCCTTGAACAAGGCACTTACAGTAACTCCAGGTTGCTCCGGGGGGATTGTCCCTGTAACAAGGGCACTGTAAATCACTTTGCATAAAAGTGTCTGGCAAATGCATAAATGTAAGTCACACCATTGGTCGAGCCAATGTTGCTGTGTTGGGATGGATGGGTCTCTCAAACAAACAGAAATGTTTTAATAGTGGCACAGTGCCACAATGTTAGACTTTTTAGAGAAATCAATCTACAAACTAGTTTTCTCTGAAGATTATGGTGGGATACAAGAAAGAATTTCAAAATCGAAAAATTACACGTATTAGCTTTAATTTGGTGCACTTAGGAACATCCATCCATCCATCTATTTTCCAAAATGTAAAAAGGGGACTCATCCTTTTTTTCCTTTTCCTACAGGGAATTGCTACCTCGGCACGGTCAAAAGGGAACCACAAACAGAGAATTTTCTTTACAGTGTCCTTCGGTGGAATCAAGATTTATGATGAGAGATCAGGGGTGAGTGGAGGATACAATTCATTTGATTGTTATACACATTCACTTTTGAAGAGGTCATACTTTTGTAGCATTTTATCATTATCAAGTCCCTCGTGGCTGGATGTTAACCATATCCAACGTTCTGGCAAGGAACACTGGAAAGTTCACACCAAATCCTGACGAGGGTCACAAAATCCATGCTTGCCTGAATGACATAGACTTCCACCTGAATATGAGGCCTCAGATGACTAACAGAGACATAATGTTTTTGTTGCACCACATATTCACACTTCCATTTTCCACCCTCTTTCTGACCCAAATAAAACAGCTCTTTTCAAGTAAAGGCTGCTATTGTATCTTTAAGACTTCTAGATGTATATGTGAATGTCCTATAATGTGTGTTAATGACTTAAAGGTAAATTATCTCTTGTTTTAATTGGCTAACCTTTTCACACCTGAAATTAGTGTAGTGACTCAACTGCACTCCCTATGGAAGTTTTTCCAGGACTATTTTCTAAAGAAGCTTCAAATTGCATTTGAAATTGAGTTCTCTATTTGTGGACGCATATTTGGGGACATTATTTAAGTGCAATCGCAAATGGTGCATTTGTGTTTCCTCATCATGGACGTACACTGTCTGCCAAAATTCAAATGGAAATGCAAAATTAAATTACGAGTGATGACCCTGTCATATTGAAATAGTAATCGCATTGTCTCCATGTGCGCTTTTGTTTCCTCCACTTCACGTTACAATCCCGCCAAAATTAAAATGGAATGGCAATCCCTTTTTCAACTTAATTTGTCAACCACTGACATACTCAAAAATCTTTCGCTATCATCAGTTTTACTGAATTCTCCCTTGTTTCTCAACTAATGCTAGTTAAGAATAAAATAAGTGAACTTAATTTAAATGAGTTTATGAAATACAGTGTCTTGTCAGCTTGGCTTAATCACATTTCATTGGGACAACATGAATGTTTTTGTTGGTAAATGTTTAAATTAAGTGTTTTTTATCTGTTTTTGTGCAAGATGAATACAGGGGGAGAGTAGTTATTATGTAATTTTATTTAATTTGAGATTTAGAAGAGATTCTGTTGGAATTTTGAGGGTAATGACTGTGGTGAAAAATGGAGCTTGAGTATAGATTGAGGACTACTGAAGAATTACTAAACACAATAATGTTATATTGCTTTGTACAATAAGCATTTTCTGTTTCACTCACATTAGAGTGATAAGAATCAACTTTTTTGTGATTCAAGCCAATGCCATACATTTATCATATCGACAAAAACGTCTAGGTTACGTATGTAACATCCGTTCCCTGATGGAGGTAACGAGACGTTGTGTCGAAGAAGCGACACTAGGGGTCTCTCTTGGGTGCCGAATATGCCTTTGATCTATGAAAAAGGCCAATGAGAAGTTGGCAGACAGTATTTGCATACCCCGCCCCCAGACATACGGGTATAAAGGCGAGGAAATACATCGAATTCATTCAGGATTTTTCTGAGGAGATGGAAATGATCTGGCCACAACAGTGGCTCGGCTCAGCGACGTGGCCAGGAGGAGACAACGTCTCGTTCCCTCCATCAGGGAACGGAGGTTACATACGTAACCTAGATGTTCCCCGTCTGTTGCTCATTTCGATGTTTTGTCGAAGAAACTACACTAGGGGTCCAATTTAAATCATGCCATGCGCTTAGCCTTGTATGTGTTCTGCTGACACAGGAGCGGGCAGGTATTTTACGTGCAAAGGCAACAAGCTGTGTCAGACTGCACGTACCCTTCCCCAGTGCCCCAAAAAAGTCGTTGGAATCCTTCTGGTTACCCTAGACAGGGGAACAATGCGATGCTTGCCAACCTGGGAATGGGCCGAGTCTGGCTGGGCCTCTTTTCTCTCTATGTTTCTCCGCATAAAGCAAGAAACGGCCAGGGCCCTTACACGCATCGAGGGAAGGGGGTCTTACCCAGTTTCCTATTCTTTTAGGGGGGAAAGACCCTGCGGAAATGACACCTGCCAGGAAGGGGATGTAAGAGTGGCGAATACATCACATGGGTTTTTTGGCGGCATGTGGAAAGTGGTGCAGTGGTAGATCCAGCCTCGCTAGGAAGGGGGAGTTGCTACAACACGGTGACCAGAGAGCAGCTGGGACTGCCTAAGGGAGATGCGGGTCCACTTGTAAGGGGACCGTACCCCGTACAATACACACAGGGGGAGTCCACGTAGGACTCCTGACCTGTAGAACACCTATTCCAGTACAGGGTAGATCATCCAGGGATCCGAATGAGTGGGATCTCCTGGGAGAGAAAGCACACAATTTTACCTCTGCCGAGGGAAAGGGCGCCAGATGCAAGTGATCCACTTGGTCAGTCATCAGCATGTTACCGAGTTCTACTGGCTCGGACCTGAGAAAACAGGGACGATACTGACTCAACCCGGAGACTGTAGAATCTTGCAAAAGTAGTAGGTGTTGCCCAAGCCGCTGCTCTACATATGTCTGCCAGGGAGGTGCCCCTGGCCAGTGCCCACTCCTTGTTGAGTGTGCTCGGACCCGCAAGGGGGGGGGGGGGGGGGGGGACGGTGTGAAATGGCATCCACGACCCAGTGGGAAAGCCTCTGTTTGGAGACAGCATTCCCTTTACGGTGTCCGCCAAAGCAGACAAAGAGCTGCTCAGAACATCTAAAGTTATGCGTGCGGTCTAAGTAGGTACGCAAAGCATGTACCGGACACAGCAACAAAGAGCGCTTGCAGGTTCACTACCTGATCTCTAAAGGGCATGGTAGGAACCTTGGGCATGTAGCCCGGTCGCGGTCTTAGGATCACATGTGTGTCTGCCAGACCGAACTCCAGGCAAGTGTCGCTAACAGAGAACGCTTGCAGGTCCCCGACCCTCTTGATGGAGGTGAGCACGATCAGCAGGGCAGTCTTTAGAGAGAGGGCCCTGAGTCCGACTGATTCTAGCAGCTCAAAGGGAGGTCTCTGGAGGCCCGCTAGGACCACTGAGAGATCCCAGGAGGGGAAGAGGCTTGGCCGGGAGGGATTCAACCTCCGGGCGCCTCTTAGGAACCTGATGATTAAGTCGTGCTTACCCAAAGACTTGCCATCTACTGCGTCATAGTGGGCCACGATAGCAGCAACATACACCTTTAGGGTGGAAGGGGACAGCCCCCCCTCCAGCCTCTTCTGCAGAAATAAGAGCACTAACCTAACTGCGCACCTCTGTGGGTTTTCAGCCCGGGAAGAACACCAATTTGCGAACAAGCGCCACTTCATGACGTAAAGTTGCCTGGTAGAGGGGGCTCTGGCTTGGTTGATCATGTCTACTATGGCAGGTGTTAGTCCAGCTAGATCTACCACGTCCCATCCAGGGGCCAGACGTGGAGGTTCCAAAGGTCTGGGTGCGGGTGTCAGAGCATGCCCCATCTCTGAGAAAGAAGGTCTTTCTTCAGGGGAATTCGCCAGGAAGCGACTTGAGTCGCTGCTGGCTCCAAAGGAGGAGACGACGGGCGAGTAGTGACATGTGGCGGGAGCGTACACCGCCTTGGCGATTTATGTCCACTGTCTGACCTGACTAGGACATGTTTGTCTCAAACTAACAGGAGAAACTTCCGCAGGGCAAAGAAAACAGTCAGCAACTCTAGGCAATTGATGTGCCAGCGCAGCGGGGCCCCTTTCCAACCGCCTGCGGCTGCGTGCCAGTTGCACACGGTGCCCCAACCCAATCTGGAGGCGTCGGTCGTGACCAGGACGCGTCAGGACACCTGCTGGAAGGGTACTTCTGCCTGCAGAAAGCAGAGGCCTGTCCAGGGTTTGAATGTTTGGCAGCAGGTGGGTGTGATCATCACATGGTGCATGCCGCGGTGCCATGCTTGTCTCAGGACTCGAGTCAAGCCAGTGCTGAAGCGGTCTCATATGCATCAACCCCAGCGGCGCGACTGCCGCAGAGCATGCCATATGCCTCAGGAACCTCTGGAAAAGTTTTAAAGGGACCGCTGTGCCTGGCCTGAAAGTGGCGAGGCATCTCAGCACTGACTGCACACGCTCGTTGGTGAGATGTGCTGACATTTAGACTAACTCCATGCCGAGAAAAGAGATGCTCTGAAACGGGGCGAGCTTGCACTTTTTCCAGTTGACCTGAAGCCCTAGATGGCTGAGGTGCCTGAGCCCCTGGTCTCTGTGAGCACATAGTAACTCTTGGGAGTGGGCCAGAATGAGCCAGTTGTGAGCAGGGCAAGGGCTGCCTCTGCGACTTTCGTGAAGACGCGAGGGGACAAAGATATGCCGAAGGGGAGGACTTTGTACTGATACGCCTGGCCGTCAAATGCGAACCATAGAAAGGGTCGGTGTCGAGGCAGAATTGAGACGTGAAAGTACGCGTCCTTCTGGTCTACCGCTGTAAAACAATCTATATGCCGGACGCAAGTTAAGATGCATTTTTGCGTGAGCATTTTGAACGGGAGTCTGAGCAGAGCCCGATTGAAAACTCGCAAGTCCAAGATCAGTCGTAAGCTGCCGCCTTTCTTGGGTACAATGAAGTAAGGGCTGTAGAAACCCTTCTTCATTTCGGTTGGAGGGACAGGCTCTATCACGTCTTTGAGTAAAAGAGTAGCGATTTCCGCGTGCAGGGATTTGGCATATGCGCCGTGTACTGCGGTAAAGCGGACGCCCGTGAAGGGGGCCGGCAGCCTGGCAAACGGAATTGCGTAACCGAGTCAGATGGTCCGGGCCAGCCAGCGTGACAGGTTGGAAAGTGAAAGCCACGCATCCAAGCTCCGTGCTAGGGGCACCAAGGTGGAGTATTTTTGACGTACCCTTAGGGGCTTCAGAGCGGGGCAGAGCAGGTAGTACGGCATCGGGAGGTGAGGGTGCGTCCGGAGGCTCTAGTGCTGAGAAAAGACTCAAAGCACTTACCTTGCTCACCTGGCAGTGGGCGGGTTAGTGACTGAGGAGGAGGTCCGGTGTAGGCGTCCTCTAGACTCGTCAGAACCGGCCGGCCGTGGAACAGTCGTGGGGCTGAAGGCGGGGGGGTCCGCGTCCAGCATGCCGGGACTGTTGAGATCTGGCAGCAGAGTGCCGTGAAAACAGCATTTGCAGGCCAGGTGACCCCGAGACAAAGGACGGGGGGCGTCTACTTCCTGCAGGGTGCTCGACGCGGGGGATGAGAGCTGGGCCTGGGTTGAGGCAGAGCAGGGTGTTTCTTAGCCGCAGGAGCAGACGGGGCATGGCCCATGGCGGTAGGCTTGCGGCGAGGCAGGATGTGAGAGATGGCCTCTGTCTGTTTCTTCACCACGGAGAACTGATGGGCGAAGTCCGCGACGGTGTCGCCGAAGAGGCTGAACCGAGCTTTTTCGGTCTCACGCATCTCGACCAAGTTCAGCCAAGGATGACGTTCCTGGACCACGAGAGTGGCCATCGCCTGCCCGAGTGACTGCGCTGTGACCTTCATGGCTCTGAGGGTGAGGTCGGTCGCTGAGCGCAGTTCCTGAAACACATCGGGATCAGGGCTACCCCGTGCAGATCTTTAAGTGTCATGGCCTGTTGGACTTGCAGAAGGGCCATGGCGTGCAGGGCGGAAGCGTCATGTCTGGTGGCGCTATAGGCTTTGGCAGTCAATGAAGACATCGTCATAAAGGCCTTGGAGGGGAGCAGAGGTGGTAGGGTTTCAGGTGGAGCGCAACAGCCCTGTCTACCTGGGGAATCGCTGTGTACCCGTGGGCCGCTCCACGCCTCCATCGCCAGCCACATCATCCTCAATCCGTTGGAAGAAGGAGCAATGCGGGGGGGGGGGGGGGGGGGGGTCAGCTGGAGTGGCATGCTTTCAATTGAAAGCGAGCCGCAACCACAACGTTGCCATGGTCATGCCCCTGCAGTGAGAGCATGAACCATTCACAAATGCTGTCTCGGTGTGATCACTGCCCAGACACATGAGACAACCCGTATGTCCGGGGGCGGGGTTTGCAAATACTGTCTGCCAACTTCTCATTGACCTTTTTTCATAGATCAGAGGCATATTCTGAGGACCCCTAGAGACCCCAGAGGCTCAAGAGAGACCCCTAGCGTCGAAGTGAGCGACAGACGGGGGACTGTTGCTACCCAATCGTTAACTGAAAGAATGAGTTGTAACTTGTAAATTCAATGCTTATTATCAAGTAAAATTAACATATAATACATAACACTAACATATCCAAATGCTTTGCAAAATCAGAAATTTTGTCCAGTTAACTTGAATTTCTTTAGTTCTTAAGGCCAGTTTGCAAAACGAACTACCGACAACATGTCAATTTAGGCAGAGACTGAAAAAATTTTAATAAAACTATGTCACCATTGTACAGTATGAGGCGCTGTTGCTGTTAAGGCATTTATTTACCTGATTTGGCATAACTATTTAATTATTATTTACATTAATTCTAAGGGGTATTGAATGTTTTTTTTTTTTCACGAGTGAAATTATTTAAGAACGCTGTTGCATAAAAATACATCTTTATATTTGCACATGTATTTTGCTACGAGTAGTCTATATTCCAAACAGACTCCCGAACCCAACGTCTCTTCTTTAATTTATGGATAAAATAACACAAGGTACAGCGATATAAATACACATTGAATAATGTACATTAAGGAAAAACAGGTATAGAGAATATGATGCATAACATAAAAAAATCTATTAAAGAAAAAACAGGCTCGCTGTCTTTGCTTTATTTAACTATTGCATATTTGTATTGAATTCAGGGTTTCTTGTGCATGTGAAAAGAGCACCGTTACAGAGGGGTTTTCCAGAAAGCAAGATTAATTTACCGTGACATAAACCATGAACTCTTGGTTGATTAACCCCAAACTTGCTTATTCGTGGTATGCGGGTTCCACTCAAATGTGAGTTTCAAACTCAGAGTTTGTGCATTTTCACAGTGAACTCAGAAAGGCATTCTCAGCAGATCACCGAATTATCGAGTAACCATGGAAACAGACGTTAAGAATAAAGTTGTGCCATATTGAACATGAAGTTTTAATGACTGCAAACAAGCATTACTTCATATTCATTCATAATAGCGATAGAAGCTGCATCGGTTTAGGACTGAGAGTTTGTATGGCAGAAAGTTTACTGAATCATTATGGTTAATAAAACTATCAAGTTTTACCATACATGTAAAAGCTTAATTCAACATTAATATTAAACCTCTCTCACCTACATTCATGTTTAATAGGACGACCGTTATGTTAGTTTGTTCTGAACTTCATTCTAAGTATTAACATTCATATTCTATTAATATTATGATAATTGGCTATAGGTTTACTGTATTTTATTTTAAGATTTAAAAGATTTAAAATCTGGTATTTGGTATTTGCCATGTTCTATGCATGCTCATTTTATTTTACTGTATATCGTGTTAACTGAATGTAATTCATATATTGCTAATATCATTTGATTTACCCAGTTGGGGTTTCTAAAAATATTAAATCACCTTTAATTTCCCACAGTTGCTGCTGGTGTCATTGTATTTCAATTGTAGGATCTTTTGTGAGGTAAATTAAAGATTGCAATTTACAGTAATATTGCTTTAAAAGTATTATATTGTGCGTAATCTGAACTTCACTGTCCACTGTGTCGCTATTAAAAGGGCACACAAGCACTGCCAGTCTCTGAAACTTATTGACATCTACCTGAAAAAAACTTGGGTACATAAACTACTTCGGAGCAGGTTATGTTCAGAGAGTAAGTTGCTATGGCTTCTAACATACCCTGAAGTTTACTTCTACCTAAGTTAGGTTTTTGGAACAGAATGCTGAGGTTGTCCGCTTACTCTTAGAAAACTTACCTGGGTAAGTTGCTTAACCTGCTTTCTGGAATACACCTCAGGAGTACTTTGTTATATTACCCTTTCAATAAAAATAACAGTGAGGTTGTGCAATTCGTTTGTTCACAGTAAATTATTGCATGTAAAGCATTTTTTAGGGGATATTTTACTACAAGCTTAGTCCAAATTAATTGCTGAACCTCACTGCTATTTTTGACACCAGGTTAATGTAACAGGCACAGTAATATACATATTAAATAATGTAAATAATCACAAAACACCTGTTATATTATAAAATATGCGGTATCAACAAAATTCCAATTCAATGCTGGTGTGTGCCAGTTGATTAGAGCCACCAATGTGCGGGATTGAGCAGCTGCAGCCACTCTAGAAAAATTCTAAAAAGCTTGTATCTCATTGGTTAGTTTTCATCACAGTCCGAAGGGAAAAAAAATCAGACCCGATTTGTTGGACCTGATGTGAATAGTGCCATAGGAATGTATTGTTCCAGTACAAAAGCTCATTCGAAACCAACAATCGCAATGTAAAAACAGACTTGGTGTGAATAGGCCTTTACAACATAACTGTGGCTAATGACTACTCAACTCTATTGCATGGAACCTATTGACACTGTAAATCGAACAGTTTATTTTTTGACTGCATCTGTTAATCAACCTTGGGGGTGCTCACACATGAGCTTGGGGTTTGCGATATTGTCCAGTGTACTATAGATAGGACACAGCAGCAAACCCAACACACATCCAAGGAAGTTCCATTTTCCATATGGAAACATAAAGCCACAAACGTGGCTCAGTTTGGTGTCTTCCTCTAGTGTAGAAGGGCTGCATAAATATACTTTTGGCAATGCGGGCACAGTAGAGATAATGATCATTATTATCTTTTCTGATCATTAGTGCTCTGTAAGGGTTTTAGAATCCTGTGGTTATTTCATGCTTTGTACTCATCAACCGCATGCACGCACACACACACACACACACACACACACACACACAGATCAGCCCAGCACCAGTCATTAGTAATCATGGTTATTTATTTAAAAAGAAGCTTTTAACTTTGAGGTCATAATTATTCTACTATAAATCAACTTTTAGCAGATATGCATATTAACATTTACAGTCTATTTGGGAAAACCAACAAATATTGATAAATGATTATCAAATATTGAAATATAGATATAGATTAACTAAAGGCCATTTGCCATTTAAAAAGACAGGCCCTTCGATATGTTCTGCCTTAACGTTCTTTTTCAATAAATGTGAGCGCAGCGTAGTTCTAGCGGGAAGACTAGCAGCTGTACATCATCACACTATTAGCTGGGTAATTCCTAGCCAATCGCAGGTAAGCCATTGCTTTATAAGTCTGCTTCCAATCTATCACATTGCTGTTTCAGTGCACTAAGATGGCAACCTCCACCACCCCACCACCACCAGTTGAGCCCCGTCCCACACGGGGGTAGGCTCCTCGCCCCTGCCTCCTATCTCCGGCAGGATATGATGGTTCCGAGTACAACTCCCTCGGACCGCCGGACGGGGCCTACGCCAAAGAGAGACATTACTTTTCTGTTCTACATTCATCAAATAAATGGCATCATAAACCTCACTCGAGCCTGCGTGTCTTCCCGATAGAAATAATATGCTGAAACAGAAAAGAAAATTGCTCGTCAAACCATTTCTTTTAGGATTTGAAAAGATGGTGAATTCAACCTGATACAGCCCGTATCAGTTATTTTGGTTTTGAGACACACATAGGAAGAGACTTTAGCCTAGTCAGCTTTAAATCCAACATGGTAAATAAGGTGAGCTTAGTTTACATTATACCATAACAATAAAGTAGGGCCAATTTGTTACATATAGCTTGCAAAAATGTTTAATTGTGGCTTAAAATCCAGTGCAGTAAGCACATTTTTAACAGGACAATATAGTAAGACAAATCTAGAATTCAGTCTTGTTTTCTAACCATTCATCACCAATATAATGAAGTGAAAACATTATCAATCCACAGGTCTTACAACACCAGCACTCTGTGCACGAAATCTCCTATATTGCCAAAGACACAAGGGACCATCGCGCCTTTGGCTACGTGTGCGGAAAGAAAGGAAACCACAAATTTGTGGCAATCAAGACGAGCCATTCGGTCAGTGGTTTTGGTCTAAAACATCCTAATTGTTCTCTTGGTTAAAACAGTTATTCCTCTTTAACGTCAGTGTCGCTCCTCCTGTAGGCAGAGCCGGTTATACTGAACCTTCGTGACCTGTTCACCCTGGTCTATGACATCAAACAGAGGGAGGAGTCACAGAAAAAGACTCAGAAGGACAAACACTGTGAGCCGGCCATCTATCAGGTAGATCCCAACAACATAGCCTGAACTAGCCTGAAGTCTTTCAGGTCAAAAGTGCATTTCATACATTCAAGAAAGTGTCAGAATGCTTGATATTACGTTTATATTTTATATAAGTATATGTAGATACAATATTAGGTGATGTTGACAATAAAATTACACCAAAACCTTCAAAAAAGAATTTTATTGTTGTTGTTTCTGTTGGTTTACCTCTAATGTCTTCTCTACCAATATGCTCCCAATTATGCCTGTTTGTCTCGATGGCTGACACAGAGCATTCTGGAAGATGAGATTGATGATCCAGTGTATCAGGTGGGCAAAATTCACATTTCTATCAGTAATTGTGTCATATATGTTAACATGTACATATAACCTGATTTTATAAAGAATAACTGACACATTCTGCTCATATTTGAATCATTTAAATTTCATGTAGTAGTAGTAGATACCCACAGAACATGAATTTCTGTTAATCATTCAACTCCTGCCATTGCCAGTGAATATGCAGTCATGTTTTGTTGATTTGTGTGTATGTTCTACGGAGAGTCATGTACACTCCCACTGGATGTACTGTGATCTTTTCAATCCAGTGCTCTCTCGCTCACACTGAATACAGACAACCTTAACCATCATTTTGACATCCACATTTTGTCTTCCACCAAGATGGAAGGTCTCAAAATGACACTTTTATTTTCACTAGGAAAAAAAATGGAAATGATTTCATTTGAAATGTTTTTGTATCACAATTGTAAATTAAACGCACAAAGTTCTTTCTAACTATGATATTTTACTCCATGAACTTGGAGGAAATTTTATTGCTCAGACAATTGTTGAGAAAATATCAAATGTACTGTATGTGGATTGCATCGCTTAGATAATTGCCATTGGATGAACTTGATGAGAAATTGTTGAGGTTATATTGAGATCTTTGCTTTTGATTGCAATGCTGAGAAATCTGAGCACAGTTTGAAACATTGTTGACATCACTTCTGAAACTCTAGACAAAATGTGTGAGATTACCGGGGTGATTTTCTCAGAAAAAAAATCAGAAAAGCACGAACCTTAAGCGAAATTCTACATTTACTCTCTATGTAAACTCTTTTTGTACATGGGAGTATAGTAGAGATCTCATTTGGGATCTTTCTCTCTTGTTGTTCCATAAAAATAAAAACATATATGGATAAACATTGAGTTTTGAATGTCGTTAGTGTTGTCGTGTCTGACAAGTTCCCTATGGGGTGTCTCTCGTTTTCTTTCCCAACTCCTCATAGTACATTGTGTTTGAAGCTGGACATGAGCCCCTCCATGGCCACCAATCAGAAGAGAGCGTTTACCAGGTACTTTGTTAAGCCCCTCCCCTTTCTGACCACACCTGTACAGTTAGAATATCACAAAGAGATGGGTAGAGTTGCCTTTCATTTTGATTTATATACATTTGATATAAAATCGAAAATGGAAAATTTTCCAATGACTTGTCAGCTGAAAAATCAGTTGCTCATGTTTTCTCTTTGAAGACTGCAGTAGACTTAAAGGAATAGTTCACCCCAAAATGAAACTTATTTAATAATTTACTCACCATCATGTTGTTCCAAACCCATATGACTTTCTTATGTGAAGCAGTTCATCTTTTCAATACAGTGGCAGTTGATAGTAAGCGTGGGCATTTTCCATTGCCGTTTCTGATTTGTAACTAGTAGCACCTAATAAACAAGCAAAAATAAATAAATCTAGAGCAAATAGTTTTTTGAAAAAATTTTTGTACAATAATACCATTAAAAAGTCAGATTTTTTTTTTTTAAATCAAATGGTTTATTATGTGCCCAGGACTGTTGGTTATTCATGTTTTTGAGACATTAAAGACATTACATTTACGTGATTAATAGATAGAGCATTGCACTTGTGATACAAAGGACAGGGGTCGACATATGAGCCCAAAGTGTCATGGAAGTACCATAAAATGACGCATAAAACTATGCAACTTAGAGGACGTTAGGAATTGGGCATTCCAAATTGGGGAGAAAATAATAAATAAATAAATAAATAAATAACTTTGCAAATGTAATTAAGTAAAAGTACAAGTATTACGTTTAAATTGCATTCGAGTAAAGGACAAATCCCAAAAAATAAAACTTAAGTATAATTTTTATTTTTACTCGACTTATCACCGCTGAAAACAACCCAAAATGACAGTCAATTTACAACGAAAATATTGATGTCCATTGAGTGTTCATGATTGCGTGAAAGAAGCTCGGTCGCAGCGGCATGTTCAGACGAGAAAGTGTTTATGCAACAGATGAGATCACTGAACATTATAGAAATTTCTGGTTGTTTCTAACCAAAGCTTATCGTATCCTTTAGAAGATTTGGAATATGACGCCCATGCCACACGAACTACCTTTATGTGTCTTTTAGGTTCCTTTTTTAAGCTTTAAAACGAGTTACTTGTGTTTAGCATAAGAAAGAAGAAAAAAGTCATATGGGAATGGCAGAATTTTCCTATTTGGGTGAACTATCCCTTTAATTACCCCTGCTGAAAACCCCGCAGCTTAAACCAGTATAAGCTAGTTTGCTGGTCTTAGCTGGTTAAAGCTGCTGTAGTTATCCTTCCTGCCTGGCCAAGTTGCTGTTCAGCTGGTTAAGCTAGTAGGCCAGCTGGTCAGTCGTGGATGGTGCCCCAAACCCCTCTACAACCAGCCAACAGACCAGCAAGTTTTAAGGTTTTATTATATTTTATTTATTTATTTTTATTAATTTTTTTTTGGGGGGGGGGGGGGGGGGGGGGGTAGGTCAGCAGGGACCTATAAATATCCTCATTAATTAAATATTGTTTGTAGCTGAAGCCTTTTTTTGATAACCTATTATAATTTCTAGGTCCCCACAAGTCAGCAGAAAGAAGGAGCCTATGACGTTCCAAAACGCCATTGTATGACTGTAGGTGCTTTTGTACCTCTAACATTCACCCAACCTCCCTGATCCTTCACCATGTATTTAGTGTTCATCTATTGTCTGGATGTACTGCATGGGTTTAGAAGGACATTTATTAATGAAGAGTAGTTTGGGCAGAAAGGAATGAAGTTACATATTGGCTCTAACAGAACACTCATCATTGCATGGACAATTAATGGTTGTGGCCAGCAACCATCGTAAAAGACTTTAATAGTTCTCACAATTAGTACTGAGTTTGCTAAATGCATAATCATTAAACTTACTGATAGAGCATTGAAGAATCAGGCATGCATTGCAAAATCCCAGACAGATCTATATCAGTCGCAACAAAGGCTTGCTTTCACCTGAATGAAACTTGTTACTATCAATCCATTTCACAGAGTGTTATTGCTTGTCTGTTCATTCAGTCGGAGCCTTTTGAGTGCCTGGAGCCGCCCTCACATAAATCCAAGTTTCCCCTCTGCAATGTTTGCGGCAAACATTGATCCTGCCTGAATCTATGAACACTCAAGCCTTCTGTGTGATTTGATGAAGGCTACACTAGTTTTCTCTTTAAAATACATATGTGTTGTTTTTTCTTTCTTTTTTTCTTCTTTGTCCTTTTACACATACATCTTAGTTCTCATCACGTCATACTTATACCGATTGTGTTGTGTTTGGATGGGTTGCCTGATTCCCTTCAGTTGTTGATGTTATGCAGTCATTCATAGTCAGTTCTTCCCCCTGGTACCCAATCATTGTAGTCATTTTAAGTAACAGTATTATTTCCCATTCAAGTCCACCACCGGATTAATAACATCAATAATCACTAAAATCCTAAATCAAAGACCCCTTGTGAAGTACTCATTGGTGAAATTGATTTTGTGCTGACATTCTTCCAGCATGGTATTATATCTTATTTATGTTCCTCTCTGACTGCCTTGCAGAATATAAACCAGTTTGATCTCTTTGGTGACATGGCCACCCCTCCAGACATCCTGTCAGTAAGTAAACCTCAAGAGAACATTAGCAAATCATGTTTTCAGTCTCAGGAGGAGATCCAAATGAGACACATAAAACCTTAAGAACCCTTTTCCAACAGAACATTGCGTAATAGTGGCAAATGATGTTTAGAGGTTTCTTGTTTTGTTTTGTTTTTTCATGGATAGTTTTTTATGGCCAATTTAGCATTAGCCATATGTGGGGCCAAATATTAAATAATCATATAAAATCTGAATTAGTAGCTGTATACTTGAATGTAGTTATAAACACTGAAAATATAGTCACAAATTAGAAAATATATTTATTAACCCAAATATAGTAACTATTATAATTTATATTATACTATATTGAATGGGAAACTTTTCACGAGACCTTTTATGTATATATTGTACTGTTTTAGCTTTTTATTCTGTGTATTGTGATAGTATCATCTCAGTGTACTTTTTCCATGTCAAACCTACACCTTTACTGTGGTATGGTAATGAAAATAATTTGAGGTCACAAATTACACAACAAAAATGCCATCATTGTCATCACAGATGCCAGCGTCGCCTGCTAACACACTGGATCCCGAGAGGAGACGACATCAGCACCCCCCAGAATTCTTCACCCATTTCAGCCCACCAGCAGTGCCCTCAGGTAACCCACAAGTGCCATTTCTCATTATAAGTAATCCAGAGACAGTTTAAAACAGAACTTTCATAAAAGTTGTTATATTTAAGGCCAATACTATTGATGACACATATACAGCCTGGTACTGGAAGACAAAAATCTATTAATTTTATCCATAGGGGAATAGATTTTTAATGATAACTTATCAACTTTTAAATACAGGCCTAACATGAACTTCAAGGATGTTAATCGATGGTATGTGCTTCTGCTGAAACCATCAATCTCTGGTTTTTATCTTTATTTTTTGTTTAATTGTATTGAATAGCAAGAACTACATTACCCACAATCCTGAAGAGAATTTCACCAATCAGAGAATCGCAGCAAACAAAGCTTGCAAAAAGAGCTCTGCATCGACCTCCCATGACGCACTGTGATTGGTGCAATCTCTACACACTCAGATTACTTAAAGACGTGTATATATCTGAATATTTTGCAATAAAATTAAAATCTATTGTTTATATACTTATAATCAACAACTTTAAATCAATAGTTAATGTTTTTTCATCATTTATAGTTTAATTACGTCACTCGCAATGCTGCATGGGATTGTAGTTCATTCCCTTATTAAAAGACATTAAGTACAGTCTTGAACTTTTGGCTTTTTGTCAATTTTCAGAGTTTTTTTGCTTCAAATCAAAGTTTGTAATATTTTGAGTCATCTCGGAGCTGGCTGGTTTGGTTCATTTCTTAGAACTCTTTTAAAAATAATTTTGTGAAATCACTGTGGGAAAAAAATAATGGTAAAAACTTCCAGAAACAAGAGGACTGAAAAAGTGTGCAGGAAATGTTGCACTATTTATCATACATAAAATATCAATAGCACATTTCGTACATACCATAGACTATCTGCATTATTATGCAGACAATTTCAGCATTATGTATACTGGTGTAGATTTTTTTGTATGTATGTATGGAATCCCAGATATCTGTTTTCATCAATTAACATCCGATCTTAAAAAGATCAGATTTACAAACAATTCAGATCATAAACATCTCAAAAACATCTACTGAAAGTTTTATTGACATCCGAGACATAATAATTGACATATGTCTTATTGACGTTTTGAAGATGAGCAGTAAATGTAAAAAATAGGTTCAATATTTTGCTGCTGAACTCTGTCTGGGCCTATTGAAATTCAAAGCAATGCCCCCAATGGCCGAAGCTAAAGTGTTCTTGAAAGTTTGGGCACGTTTATGCTGTAGTTTCTAGGTAAAATGTCTTCAGAGTGGTACCAAAATAAAGTTGTATTTATAGATACAATGTATTTTATTAACTCTTCCCTCTGACATTAGGTTTAGGGTCGAGGTTTGGGTTTAAGTAATTTGATAGCAAAAATGCAACCTCTGAATTTCACTCATTATTTTTTTATGTAAACGTCATTATTTTTTTACTTCCTGGTTTCCGTGGGACCAGAACCTGTGCCTCTGTGGTTTTTCGTGTAACATGCTATCAGAACCATTGCATGGGAAATGTGTTCACTCTTGAATTGACACAGTTTAATGGGGGGTGGTACTTGCCTGTAATTAAGCTCAATTATATGAACTTTCATAAATGACCATTTCCTGTTTGAAAACTCTATCGTTGCATAATGCATGTTTCACAATTGTTTTTAAATAGTAAGCAGTATACAGTATATTGGTGTTGTATTCCAAACATAGCCAATGACTGGTGCTCAGGAGGAAGGGTATGATCCTCATTCTTGTTTCTCAGGGTATATGACCATGGGTGCTATCCAGGCAGCTCACTGGGCTCAACAATCCTTTGCTACCCAGGCTGCTCCAATGGCCTTTGGAGTTCAGGCACCGTTGCAGGTGGCCCAGATGCTTCCTGGAGGCCAGCCTGTGATTTGGGGTCAGGCCAACCTCTTCCACTCTCCTACCACAGGCCAGCAGCAGTGGGCATTTGTCCCAGCCCAGACGGTGGGCATGGGAGCGCATCCAATTCCAGCCACTGTGCTTCAGGGTATTGTCCCCATAGCAACCATGCGGCCCCACTCCTGTGAGCCCCCTGAAACATCCTCAACAATTACGAGTCCTCAGCATTTTGTTACCTCTACTTTGCGGCGCAGTGGATCTAAACAAGCCCTGAATGAGGACACTCAGGAGGAGACGATAGTAGTACACATGCACACAAGACGACCGGAAGCTGCAGCAGACCCTGGACAGCCCTCTAAGAAACAGGAAGTGGAGGAACTGGATCTTTCACAGATGAGTTTGACTCCAGGGTCGTCGATATCTCCATCCACGACTGACTCTTGTAAGTTCAAAACACAAAAAAACGCTCATAATTTTTGCGCTTAAATGTTGGAGATCCTACATAAACAAAGATTGAAAATTATTATGTATCAAGGATGTTAAGTATTTTAGAAATACAGTATATCTACTTGAGTAATATTGAAACCAAATACTTATACTATTACTCAATTATATTTCTAAGGACCATAAGAAACAAATGGCTGATTAAAGGAGCACTCAGTAATGCGCTTTGGTTCACTGACACCTTGCAGTGTGGATGCAGGTTCACACAAAAGTACAAAAACCATTGCAGAAATGTGTAATTTACAGTCAGCCATGATTAATTTGTTAGATTTATTAGTATATCTGGCATCTTCCCCCAACCTGTTCCAAGTACAATAAAACAGCTTTAATTTAGGGCTGTGATATATGATATTAAATATAACATAAACATATTAACACAATTAGTCATGCCCCCAGTAATAAGGAATTTTCAAACCATCGGAGCAAAACATGCTTGAAGTACCACTTGCATGTTTTTATGAGTTTTTCTCAGTCAGCAGGGGTCAGTAAGCGCAACCTACTGACAGCACAAGATGAGGACATGTTCTTGCATTCAAACATGCAACTCTGAATAGTTGTGACTTTGGTCATTTCATCGAAAATATGTCTCCTTCTCCACCAACTATAATCATTACAAAAGAATCCTAAGCTCCATTACATTAAAATCTCCACCACTATTTGGAAAGCTATGAACACGGAGATGGGAGTGATACAAATAGGAAGCGTTCAAGTGCTGTTGGACTCTAGACCTTGGAACGCCAATTGTCCAATCAGTTTTGAGGACCTTAACTAACATAGTTTTATAATACTATATACATACATTATGTCCATTTCCACTCATTTTATTTTCCATCTATAGGTGCTACTTCTGGGCCTAAACAGGAAACTTCATCCCTAGCAGCAGCCACCTCAATTGAGCCATCACTGCTAGAGGCAAGAGACAGCTCAGGCCAAGTGACAGAAGAGGGATCGGTAATAGTTCTGTTTGTTTCATGAGAGTTTGCTTTGTTTCTGATTTCTGAGATTATTTCTAATCAGTTACCATTTTTGTCAACTCTTACAAAGTTTGTCCAGGGTTCACCAAAACTGGTTCAGATCATCTTTGGGAATTTTATTTCCTTTTCTTTCTTTTTTTTTTCTTCTTTTTTAAATTCCATTGACACAATGCCTTGATAAAACACACAAAACAAAATACAAATCTACTCTGCCTTGCAATACTGTACATATTTACTTTATTAATTGTTCTTTTTCTATTCTTGCACATATATAATGGAAAGGCTGCTTAAATTAATGTGAATTTCACTTTTATTTCAGTTTTACAAGCATGCATGTATATCAAAGAAGCATGTTGCCATTCTATTTATGAAGTTCAGTCATGACAACTCTCAGGAAGATTTAGCACATTAATGTGGGTATGACATTTTGATAGTATATTGGTTTTGGTGGATTAGATCTGCTAACGCTATGCCTATGGAGACTTGCTACTGCTAGAAAATACATGTACATACAATGTTAGCATGTGGACATGCTGCTGCACAATTAGACAAAAACAATACATGTTGCATCAAGCAAGTATGACATGCTGCGGCAAAGTTAGACATTGTAAACAATCCCCAAGTAGCAGATCTGGACAGGTGGTTCTGGGGTTGAGAAACACTAGCAAGTGCGCTGCAGAGAAACCACCTTATATGCAAAACTGAGCAATTAAATGTTATACAAAGAGAGAGACACAAGTTGAAAGGCTACACGATTACAAGTCAAAGGACAAATCAGCTTACACCGTGCAAGCCGATTGGCTTAGCATGTCATGTGAGCGAGCCGATTGGCTAACAGATAGCAAGTCAACGAACCTATCAGCATGTGCCACATAGAGATTCATGGCTAAACTTTGGTTATTTATTTAAGTTATAAATGTTTTGTGATGCTTATTATTTACTAATTTTATATTCTGATATATTTCAAATGTCTCTTTGTCTAACAGGAGGTCTGTTCTCAAACTCTCAGCTCTGATGTGGTGCCAGCAGATGCTCAGACAAACATGCCAGACTCTTCACAGCCAGATGTCTGAAGAGAAACAATTGGTGGGTCTCCTCAATTTCCTCTCTTCCTACATCCAATGAGAAATGTTTGAATTCATAGTGAAATATCAGACTTTTGATTAAAGTTTTGGTATCTTGACAAATCTGAGAACAGTTGAAGCCACTGTTGAGATCTCTCCTGAAACTTTAGAGGATACACATTTGAGATTACTTGGATTGCTTTAGACAAATCTGAGAATCAGGAAAGTAAAGAAACAGTCTCCATTTATTCATGTCAAGTCATGTTTTTTTTTATATAACGCTTCTCACAAGCAAACTAATTGCAGAAGCTCACTGCTTTTAAACTCAGAATAACATAAACAGTCAAGGTGATGTACACATTAAATAATGTAGGACATATTAAGACAAGACACTAATTATCAAATAATGGTAAATGGTCTGCACTTATATAGCGCCTTTTTATCCTTAATGGTATTCAAAGCACTTTACACTGTTGACATTCACCCATTCACACACACATTCATACACCAATGGTGACAGAGCTGCCATGCAAGGAGCTAGCCTGCCATTGGGAGCAACTTGGGGTTCAGTGTCTTGCCCAAGGACACTTCAGCAGCTGTGTGGGCAAGGAATTGAACCACCAACTCTGCAATTAGTGGCCGTCCCACTCTACCACCTGAGCTACAGCTGCCCCAAATAATGTATGAGGTATCAGCACATTATGTATATATTCTTAAAAGAAAACATGTGTTCATAGTCTCTATATTATTTATTTACACATATTTGCATCGAATTCAGTGTTTTTGTTTGTGAGATGAGTAATAGAGCTCAGGAATACAATGCTTCATGTTCATTTGCCACAAACGCGCTGGATTGAGGAGCAGCACATTGGTCAGTCCATCCAAGAAAAACAAATCTGAATGTTCTCCATAAAAAATTAAAGGTGTGAATAGCTCCAAAGGAATCCATTGTTTCTATTCAAAATGTTGTTTGCAACGAACATTCACACCAAATATTCATCTTGGTACACGAGTAGACCTTAACACTGAGGTCCTGAAACCTCTTGAGCAATTACATTTCTGTCAAGAACTGTTTGCCATTTTTTAAAAAAAAAAAAATTCCCTTCAGTTAATGTGCATGGGCAGTGTGTGCAGATGGTGCTTCAGTAAGCAGACCCCTGCTGTCTCACAATGTGTGTGTGTGCACACTTACTCAAAGTCTTCATTATATTTCTGGGCTCCGCTTCATGCTTTCAACAACCTAAAACAAGGAAGCTTTCAAATTGATCTCAACAATTAGAGTTTCTAAGTGTTAACTGGCTTTTTAGTGGTTGTAAGACATTTTATAATTTGTAGTGATTTTTAATCATTTTGCAAAATATATTTTGCATTTATTTATAATTTTTGACTTATCTAAATGTAAGCAATCAGACCCCTTTTTGGGTCTCAAACATCATCTGTTAAGTGTAAGGTTCATGTGATTTATGAAAGGCAATGTCTTTCAGTGTTAATAAATTGCACTGAATGTTTAATATATGTTTGGATATAGCTACTGAATATCTTTAATAAAAGTAAAATGCTGACAGTTTAACAGTTATTTAGCCATTACAAGATTTGTACTCAAGATCATGATAAGTAGTATGAGTTTATTAGAAAGAGAATTTAAAGCTGATATTTCCAAATATATCCACTTTTTAATTTTCAGTTTTTGTTCAATACAAAATCATGGTAACTCTCAGGTTTTTAGATGAGGACCTAAATTGCAGAGGTAAAATTATGAGTTTATTGATGTATACACAAACAGGTGACTGAGCAAATTGTCCATCAATAAACTGTAGAACCGAGCGGGCAGGAACTGTAGATGATAGATGAAGGACACCCCAGCAGCGTGCAGCAACGATGGCGTGAGGTAAGTAAACAAACAGGTTACAGTCCAGTAATAAACCATAGAGGTTAATCCAGGTTGTGGAGGGGGCAATATGAGCCAAACAGCCACTGGACTAAGCACCTTAGAGATGGTAAACAGTTTAGGTCCTAGCTTATGTGAGTGCAGCCTGAGGCAGGTATTGGGAAGACAACCAAACCTTCTGGCCACACACATAAGCTGGAAGCTTGGAATGATGGCGGTTTGCCAATGCTTTGTTCTGATTGCCAGTCTGAAGAATGGCAATTCTGGAGATGCTCCAGGTGTGACGGCAGAGCTGGAGAAAAGTGTGCATGGCTGGAACAAAACTGTTGGGTTCTTGGGAGGGGAACATAAGAGGCTGGTAGCCTGAACAGCTCTAGAGGGGTGACAGACCCATGTACGAAGCCAACAGGTATGTGCGTACTTGACCCAGGCAAATTTGGAACTCCAAGTCAGCAGATCCTGAGAGACCATGCAGCGTTGGACCCTCTTTAAATCTTGGTTGTCTCGCTCTGCCTTGTTGTCGACAGAACTCTCACCCAGTTGTGAGCAGAATTCTGCCCAAAACGTAGAGAAAAACTAGGAACTCCTGTCAGAGACCACATCTGTCGGAGGCTATGGATGTGAAAAAATATGGTAAATGACAACAGCCGCTATCTCCCTCGCTGAAGTTAATTTGAGGAGGGTAATAAAATGAGCCACCTTTAAGAACCGGTTCACCACAGTAAAATTGACTGTGTTGCCATCAAACAGGGGTAAACCAAGGGACTGACAGCGGCTGAAGAAGCCACCTGGTGGGCCGACAGAAAGTTGCAGTATACACACTGGAGAGGCGGAGACGAATTCACGAATGTCCCGCGACAGTGAAGGCCATCTGAACCGTTTGTAACAAATGCCTGAGTGCAAGCAACACCTGGGTGAGAGGCCAGGTAAGAGGAGTGAACCCACTAGAGGACGTGAGTTTTGACTGAAATGGGAACAAATATCTCTTCGCTGGACACTCCACGGTAATAGCAATGTAACGCAAGTCAGATTTTGGCCTCAATTTCCCAAGACACTGCAGCCACCACTTTACCAGGAGGAAGAATGGTTTCTGGAGGTCTTGAGGTGCTCTTGATTTTTAAAAGAGCGAGACAATGAGTCCGGCTTACCGTTCTTAGACCTGGTGTGATATGAGATGATGAAATCTAATCTAATCTTCTAAAGAATTTAAGCGTTTGGTGGAACAAATGTACTCCATGTTCTTGTGGCTGGTCCAACCCACAAATGGAACCCCTAAACCCTCCAACCAATGACACCACTCACCCAATGCCAACCTGACAGCCAACAACTCCTAATTACTGATGTCTTAATTCCATTCCGCCGAGGTGAGACGATGAGAGAAAAAAGTGCATGGATGCAACCTCCTGTCAGACGGAAACTGTTGAGATAAAACAGCCCCCATCCCCACCACCGACGTGTCAAACTCCACAACAAACTGGTGAGTAGGGTCAGGATTTATTAGAATGGGATTTAAAACAAAGCTACGCTTGAGATTCTCAAAAGCAGCTTGAGCTTGTGGTGATCAACAGAAACATGCAGAGGAAGAGAAGCAGCTTGGGACTTGTTGAACATTGTCCTCAATTCATGGTAGACCTCAGACACTCCCTCAAGATCCACCGGCTCCTCCTATGACACAGAACAAAACAAGACTGTGGACAAAGCAGAAACAAGACAATGTGACAGACAAAATTAACTCTGTGACAAGACTGTATTATCTGCTCAGTTAAAATGAGGGTTATGTGTTACCAGCCAGGGGTGTTCCAGGACTACTGGAGCTGATAGTGACTGGATAACAAGAAAATGGATTTCCTCCATGTGATTTCCCGAGATGGCGAATATGATGAACGCAGAGGTGTGAGTAACCATAGTGAGTGGAGTGCCACACAAAATACTGGCCGGAATGGGATCTTTTAGAGGATGGACCAGAATAGCCCATTTAGTCAAGTCCAAGTCCATGAAGTTCTCTTCGGCTCCAGAGTCAACCAAGGCTTGAACGGAATGAGAATCATGATGAAACTGGATTTTAGCCAGAAGTGTCTTATTGTCAGGGGATTTATGAAGGGGCGTCCCTCTTACCAATAAACTCTTACTTACTGTTGTCCACTCTGAATACCATATCTATCAGATCATCCAGTCATTTGGGGAGATCAAGAGAGTAGATCTCGTCTTTTACCCAGTCGGAGAACCCAGCCAGGAACAAATCCCACATTGCTTGCTCGTTCCAACCGCACAATGCTGCGAGACTGCGAAACTCAATGTAGTAGTTGAAAACAGAGCAATTTCCTTGATGTAACACCGAAATCACTCTCACCACCTCAATCCCAGAAGCAGAATGATTGTAAATCTTGATGATTTGATGAAAATGCGGAAGGACGAGCAGCACTGGTGTTCATTGTGCCATACTGCCATTCTCCATTGCTGAGACCGACCAGAGAGCAGAGTGATGACATAAGCCACCTTGGCCTTATCTGTTGGGTAGGAAGATGGCTGAAGTGTGAAAATCAGAGATCACTGGGACAGGAACAAATGACAAGTCTTAGGCTCACCGGAGTAAGAAGCTGGAGGATTCAATATTGGCTCAGGTGGTCTGGTGGTAGAATCAACTGCTTGGGAAATGGCAGCTGCATCAGTGGTGTTGGGATCAGAGCTGGGAGAGATCTGAAGATCTCGGAGAGCTGAAGTTAGTTAGGCAATCCGCACCACCATCTCATCGATGACACTGCTGGTGTTGTTGATTTTGGTCCTGCTGTCGACCGAGGTGCACTCCCTACTGGTGGAGGGCAGACTGGAGGGTGGCATCGTCCGCTGGGTCCATTCTTGTTCAGATTGGTCTGTCAGGAATTTTTAGACGAGGACCCAAATTGCAGAAGTAAAATAATGAGATAATTGATGTAAACACACAAACAGTTGACTAAGCAAAATGTCCATAAACAAACTGTAGAACCAAGCGGACAGGAACAGTAGATGAGAACAGGAGATTATATATGAAGGACAGCCTGGCGCCATGCAGCAACAATGGTGTAAGGTAAGTAAACAATCAGGTAACAGTCCAGTAATAATCCACAGAGGTAAATCCAGGTGGTGAAATAAGCAATCGTCCTGACTAGGGAAACTGAGAGAAAGTGAGACAAGACAGGCAAGACTAGACATGCCAGCTACACCAAAAATCTGACAATGAACACGAGAAATGACAAGGAATATATAGGCAGGGATAATGAGACATGCGTGAAGACAATCAACTGTGAGCAGCGCAAATGAGCATTTCCAAGGAAACACAAACGCGTCACCCGCATGGCAGAGTGAACGCACGAGGGAAACAATACAACAAGTAGACACACAGGAACGCCAAGTGATCTCACCAGGACCACGACAGTAATAGGAATACAAAATACAAGATATGGTGATAAAAAAAGAGAGGACCCTTACTTGTAGAGTTCACATCCTGAGATGTTGATGTTATTATGACAGTTTTTTTTTTAGAAATGATATTGTACATTATTTTAATAAGGGAAAGTTATGATGGTAACAGGGCTGGCACATAACTTTTAAACACAACCTTAAGTCTTTAATATAATATGTCCACTAAGAGAATAAATACTAAATACTAGCTTTTGTTTACAAGTATTTCTTTTTGTAGTCAAAGTTTGCACATTTGCTAACACCCAAGGAGAAGCTGGAAAAACAGGGCTGGGGACAGACCAAAAACCATCCCCATAAAGAAAGACATAAAATCACTGTGGCGTGGGGACGTGGTCATGTGTCGGTCTGCGGGAGAGAGAGAGCGGTAAGGCTTGTCACCTGGTTTATAATTAACCCTAACGCCTGTGTCTTGTTTTAGTGAGGCGGCGCGAGACATAAAAGGGATGCCGAGTGTCCAAAGAGAGAGAGATCGTTTACGGACATGTCCGTCATGTGATTGTTTGTATATTTTGTTTAAGTTTATCATTAAAATATTATTTACATTGCCAAGCCGGTTCTCGCCTCCTCCTTTCATTTGAACAGTGTTACACAGGTGCCGAAACCCGGGAAGGAGGAGGGATGTGCCGTTGTAGAATTCTCGCCACTACCGTCCACCCCAACAGAGCAGCCGCGGCCATCTGCCGGGGAACGACGAGACCTGGAAGCCGACAGTGCTTACGTTTTGTTTTTGTTTGATTCCGACGGTGACTGTCGAGTGTGATTGTGTGCAAAGATACAAACACACACATGACGGACATGTCTGTAAACGATCTCTCTCACTTTGGACACTCGGCGTCCCTTTTATGTCTCGCTCCTCTGCACTATAACAAGACACAGGTGTTAGGGTTAATTATAAACCAGGTGACAAGCCTTACCGCTCTCTCTCTCTCTCCTGCAGACCGACACGACCACGTCCCCACTCCACAAACGCCTTAAAAAATAAAGTTACTAGATATTTGGCTGGTGTGTTCAGAAAATTGTCTATAATAACACATTGTCAATGTTGGCATCAGCTATTTATTGATATAGTCATTATTTACACAGGTGTCAATGAGGGACACAAAAGGCATTGATTTCATGGAATGACACATTAATCATAATCCATGATTTATCTCAAGGCACACCGGAATACTGATGCTACCAGAATATACTGAAACATTTGTTCAAATAATAAGTATATGATCAATGGTCAAGCTTCAGGTTTGGGCTCAAGGCTAATAATAATAAATGACTTTTGATACATTGCAGGGCTGCTTCCATGCATATAATATACGACTTAAACTGTCTTTTAAAATATTAACTCTGGGGTAACTCCATGGTCCCCAAATGAGCTGTTAGCACCCTAGAACTTTTTGACCTGAGGTGGGACAATAGGATTTCTTGAAAGTTTAGTAGTAACCTTTTAAAAATGAAATGATAAAGTAAAAAAAGACCCCTTATTCCTTTTGTGGGAGTCTTCACTTCACCGAAGAAGAGGGACTTGGATTCACAAAACGTGCATATGAGTATTTTTGTGTGTTAGGGAATCTACTATGTTGTTTTTTATGTCTAAAGCTGTATTTGTATTCTCATCTTTAGGAAGAGTTACTCTGGACATGCAGGAGTCAACGCTGGACAAAAGTCACACTGATGAACATCAAAACAACCCTGTACAGAGAGCTCTGTGGAATATCTCACAAACTCTTCAATTTAATGACTGTGACAAGCTGAAGGTCCATTTTATAACATGACAGTCAGATTAATAGACGTAGATGGACTAACAGAGGACAAAAATCTATTTTTCATTTTAACTAAATGAAGTGCACCTTTCGTTTGAGATGGACTTTAACCATCTACCAGATGGTCTACCAGTAGCCTCCAACCATCCAGACTACTTTAAAAGTGAAATATTTTTTATCTAAAACAATACTAATCTGTCACGATACTGGAAATTGGATCAGATCTAAGTGTAACTGTGAATTTGATGGACTGTAAGAGTTTATCATCTTTTTCAGTGTCTGCAGAACTGCTTAAACATTTGTAATGCACAACATTTCTGCAATCAGGTTTTGACTGTGAAGGTTGCATTATAAATATGGAGAAGCCAAAAACATAGATTAAAACAGTGTTGCTTTTGTTTTTTCACAGAAGGAATTAAATGTTTGTGTTTTTTTTTTTCATCAAAATGAACAGAGACTTCTTGAAAAGGAAACAGATTTCCTTACATGGACCATTTGCATGGATTTGGTCAAAGGCGACAAAGACACATTCTCTTTTGTTTTTAGTTTTTATACAATGATATATAGTATAAGTATTAAATAATTTTAGACCATTTTAAAAATTTTTTTTTTTTATCTCTCTATTATGATGCTGTTAATAGTATATGTTTTTGAATGACAAACTGTATTTGTCTGTTGAATTTTAAAGCCTCTGCCCAGGAGCTTTTGTGCCATGAGATTTGCTTGTCTCAGTGTTGCAAGCTCAGTGTGATTCATGAGCAATACTGTATGCATATATCTGTACCTCTTCAGGGTTCATGTTTGTTTTACTGACAGATCTTTCCATTCTACATTTGCCTCCCATTTGAACACTGTTGGGTAGAAACAGACTAAATGTAATCTGGATCCACTACTACTTAATCGGATTACAAAAATCAGATACTTAGAATGCATTACATTTTAAATACATCCATTTAGATTACAGTTCAACAAAAAGTTATTTTGTATGTATTACATATTTGCATATCAGTCAACAACAATAAATAAGTTTACTGACAAATTGTCATTATGTACTTATTGTTAATTAAATAAACTGAGTTGGAAGTGAACAGGCCAATCTGTAAATGTTTAAATACTTTCAAAAGTTTAGCCACAGGACATAAACAACATGCATGTCAACATGATTTTATTGTGATCAAATCTGTTACTAACCTTTTCTGTGTAAAGTTATATCAAATTTTACAACTTTGTCGCCATGACGGTGTAATGCTGTAAACTCAATCCTGGTAAATGATGATTTAAACAACTTTATAGCTCAAATAATTAATAAGTTTTAAATAATTAAAGTACTTTTTTACTATAAGTTTAAAAATTCTGCCTTTAAATCCTCCAAAATTAGCTCCATTCACTTCCATTGTAAGTGCCTCACTGGAACATTGATTTTTTTATTTTTTGAAATAAAGGAGGGATCTTACTGTTAAAATAGCACAAGATTATGTATTAGATCAATGGCAGATTATATCTAAAACATTTTATCTAAAAGAATGTTACTAACCACAATTTGAATTTTGTAATGTGTAATTAGTACCAGATTAAGTTTCCGAAGTTATCTACCCAACACTTTTTGTGAATCTGTCAAAGTAGAAGGTCCATGCTTAGGGTTTCACTATTGTGATTGGAAAACAGTGTTGTAGTTCATATGGTTCAAAGCCAATAACTGTCTGGATATTGTCTGCTTAGTTTGAAGTGTTTGGTTGACAGCCACAATGAGTTTTGCCCAATATCCTCCAAAATAACATTTACTGACCTTACATTGAGCCAGCTCATTATTGTATTATTAGTCGCCTTCTCAAATGGCCCTCCTTTCCCTAATATACAGTATATAAATATATATATATATATATATATATATATATATAAAAACAAAAATTTTGCAAGTTAAAGTGCCATTTTAATAAGTTATGTCCTTCACTATACTGATCAGATCTGCTATTTTAATTTTGCCTTATACTGTCAGGAAAAAAAATATAATATCAACATATTTGGGATAAAAAAATTGTTAAACTATCCATTTAATTTTCTTTAAAAAAACATGACTGAATGTGTTATGTAGGCTACTTATTCTGTTCGATACAAAGAGGAAAAACTGAACTAACTGTGATAAAGCTGTCAAGATTGCATCTTAGATAGCAAAGCAATTGAAATAAAGCAAATAATGTAAATTGTTAATATGTCATGGGCTAGATTCACTTATATTTATGATCACGTCACGTCAGTCATTTATGCACTGTCCAAATAAAAACAGTCATTACTAAACATTCTTGATTATCATTGTCATTATATTTTGTCTTAAAGGGTTTATTAGGATCACTTTTTAAATAACTGGTGTTAGTCTTGCACTGTTTGAAATTAATAGTAAAAAAAAAAAAAAAAAAACACCATGTTATTTGGCCACAAATAAAAAAATTAATAAATATCATCGTTGCACACATACATCATCATCATTATGAACATTCATCAATGAGCAAGCCCATACAGCATCTGAGTGCACAGATTTCCTCAGAATTATCTGTCTTTTAAAAAATTCTACATATCAGTGCTTCTTTAGTGACTAATTTGATTATGTTTTTACCTACAGTACCAATATGAGTGTAGTAATCCTAGCTCCATTTGACACATTTTTACGTGTTTAAATCTGTTACGGAAAATTCAACAGATTTCATCCAAAAATCACACAAAAAATAAAAATAAATGTGGAAAAAAGTCAGCAGAGTCAGAGTTATTATTTTGAAGTCTGCTATACCCTACTATTAAAATGCGAATGTCATACTTTGGATGGAAGGAGGATGAAGAAGGGTGTCGGAGTGAACCCAAGTTCAGTTAAATAACAAAGCAAGACTATATACAAGAACTACAAAGAAAACACGGAACCTTACAGGCGAAATGGCACCCTGGACGTAGAAACTTCACCTCCATCTCCACGTCTGTACAGCGTTCACAACCCCGGTCAGCCGGTTCTGACGAGTCCAGAGGACGCATTACCAGGACATCCTCCTCAGTCACTAACCCTATTGGGTACGCGGAGCAAGGTAAGTGCTTTGAGTCTCTTCTCAGGACACATGCCTCAGGTCGCAACTTTGCCTCCCGACGCAACACTACCTGCTCCCCACCGCCGTCCCTTTAGTGCCCCTCACACAGAGCTTGCATGCATGGCTTACGCTTTCCAACCCATCATGCTGGCTGGCCAGGACCATCCGACTCGGCTTCGAGTGCAGAGCGTACCAGTACAAAGTCCTCCCATTCGGCCTGTCCCCTCTTCGTGTCTTCATGAAGGTCGCAGAGGCCGTCCTTGCCCTGCTAAGGGAAGTAGGCATCCGCATACTCAACTAACTTGATGACTGTCTGATCCTAGCTCACTCTCGAGAGACACTATGCGCCCAAAGGGACCAGGTGCTCGGGCACCTCAGCCATCTAGGGCTTCAGGTCAACTGGGAAAAAATCAAGCTCTCCCTGGTTCAGAGCATCTCTTTTCTTGCCATGGAGTTAATGGTAGCGCACCTCACAAACGTGTGCACGCAGTCAGTGCTGAATTGCCTCTCCATTCAAAATAGGCACTGTGGTCCCACTAAAACAGTTCCAGAGGCTCCTGGGGCATATGGCATCCTCAGCCACGGTCACACCGCTAAGGTTGATGCATATAAGACTGCTCCAGCACTGGCTTCAGACTGGAGTCGCGAGGTGGGCATGGCACCGTGGCACGTATCGTGTGATTTTTTTTTTTTCACCCCCCTCTGCCATCAGTTACTCAACCCCTGGACATTCCTCTGTTTTCTGCTGACAGGTGTCCAGGCACATCGTGGTCACCACAGATGCCTCCAAACAGGGTTGGGGCGCCGTGTGCAATGGGCACATCAACTGCCTAGAGTTGCTGGCTGTATTTCTTTCCCTGCAGAGTTTTCTCCTGCTGATTCAAGGCAAGCACATCTTGATCTGATCAGACAGCACCGCAACTGTAGTGTGCATAAATCACCACGGTGGTGTGCGCTCTCGTCGTATGTCACAACTCACCCGCCACCTCCTCCTTTGGAGTCAGCACCATCTGAGGTCGCTGCACGTCACTCATATTTCGGGCAGCCTCAACAAGACAGCGAACGCACTGTCACGACAGGCTCCACTCAACAGAGATTGGAGGCTCCACCCCCAGGTGGTTCAGCTGATCTGGGACCATTATGGTAAAGCACAGATAGACCTGTTCACTTCTCAAGAGAACTCACACTGCCCACTCTGTTACTCCCTCAGGTCGGAGGCTATGGAAGTACGCATTTCCCCCAGTGAGCCTACTTGCACAGGTGCTGTACAAGGTCAGGGAGGATGGGGAACAAGTCACTCTAGTGGCCCCTTATTGGCCCACCCGGACTTGGTTCTCGAATCTCACGCTCCTCGTGACAACACCTCCCTGGCAAATCATAGAGAAACATAGAAAAAAGGCTGTGGCTGGCACGGCCTGCTCCCATGCTTGCCACGTCGCTTGTTTACTCTTTTATGCAGATGTTTATAGATGGATCTAAAGATCCATTTAATCAAAAAGTTTGTATAGGAGTATATATTGCGAGTTTTAAAACAAAAATAAGTCTTAGAATAACTGATAAATTGTCTGTATATTCCACAGAGTTAATTGCTATCATATTAGGGCTATAATGGATTGAACAGACTAAACCAATTAGGACTGTCATTTGTTCAGATTCGTCATCAGCTCTTAAAAGTTTGTCTACAAGAACTGACAGAGAAGATCTACTGATGGAAATCTATACATTATTGTACAGATTGAAAGCAGAGGGTATAAGTATACTTTTGTTGGATACCAGCACAAAGAAAAACTTGGTGGATATTAAAGTACCCCTGGGAGAAGTGAGGTAAAATTAGTGATTAAAAAGAAACTAGTAAATGTATGGCAACAAAGATGGGAAAATAGCAGCACAGGGAGATGGTATAATAATATTGCAAAATTAGTAGGAAACATTTTATGGAAGGTATATAAAGGAAAAAGTAATGATTTCTAGATTAAGACTGGGACACACAGGATTAAATTCAACACTTGTAATAATGGGGAAGGATGAAAATGGTATGTGTGATGAATGTGATGTTTTAGAAACTGTAGAGCATGTATTTTTTAAATGTAATAAATATGATGTTCAACGCAGTAGTCTTTTTAATAACATAAAGGATAGACCAGTAAATGTCACGGACCTCTTGGGAAAGGGTTTGAGAGATTCTCAGACATATAGGGCTGTTTTAACCTTTTTTAAAGAATACAGGATTAGAGCACAGGATATAATGTATGGGGATCGTGGTGCTTCTGCCCATCCTGGTGGTTGAGGAGCCCAGCGTGGAAGCTGGAGGAGCTGAACATGCAGCAGCAGCTGAAGCGTGGGCTCTGATCCTCTGGGGTGGGTGGGGTATTACATCCTCATGTATGTATATGTGCATATATGTATATAGTGTAGTATATGTGTGTGTGTGTGTGTGTGTGTGTGTGTGTGTGTGTGTGTGTGTGTGTGTGTGAATAAAAAATAAATAAAATAAAATAAAAATACAGATACATCACCCATGTAAGCTATACAGTAGGTGGCGGTAATACTCCTAAAGAGTGAACGGCCATTAACAATGCCAGAGCACAAACCAAGCCATAAAGTCCAAGGAATTGTCTGTAGACCTCCGGAACAGGGTTGTATCGAGGCACAGATCTGGGGAAGGGTACAGAAACATTTCTGCAGCATTGAAGGTCCCAATGAGCACAGTTGCCTCCATCATCCGTAAATGGAAGAAGTTTGGAACCACCAGGACTCTTCCTAGAGCTGGCCGCCCAGCCAAACTGAATGATCGGAGGAGAAGGGCCTTAGTCAGGGAGGTGATTAAGAACCTGATGGTCAATCTGACAGAGCTCCAGCATTTCTCTGTGGAGAGAGGAGAACCTTCCAGAAGAACAACCATCTCTGCAGCACTCCACATATCAGGCCTGTATGGTAGAGTGGCCAGACGGAAGCCACTCCTCAGTGAAAGGCACATGACAGCCCACCTGGAGTTTGCCAAAAGGCACCTGAAGGACTCTCAGACCATGCGAAACAAAATTCTCTGGTCTGATGGAACAAAGATTGGCCTGAATGGCAAGCGTCATGTCTGGAGGAAACCAGGCACTGCTCATCACCTGGCCAATACCATCTCTATAGTGAAGCATTTCAGCGGCAGGATCTGGGAGACTAGTCAGGATCGAGGGAAAGATGAATGCAGCAATGTACAGAGGCATCCTTGATGAAAACCTGCTCCAGAGCGCTCTGGACCTCAGACTGGGGCGAAGGTTCATCTTCCAACAGGACAACGACCCTAAGCACACAGCCAAGATAACAAAGGAGTGGCTATGGGACAACTCTGTGAATGTGCTTGAGTGCCCAGCAAGAGCCCAGACTTGAACTCGATTGAACATCTCTGGAGAGATCTGAAAATGGCTGTGCACTGACGCTCCCTATCGACGCTCCCTATCCAACCTGATGGAGCTTGAGAGGTCCTGCAAAGAAGAATGGGAGAAACTGCCCAAAAATAGGTGTGCCAAGCTTGTAGCAGCATACACAAAAGACTTGAGGCTGTAATTGGTGCCAAAGGTGCTTCAACAAAGTATTGAGCAAAGGCTGTGAATACTTATGTACGTGTGATATTTTTATTTAATTTTATTTTTAATACATTTGCATAGATTTCAAACAAACTTCTTTCACGTTGTCATTATGGGGAATTGTTTGTAGAATTTTGAGGAAAATAATTAATTGAATCCATTTTGGAATAATGGCAAAATGTGGAAAAAGTGAAGCGCTGTGAATACTTTCCGGATGCACTGTATATATATATACATATACACACACACACACACACACACACACACACACATGCATAATACTTAATCACACTAAATTAACTTGTTAAATCGAAAGCCCTAATTAAAAGCTGGAATAATGCCATGACAATTTCATTAGGCAAATAGGTACATCCTCTGATGAGCCTCTTTTTAGTAGAAAAGAGTGATATACTAGTGCTTTTATAGCCTGGTTAAGATGGAATGCTGGGTTGCTCTGTGAGTAAAGACACCGATTATCACGCCTAGAGTCATGAGTTTAAAAATTGGTTTCTGTGGAGTGAGCTGTGAAATAACCCAGAGAAAAGGTTTGTCTGTTTGCGGGATTTTATAACAGAGAGATACAGTAGAACAGCTTGTCTTTATGATCATAAGCCATCAAGCATAGGGTTTCTCAACAAAATGTGCAAATCTTTACACCTACAGCAATGGCATAGATGGCAGTTGGAGCTGTTTGGTCTTCATGGTCCACCTGTACAGGGAGGACCCAGTATCGCACCCACCATTGTAACAATCTAGCCCCACAGAATGGTGGAGTGACGTGCATGGGACGTGCATCATTCCTCAAGAGGAATCAGATGATTGTGTCTAACATGCAATGTCACAATCAATGCACTTTGTGTGGAAAAGACTTATAAAGTAGTTTAATAAAACCACACAATTATACATCATTGAAAACTGCCTATTATGTGTCATTTACATCACCAAATATGGTTGGTATAAGTCAGTAAATCTAATTCTTTAAGCAAAGCTTTAATACTGGAAACGTATTCCAATGCATGGAAATCTTCTCAAGCCCTTGTGGTTTCAGAGTTATTAGCAAAAACATGAATAATCTCATTATGATATTGTCTGATACATATTTTGATATGTTTGCACTTGCCCCAAAGAAGATGCATGCCAAATTTAAACTGCTTCAATTTAACAATTGCAGAGTTATAACAGGTTTTTATTTGTAGCACCAACTATATGTGAAGTAGGTTAAGTTTGGAAGTTTGGATAAAAAAACCTATTTGCTTGTATCTTTGAGACAGCTTTTTGTCAGGAGGGTTCCTATGATATATGCCTAATTTTGTGTGATTAAGAGTTCAGAAAAGTGGGTTTTTCAGAAAATGTAAAATGCTGGGGAAAAGAATAATACATGTACAGATTCTAGTCCACATGGTTCCTCACAAAAACATTCCTCACAGACCACATTCACCACAAAACATCTTTTTTTGTTTAAGGCACACTGAAGTTATCTTATCTTATCTAAGTTATCTTAGAGTAAAGTGTGACAAGATACTGTCAACATGACTCTTGAATTTTTGTTCTGAACACGGCTTCCTTGACTAGGTAAACCACCAACGTTTTGTGGGGGGTTGTTGCATTGTTGTTTTCTTGTCTTTGTTCCAGATATGCAAGGGGACCAGACTTCATGTGTAGGACCTGTCAGAAGGAAATATTTTAGAGTTTGTACTATGATAAGCTCTGTGAGATAATTCACTAAGAAAGAATTGCACTGATTGCATTATTTACATGCCCTTGCTAAACTGGTTTAGCAAGGGACTAGAATTCTTTCTTTTTTTCTTCTTTTTTTTTTTTTTTTTTTTTTTGCAGAACATAGCCAGAAACTACGGAGTGAAACGTAAACTTTTTAAACACATATTTTAGGTAGGCCTAAGTTATATTGCTTATTTTGAGCTAGTTTTTCCATACAAAGTCTTTGTAAGGAGTCTTCATAGTTTTTCGTGTGCTGTCATTTTTAAAAGAACATTATTAACCATTATTTTATTTCATTAAAACAAATTTGGAAAGGATGCAGCGGAATGCCAGGACAAAAAGTACTGTTTCTGCTTAGAACAAACTGTAATGGAAAAAATGTATTACCTGTCTTTAGCGCTCAAAATAAAAAATAAAGGAATTATGCAAATCAGGTAATGGCAAAAACTTTGCAAATCTATAAAATTAGTGGCACAGGGAGTCAAAAGACAAGACAAAGAGAAATGGACAAAAGACAAGACAATGAGCATGACATTTTACGACCAAGAAAATGATGTTTGAATAAAAGATGCCTGGCTACAATTACATTTGCAATGACCAATAAAAAATGTAGACAAACTCTTTAAAAAAAAAATCTTTTGGCAGTTTTCCATTGGTAGTAATACTGCAATGTCCACAGTAAATTACCAATTACTTCTCTAAAAAATGTAATCAGATTACTTTAGTGATTACTTCATTGTAAAAGTAATCATATTTCTACTTGCTTTACTTTTACGTTCCTTTTTAAACACTCTTTAAAGAAAAAGTTTTATTGATTTTTTTTGCCAGGCATTTAATGTAAATTTCCTTGTTCATTGATGCACGCAACTGATATATTCAGAATTTCTCCCCCTTACAATGAGCGCTTTAAAATAAGTTGGGTGTGAATGAGTGCAGCTTAATAAGCCAACAACTATTGTGGTCATGTAAATGCATTAAACTGTTTTCTTTATCTGTGTACGGTCATAAACAGCCTAAGAATAAACCAATCAACATGGGTACATTTTTGCCCATTACATTTACATGAACTGGTCAGTAGTCAGCATATTGGTGTGCAAGTAAACTGGCTCAATGCCTTGTTAGGGGCACACATCCACCAGCTGTCACAGACATACATATGAACATAAATCGGGCTTTAAATTAAACTAAAATAATACTATTTCAGAAATAAGAAGCCCAAGAAATTTACTTAAAAGTAATCAACTTAACTGAACGTCAGTAACAGTAATCTGATTATTCGAATTTTAAACTTTCTTTTTTACTTCATTTGCATTGGAAGGACTCATATACATCCAGGAAAGAATGCCATTTACTTAATTTAAAGCTAAAGTATGTTATTTTTCAGTGTTCAAATACTTTCTTCTATCCCAGGTTAATATGCAGAGACAACTATAAGCCATTCAAAATTGTAAACACTATGGGCTCGATTTTCATGAGTGTGCAACGCTTTCTCCAATTTTCATGAGAATTCTAAATCTAAGTGCAATTTTCATGCCAGCGCAAAGCTCAAGTGATCATGTGCAGGAGTGTTTGCGCTATCTGTGGGTGTATGTGTGCAAACTGTGGGTTTATTCTATGTTAATGAAGTGTCACAAAGCTCAATGTGCTTTTTTCCTGAGAAATATGTAATTGCAATAAGACATTTCAAAAGCAGGTCTGCTTTCAGTGCAAAGCCTAAATTCAGTTCCTACATTTGCAGTTTGGAGATTTCACAAGCAGGTGGTGATAAAGTTCATGTCCAAATTCTGAAAATACAGTGGTACAACAAATTATGTCCCTGGCGATCTCATATACAAAAATATATGAGATTAATGTTAATTTATCTAATGATCATAGCTTGTTTTTCAAAGATTACTATTTTTATGTTAATATTTACTATTGTATTTACAGTTGTCATTGAGTGACTTTTAAGTCACTGCAAAAGGTGCCAGTGAAAACAAGTTTGAGAGGATAAAATCTTTGGATTTGGTATATGATTTTTTTTTTTTAATTAATAAATACAATAGCCATGATTTGTTTGCCAGTAGATGAAAATTATTAATAATATTTTTACTAAAATAATTGAAAGGAGTGTACATCATTTGTTTACATAACTGGTACTTGAGGTAATGGTCTATATAATTGGAAAACCTCTGAATTAAAATGCACTTGACCCATTCCATTAGCACGATGTGCGTTCGATTTCACAAAACCCACTTGTGCCTGGATGATAATACTATAACTTCAAGGCCTGCCAACTGACATTGTGATTATGACTTATGACATAGCGCTTCACTTTGTGCTAGCGCTAGCACTCTTGTGGCCCTGTGTCTCTGAGGTGCTATCTAAATTCCTGTGTTTGTTTTGAGCGCCTCGCTTAGACCTGCCCCAATAACATTACTCAACCAATGGCGTGAGTTGGGGGCAGGACTATCTGACTGTTTGAACAAATGCAGACGAGGAGCATATTCAGAAACATTGTTTATTTTTGCAATTCTTTTCTGTTACACTAGTGTCGCAGAAATAACATACTCCAGCTTTAAATATACATGATATATACTGTATACCAACATATCCTGTTTAAGTTGGACTGAGTGGTATGTGAATAACATACATTGTTTCATGGACCACATACATTTAGGGACAGTTATATCTGGCCGTATACACCACCTTGCCTTTAGTCTCCTCACAGGCATCACCAACATGAACACTTTTACAAATACAACTGCATGCTGTCCTGGAGAGCACAGGAACTCCATTATTCATGCAGGGGGCACAGTGACATGGGTTGAAGTTCTGTATATACTCCTCCCATGCCATCTTCATGTGGGGCAGCTTTGAGCGTAGCTGCTCGGCTGCAGTGCTTAAATGCACCAACTCATATATTGGTAGAATCTGCAGTAGAAATAGTGACCATTAATGATTTTCCCAGTGCAATTCTTGTAAAGAGTAGTGGTATTACCCTGGTGTCCTAGCCAAATTCCCCCAATTGGGCCTTATCCATCATGACCCCCTAATAATCTCCATCCCTGAATTGGCTACATCTAGTAGCTAGTGTAGAGTAGCTAGTGTGTGGTGGGTGTTCTGGCGCACTATGGCTGCCGTTGCATCATCCAGGTGGATCCCGCTATACTATATAAAGCGATTTGAGTGCCTAGAAAAGCACTATATAAATGTAAGGAATTATTATTATTATTAATTATTATTATTTTCAATTGGAGGACCATAAAGACACCATGAAATTAACATTTAAAATGTGTGGCTTTTAGTCCATGCCTGTTGGCTTTGAGGAAATTTATATTTTGGTGTACTCCAAAAAGTGGACACAATAAAGTTAGCAGATATAAGCATTTAAAATATACTTTAACTTCGGCGGTGCTCTGCAGTTACAGGTGCGCCGCGAGCGCCTTGTCCAATGGGGGCATCGCCGAATAACCCCTGGCCGCCCCACCATCGATGATAGTGAGAGCAGGGGAGCCGAAAGATCGGGACAGTGCAGTGAAAGGGGCCTCCCACGATCTTGTCAGCTCATGCACCTCCGGTAAGAAAAGCACTGGGGCGGGGTGTGGCTGTGAGCGGCGCCATGAGCCCAGATACCAGTCCTCGAGCTGCGAGGTTTCAGGGGAGAGCGGAGGGTTCCACTCTAGTCTGACACTCATGGCTGCCCAGGAAAGCATGTCTGTCATTTCTGCATCCGCCTGTGACTGGGCAACACGCCCAAAGGGGGAAGCCCATCGGAGGACGCTGCGCTCAAAAGCTCATCATGTTCGCAGGCACAGAACAAGAGGTGAGCTGGTGGACTCATAAGGGAGCCATTTGTATTTTTTGTTTAGCTTTTCATTAAACTATTATTTATATTGTCAAGCCTCCTCCTTTTCATTAATCCCTTTACACACAAATACGTTTTTTTTTTAGTTTTTGATTACACAGAATGCTATGAAATGCGAAACTTTTTCAACCTGCCTAAATAAATGTAGTACTAAGCACTAAGCACTAAATGTAGCACTAAGTCATTAAACATATTTTGGCAGCTCTGAAATACAATTTTTTTTGTTGTTGTTGTTGTTATTATTATTACATTGTACTTTTTAGAGTTGAAATACAACTACAATTAAAATTAATTAAATATAATGGAAAAATATAAAAAACCTGACAAAAAAATCTACATGTAAAAAAGCTCTAATGAAAACCATTTTGAAAAACAAAATTAAAATTAAAACTAAACAAAAAAATTCTGATATTTGAAAAAAATAAAAAATAAAAAAACCTGGAACACACAAACGTATGGACAGAAATGCAGGCAGACATGCAAACATGTCCCAACAGTGGTCTTGAGGCTCACACTCGCCCTCTTCTGGACAAAGTCTCTCATACCACTTTTTTTTTAACACTGTTCAGGTCCTGTGAGTTATTTTCAACAGTATGAATGGTATGTTCCAAAATCAGCAACATTTACCAAAAAATGTGTATGAAACGTAAAAATACCAAAATTGCAAAGAGAAAACATGACTTGGGGGGGGGGGGGGGGGGGGGGGGGGGGGGTGATATACTTGTGAAGACCACTTTTTTTTAAATGTCCTCACAAAAATAGTAAAACACGAGAAAACCGGCTTGTGAGGACCATTTAGCTGGACATTCGTCATGGGTTCCTCAGCGGGTTTTCAGAGTAGCGCTTTATAGATAAGGACTGGGTTTAATGTTACTTAAAGAGACAGATTTTACAGCATACATTACACACAGTCATACCTCAGTTTTAACATTTGAAGCCAACATAAGTTGCTGTCAATTTGCTAATTAAGGACTACTGAACGTATTAGACCACAACGTTTTTTCACGAAACGTAATTAATATTCATGAGCCGAGCCCTCTGCCACAGCACTCACTTCCCGATGCCTGTCTTCCTGCAAGTCACGTCAGATCACTGGGCGGACCTCACGAAACTAAATTAATATTCATGAGGAAAGCCTTGTTAATTCGCCAGCTGACCAGCACTCACATGCCAGTGTCTGCATTTCAGCCAATCAGATAAGACTTCTGAGGAAACGACATACAACGTATTCATGAATCAATCATACAATATAATTGATACAACATTGTCTGAACGTGTTGTTTGAGTTCCTCGGATAACTTCGTATTATGCAATATATAAAGTGATAAAACAGCAATGGAACAGGTAAAGAAATTGTTTTGTCAGAAATAACTAACAAACTACTAAAATAAAACGCCTTGTTGGTGTCATGCCAAATGGATGGATGAATTTCAGTGGAATGTTTGTTTGTTTAGATGTAACCTACCTTCTGTTTCATCACAAACGCATGCATTGTTTAAGTTTATACTGTTATAGTTATCTAAATTATTTTATTCAAATGTATCTATTTATGTAATCAATATGTTTGTATACTAGATGCATGAATTGAATATTGAATTTTATTTAATCAAATTGTGGAAGTTTAAATGTATATATTTTTTAGTGAGTCAATTGTTTGATCAATCTGTTATTTACTATTTTATTTTGGCTATAGGAAGTCTCCCACTTCAAATCCATAAGGGCAAAGTTCCAAGAGGAGATCCAAGTGAGAAACCGACCATTGGTACCTGAGAAACCCAAACGCCTCCCAACAGCATCTGTAGGCCGCTCTGGTCCATTGTCCAGCATGAGCTCCAGCTCAGCTGTGGACACTAAGACCCATAGTCTTGCTCATGCCATTTTCAGAAATGGAGAAGACCAGAAAGCACCCTTAGGAAAACACCCTATTTCATTCCCCAGCTTTCCTTACACAGCTCATGAACACCATCGATCTGGAGATGGTGGGAACCGGCAGTCCCTTAAAGTCCGGCATCTGCCATTCATGTTGCCATTTTCAAATGAGCCAAAGCACGATTCTGCAACTCCTTCATCAAAGGCAATCGTCTCACCTTTCAAGTGCATCAAGAAACCCATGCCGGCACCATTCAAGCCTACCGTAATTTCGATGTTTGGCAAAGAGATTGGAAGAAATGGTGGAGAGCATATGAAACACGCCAATTTTCAGGCAGTAGAATCCACCAAAAAGTCTGTGAATACAGAAGCTGGGGAGATCCACCAGGCTAGGGTATCAGATCCTGGATCGTCGAGTCACAGTCCAGAGCGTCCATCTTCATCATCTCCAAGAGAATCGCTGACGGATTCCTCTCCTGGTAGTGTTACGCAGTTCTTTGACCAGCACGTCCTGAGCACACTCGAGAAAGCCAAGAGGAAGCTTTCCCACAAGAACCTGCTGATGTGTGGTCTACCAAAGGGCTTCTACTGTAGTAAATTTGTAGTACCCTCTGAGAGTTCTCCATCTTCTACTGAATCTGAGAACCCAGAGACAGTGTTACCTTTCCAGCCAGGATATTCCTCCTATGGTGTACCTGTCTATGCCTCCACTGCTCCATTGAAGATAAATGGAGCGTCACGCAGTAAGTTTAGAAGAACTTGAAGGTCTTGTTTAATCTAAATCATGGATACAGATATGAACATTTTCTATTTCATCTTGCTTTATATGGATTGCAAAGTTACTTATTCAGTGAATTTTACCTGATTGTAGAAATTAGCCATGTATTTCTTAAAAGCAGCTGTGATTATGTGCACTACCAGCCAAAAGTTTGGACACACCTACACTTTCTTGATTATAAAATTTTCCACATTTTAAAATAATAGTAAGTCATTGAAGCGCTTATATTTTATATATAAGTAGTATTTGTCTATATATTGCAGTTGTAGACACTGTTCATTGTCTCAAACATCTTTGAGGGGCATCCGGAGATGCTCTTATACAGTACTGAATGAGATCTCATGTACACCGGACTCTTGTTGACTTCCTTCTCTATCAACTCTTCATCCATTTCATATTAATATATTATATATTAAACTATTCATATGTAGATGTAATTTACATTTGAATGTCAAACTAACTTGTTTCTCAAGACCTCAAAATTGCTTTGATAGTCCGTTAATTTAGTCGTGTGTCCAAACTTTTGAATGGCTTGTTTGTCTACTTGCTTTCAGGTGCTATCCTTGGTATGGAGCTATATGGAGTAACACATTCTGAAAGGGAATGTTCTCGAGCACGCAAACCTCTTCCTGACCTCACATCCTTGGGACCTCTGCCCACAAAGCCCCCTCGACCTCCACATGTGGATCTCCGCAGATATAAGACTCGAGCGCATGTCATTGATTCAAGTGAAACAATTCCTATTGGTTGGTAGAAGTTTATTCACCTGCCTCGTTTATATATTTCCTGATTTGTTACTTGACACTTACACACACAAAAGCAATTTACTTCAGAACCTGAATTCAGAATTGAAACAGGTGACCAGTTTATTAACATAAGTTATTAAATTAATGTTTCGGGTTCAATACAAGCTAAGTTCAATTGACAGTATTGTGGCATAATGTTGTTAACCACAAAAAATAATCGACTTGTCCCTCCTTTTTTTTAGAAAAAGCAAAAATTTAGGTTATAGTGAGGCACTTACAATGGAAGTGGGTGGGGCCATGTTTTGATGGGTTTAAAAGCTAAAATGTGGAGTTTATAATTTTATTAACTTACATTAATTCTTCTGTTAAAACTCGTATTATTTGAGCAGTAAATTTGATTAAATCATTGTTTTCATGGTCATTTTAGAGTTTAGTTTCGTCATGGCAACAAAGGTATAAAATTGTCTAAAACTTTACACAGAGAAGGTTGGTAAGTGATCTTATCACACTAAAATCACATTAACATGCATATTGTTTGTCTTGTGGCTATATGTGGAGGAGGGTGTGGCTGGCAGAGAGGCAGAGAGAGAGAGAGAGAGAGCGACCGACCGACCGACCGACCGACCGAGACCTCACTCACTTCTTTATATGTTACTGTGGTGCCGAGACCCGGGAGGTAGGAGGGATGTGCTGTCGAGGAGTCCTTGTAGCTGCCATTTAACAAGGGAGTAGCCGTCTGCCTGGGGACAGAGGGGTTGCTGCCAAGATCCAGAGGAACCACGGCAGTCTGCCAAGAAGGGGAGGAGCGGTTCCGTCCGCCAGGGGCCGGAGGACTCTCTGCCGTCTGCCAGCGGTTGAAGAACGGGCGACAGCGTGTCCAGGAGCTGGCGAGCAAGAAGCAGGCTGGGACACTGGTTGACAGAACGACCGGAAGGGCAGTGCCCCCCAAGATGGAGGGGAGGGGGTTGTTAATTCAGACCGGTGACGCCCTGGGGGGAAGAGCACGGCCAGTGCTGAAACACAGACAGACGTGGCCGTGCTGCGTATTTGTTTATTTTGGTTTTAAGTTTATCATTAAACTTTGTTTACCGTTTGGCCAGTTCCCGCCGCCTCCTTGCCCAACCTTTATGTGTTACACTATACTTTTGAAACGGTGAGTATTTTAACGCTAACGTCTATTTGAAGTGCCTCACTGTAACCCAGATTTGTGCCTTTTTTCTTTTTTTTCTTTTTTTTATATAAAAGAAAAAGATGAACAAGTAGAAATACATTTTTGTGGTAATCAACAAAGTCACCAATGCTGTCGATTTGAGTTTAACTTGTATTGAACCCCAGAATATTCCTATAAGTGCTTTGGCTGAATGCTGTGACTGAGATTGTTGGTTTATCTATACCACAAACCACAAGATCATGTTTAAGAAACAAGTCATTAGAGGTCATGCCTTTCCTTGATTTCACTATGGGTATGGGGTGTTCAGAGACAAGAAGTGGAATGTGTAAAAACCTCCATGAACATGGAAAAATCACTAATGCATGACCTCAAGTGGCTTATTGCTTTTATTAAATGGTGACAACAGTAATATTGTAAATGTGTGGGCTGTAAATATATAAAACACATTTTTTAATCATATTAATTACATGATGGGTGGATTAAGCAAATTAATCAATTAATCACATAATTTTGATTAACTGAGAGGCCCTAATAAAAGATGATTTATTATATATTAATTAAAATAACTTTAAATAAATTATAACGAATATTATAATTCAGATAATTAAAATGTAGTAGCAGATAGCAACTAGTAAAGCATTTAGACAATACAAAAAGTGGCTTAAAAGTCTAAATGTTGTTCGTTTTATTTCCATATCATTGAACTTAACTTTTATTATGATTTATTATTCCCCTACTTCCCTCTGCACACTTTTTAATGGTTGGTTTATGTACTCACTTTGGTTGAGTTGCATCTCAATGGTTAATGTACGTTAATAATTTGAAATAAAGGCCTAGAGCAACAAGTATCAATCTACCTGTTTAATAACTTCATCTGAGGTGTGATTTTATAGAGATGACCATTGCATCTGAAGTTTTATTCGTTTTGGAGTCGTTGTATTAAATGCTGGCTCATCTTGCTTATGAGAATTGAAACCTAAACCATTGATGTATATTGTAATCCATTCAACATCCAATCTTTCTTTTTTATGTTAAGGAACCAGGACCAGTACTAGATGCAATCTTTGGGGAGCATTTTGATCTTTATGTGGGCTAGTGGTTGTCTCATTGGACTGGTTGGCTGGGGGGTGTCAGATGTTTCTAGGGGACAAAAGTAAAATCTCAGATTTGTTGTTTAATAATCTATTTGATTTGCATTGTTTCAGAATTTGTACCGGAGTCTGAGATTTTGGCTGTCAGTAATGCACCACTTGAGAATGCAACTGTGCCGCCCCCTGAATTTCCAGATTTTGACATTCCTGCACCAGGAGACACAGACAGTAGCGCCATAAATCTAGCAGCCCTGGAAATAGAGGCGACTGAATTTCCTGAGTCTGACTCCTTGCCTCCACTTCCTGTGCCAGATGAAGACAACAGTTTGGACTTTCAGGCTGTGGTCATGCAGACAAGAGAGGGTCTCGCTGGATCTATAGAGTCATCGAGAAGTGTAGAGATCATGACGTCTCTACAGTCAGTCGTTCCTCCAGAACCTGTGACCTCTGACCTCCAAATGAATGGATCACACACTGCTTTCAACTTGAGCACTGAACACCAACTTCCACCTGAACCAATGTAAATGAAGATGTTCATTTGTTTATTCGTTATGTGGAGTCATATCACTGTTGCAAGAAACTGAAATCATTTATTTATGGACCATTTCGGAAATAGATTTAGCAAAGTATGTTGCACTTAAAAGTTATTTTAAGGTTTAACCTCAGATTTTTGATTCAATTTATAATTGTATACATCATGCATACATTTTGTTTTCTGCATTAGTCACAGTAAAACATGTGCAGCTTCTCATCCTCATTCATATTTCTTTCCATTTTGTGCCTCAGTTCTCAGCCAGGACATTTACATGAGAGTTGTGACAATGTCTATGAGGATGTGGAAACAGTCCCCAAATTCCCCTTTTCCCAAAACTCCAAGAAACACAAAGGACCTCCAAAAAGTGAGTAGTACACTAGTAGTGCAGTTACAGTTGCAGAAAGTTTTAATTCATTAGTGGTAACATCATTTTAATGTATGTTTTTCAGATCCATATGCTGATAGCAGCCATGTGGTCAGTAACAATTCTTTTACTTATTGGAGAGATTTTGTAGATCCAGAAATCAAAACCCACATCATGTCTTATGCAGTAAATCTAATTCTTGATCGATTGTAATTATATTTCTGATACATCAATATCAGTTTTTTTTTCCCCCTCCAAAATGATTTATAAGCAATCATAATTCCAGCATTATGATACATTGTGATTCTATGTCCTTCAGAATTACACTTTCAAGATTTATTCCATCTTCCATCTTGCTCATGGACTTGATCAAGTTTAATCTCCTTACTCTGTCTGATGCCTGCATGAAAAACACTTTTTTTTTTTTTTTTTTTTCTTAACAGAAAGAAGAAACACGGAGGCATATATGGCACATCACTCAATGGTTTGTTTGCATTTATGTTTTACTGGGAACTTATTTGCGAAGTAATGATACATTTTCAGACACATTGCTGTGTTAGAAAAATTTTGATATTAAATCCTGTATTATTTTTTATTCTTGAGATTTGCTTTTAAAGTTTCACTATTTTGCTTTAAAGGTCTAGTGTGACTGAAGATCAAAATGGGCAGACACAGCATGACAGGTATCTATCGGTTTTGTTCACTTAGGTCAACTTTACTGTACTGTAGCATGGAAAAAAGGCTCATTCTTATTACCATAGTGCAAAGGGAATAACTGATGGTTCAAATATTTTCATGGATTAGATTAATGAGAAGCACCATTAAGAAGAATAATAAGAACATCTGGGCACATTATAGGAATGAGAACTGATGGGGGTATGTGCTTTGTTTTGAAAATGTCACAATACCAAACCAAAGTACTAAAATGTGCTTCAATTTATTGATTTTGATTTTTGGGATGAAAAATGCAATTTGGGTGAGATTTACCCTTATATCTTTCTGTATATACACTGCACTGGCTTTGATGCATCACACTTAAATGTAATTTTCTACGGAGAACCTCCAAAACTGGCCTGCAGTCTTTCTCGATCATTTTATCTTTCAGAAAGGAGCAGCAGAGCCCTGATCACCACGATGAGAAAGAGCAGAGAAAGAAAGAGAAACAGCGTCTGGAGAGAGAGAAGAAAGAACAGAAAGAAAAGGAGAAAAAGAGAAATGAGATGCACAAGAAATTTAAAGTGTGTGAAGTCACATACAGTACGCTTAAGACCCACTTAAGTTGTGTAGGTCCTGGTTATGGAGCTCTGACATGTTTCCCATCTCCATAGATCACTGGACTGGAGGAGCCCATGTATCACGCCAGAGTGCTGGTGGCCAGCAAACTCCGCAAACACGACCTGCCCGTCAAGAGCGGAGACGTCATTAGTATCATACGAACCATCAACTGCCCCAAAGGCAAATGGCTTGCCAGGGACGCCAACAACAAATGTGAGACATTTCTGCTTGAAATTTAGAGGAACAACCACCTGTTCTGTTTATTTTATGTATCAACGTTGATTTAAAAACCATTGCTTGAAAGTAAACACTTGAGCTGCCTCTTCGCATACAACTGTTGCATCTCGCCCTCTAGTGGCACTCGTGATGAATTTTCCATTTGGCCACAGTGGCGAACCAGTTGTTGGAGCTCCCAGTCCCAGATTAAAAAATTAAAATGAAGCTTTGAAGAAAGTTTGTAAGGTTGCTGGTTTTATAAGATTTCTTTCTGAGGCCAAGTCATAGAATGACATTGATTATTGTGTGATTTTGTTAAACAGATGAAGTAAATTAGCCCCCATTCGTGGTTTTAATATTCACTCAGTATTTTTTTATTTTGTTAGATTTATTATTATTAAGAATCATTCAGTGGGGGGCCTGGGTAGCTCAGCAAGTAAAGACGCTGACTACCACACCTTGAGTCGCAAGTTAGAATCCAGGGCGTGCTGAGTGATACAGCCATGTCTCCTAAGCAACCAATTGGCCCGGTTGATAGGGTGGGTAGAGTCATGTTGGGGTAACCTCCTCGTGGTCGCTATAATGTTGTTCTTGCTCTCGGTGGGGCATGTGGCGAGTTGTGCATGGATGCCGTGGAGAATAGCATAAAGCCTCCACACGTGTTAGGTCTCCACGGTAACGCGCTCAACAAGCCACATGATGAGATGCACTCGATTGACTGTCTCAGATGTGGAGGCAACTGAGATTCGTCCTCCGCCACCCGGATTGAGGCGAGTCACTATGCTACCACAAGGACTTGGAACACATTGGAATAAATATGATTTCAGTATTAAGGTTTTAAATTTGCAGATATAAATGACACATCTTCACATTTAGTCAAACGTTTACTGTAATACAAAAGCCTTTTGTGATATATTTGCAACCTATATTATCATTTCTCACTTGTACATTCATAATTGTCCAATCTGTCGCAGTAGCAGGTGTTTAGAATAAAGTGTAGGATACAAAAATATTTAAATGGATATTTCTCATGCAAACTATCTAGTCACATGAGTACAAATATTTCATCTGAAGCTCAGGTTGAATCCATTAATTCTGCATATGCAGATAGTCAGATCTCAAAGGAGCCCCCTTGTGACTCTCCTTTGGATATGACTGATGTCTGGTCTGTTGTTTGGCAGATGCAGTGATAAGGCAGCTTTTGGGTAACAAAATAGTGGCCATAGCATAAACGGAATGTATTTTTTCTTATGTCACTGCTGGATCAGCGTTGGACAAATTTTAGAATTGGTATCTATTCAATGTATAAGTTTGAATTGGAATTTAATAAGCCTCACCCTACCGAAGGTCAATTTGATATTTTTATTTGAATCACAGGAACAGGAGTTCACCAAATTGCAATGCAAAAAAATTCTGTAAAAAATGTTTGTAAACCTTGTTCCCAGTTCACCACTGCTTTTGCTTTTCTCACTGATGCAGGTAACTGACTTGATCATGTCTTTGTTTTTTGATGGCTATGTAGATGGCTACATATCTGTGATGAATGTGGAGTTGAATATTAAAGAGATGCTGGAGCTTGGAAAGAGGGTATCGCAGGCTGCCGTACGAGGTCAAACTGATGGAGACAACATCAGCTTCAGTAGCAGGTATGGGGAGAGAGGAACTATCAACAAACACACTCATACCTAAAACAAAATGACATACTCATGTTTTAATTGACTGTGGCTTTCAGGTCAAGTTTCCTTTGATCAAATCATAACAGTATAACTATTTCTTTTTACACTGCATTGAGTAAATTATAATCGCTGAAAGTGCAAATGTTAAGGTGCACTCAGTAACTTGTTTTTGTGTCATCTTGGACTTGCACTGGCACCTATTGGTGTGGATGCAGCATCATTTAAAATCTATCATTTTTAGTTTCAGATGCCATTGTAGAAATTCACTATTCACAGTCAGCCATGATTATTTTAATCAATGAGTGAAAGTCTCAAATAACAGGATGGCTACTGAGATTAAGTGAGTAGTATTTGGCTGGGCATGTGATTCTAACATGGCAGCCCCCATATGCGGACCCTCTCCATGTAGAATAAAGCCGCTTTTATATGGTTACTGATATGACTTGAGATTTCATTTATTAAGAATGCTCATGATTTCCTACATTGCAAAATTTAAATTCATGTCTTTAGGAGTTAAACTTTTTTTTAAACAGGAAAAAATTACTGCGTGCACCTTTAAAGACTAAGAAAAATTGTTTTGTTTTTTTAGCAATTTCAAGAATTGTATAGCCTTCATTCCTCAAATAATTATTGACTGACGAGTTTCTAGAGAAAGCTGTTTCTTTTTTGCCATTTTTAACCTATTATTGACCTTAAGACATGCCAGTCTATTGCACACTGTTGCAACTCAATAACAAACACATAGACAATGTTAAGCTTCATTTAATAAACCAAATATCTTTCAGCTGTGTTTGATATAATGGCAAGTGATTTTCTTGTACCAATTTAGCATGATTACTGAAGGATAAGGTGTTGTTGGAGTGATGGCTGCTGAAAATGGGGTCTGTCTAGATTCGATCAAAAATGAATTTTTCAAATAGTGATGGTGCTGTTTTTTACATCAGTAATGTCCTGACTATATATTGATCAGTTGAATGCCACTTTAGTGAATTAAAGGACCAATTTCCTTCCTAAACAGCAAAATCTGGACATTATTCCAAACGTGTGTGTGTGTGATTGACCTGGTTATGTGGCATGGAGCATAGTCCTGCTGGAAAAAACTATTCTCAGAGCTGTGGAACATTATCAGAATAGAAGGAAGCAAGTTTTCTTCCAGGATAAACTTGTACGTTGCTTGATTCATGCACCCGTCACAAAGACTAATCTGCCCTATTCCAGCCTTTTGGACGCACCTCCAGATCATCACCGATCCTCCACCAAATTTCACAGTGGGTACGAGACTCTGACTTTTAGGCCTCTCCAGGTCTCTGTCTAACCATTAGATGACCAGGTGTTGGGCAAAGCTGAAAATTGGACTCATTAGAGTTAGACTCACTCAAGATGACCTTACTCCTGTCCTCTACGGTCCAATCCTTATGGTCTTTTGCAAACCTCAGGGTGGCTCTTCTTTGTTTATCATTGATGAAGGGCTTTTTTCTAGCTTTAGGTATTTTTATGAAAAGTAAACTTAAATATCTTGCTTGTATAAGTATTTAACCCCCACACATTAATAATTGGTCAAGCCACCTTTTGCTGCAATAACTGCTTTTAAGTCTTTTGGGGTACATATGTTTGGTCCTGTTGCATCTTTGCACACAGTGACAGTGATTTTGGCCCATTCTTCTGTAGGATAGCTTTTCTCCAGGTTTGTCAGGTTGGTTGGATTACACTTGTAGACTGCAATTTTTAAATGGTGCCACAGATTCTCAATAGGATTGAGAACATGACTTTGACTGGGTCACTGTAGGACATTTATCTTTTTGTTCTTTAGCCACTCCAATGTTACTTTGGCCTTGTGCTTAAGGTCATTGTTCTGCTAAAAGTTGAATTTCCTCCCAAGCTTCAGTTTTTTTAGTGGACTGAAGAAGGTTCTCTTGCAGTATTTCCCTATACAGTGCATCTGGAAAGTATTCACAGCGCTTCACTTTTTCCACATTTTGTTATGTTAAAGCCTTATTCCAAAATGGATTCAATTCATTATTTTCCTCAAAATTCTACAAACAACACCCCATAATGACAAAGTGAAAAGTTGGTTTGAAATTTTCGCAAATGTATTAAAAATTAAAAACGAAAAAAAAAAATCACATGTACATAAGTATTCACAGTCTTTGCTCAATACTTTGTTGAAGCACCTTTGACACCAATTACAGCTTCAAGTCTTTTGTGTATGCTGCTACAAGCTTGGCACACCTATTTTTGGGCAGTTTCTCCCATTCTTCTTTGCAGGACCTCTCAAGCTCCATCAGGTTGGATAGGGAGCGTCAGTGCACAGCCATTTTCAGATCTCTCCAGAGATGTTCAATCGGGTTCAAGTCTGGGCTCTGGCTGGGCACTCAAGGACATTCACAGAGTTGTCCCGTAGCCACTCCTTTGTTATCTTGGCTGTGTGCTTAGGGTCGTTGTCCTGTTGGAAGATGAAACTTCAACCCAGTCTGACATCCAGAGTGCTCTGGAGCAGGTTTTCTTCAAGGATGTCTCAGTACATTGCTGCATTCATCTTTCCCTCGATCCTGACTAGTCTCCCAGTTCCTGCCGCTGAAAAACATCCCCACAGCATGATGCTGCCACCACCATGCTGCACTGGCATTGACACCACATTTACATTTATGCATTTGGCAGACGCCTTTATCCAAAGCGACGTACAGTGCACTTAATACAGGGGCAATCCCCCGGAGCAACCTGGAGTTAAGTGCCTTGCTCAAGCACACAATGGTATTGGCTGTGGGGATCAAACCAGTGACCCTCTGATTAACAGTTATGTGCTTTAGCCCACTACACCACCACCACTCCACGTTGCAGCTGGGTCACTCACATGCTTTCTGGCAAACTCTAGACATGCTTTCAGATGGTACTTTTTGAGTATCGGCTTCTTTCTTGCCACCCGCTCATACAGGCCGTATACTCGTATGGTTGACTGGTGCACCATTAATTCACTCCCAGACACTGAACAATGTAGCTCCTTCAAAGTGATTGTTGGCTTCTCTTACAAGTCTCCTTTTTGTTACAGTGCTGAGTTTTGAGGAACGACCTCTTCCTGATTATTGATCCAATTGTGCTCCCTGGGATATCCAAACATTTGGATATTATTTTGTACCTTTTCCCTGATCTATGCATTTTTTATTACATTATCTCTTACCTCTGTGGAATTCTCTTTTGGTCTTCATTTTCCATCAGATTCACAGCCTGACCAATGATCCTTCAACAATGGGGTTTTTTCCAGAAAATTTGATTTGCAACTTTAATGATTCACAGGTGGATGCCAATGGTAAAGTAATTGTGTCCTCGTTAGGGCAATTTCTTTCATGGGTGTAATCTGGCAGTTTCCAAACCACAGGGGTTGAATACATATGCTATATATATATATATACATACATACATACATACATACACGTTTCCTGTCTCTTAATTTGCTTGGACTGGTTACATTATTAAAACCATACTCAAAATTTAATCCAGTGTTTGAGTCAAGAGTTACTCACTTTGAATCATCTTGTCTTTGTTCAATATCGCATGATCACCATAACAATGTTATGCAGGGTGTTTTGTTTGTTTGTTGTTTTTTTGTTTTTGTTTTGTTTTTGTAGGTCCTCTCATCAGAATCCCATGTTCACAAGCAGCTGTAAGTTTACATTTTTATTTATTTATTGTAGATGACTTGTTGCATCTCCAGTATATTATCAGTAAGGTTATATTACACAAGTTTTTTTCCTGTCCTTGTGTCTTGTTGTTTTGGCTTTCAGTCACCGATGACAGTGAGGAATGGACATGTGATGAAGAAACATTGTCGCCATCTGCTGACAATTTGTGAGTTTGACAATAGCTCTGATTCAATTTGTGTTGGATGATCAACTCAGAGATATTTCAGAAATATTATGCACAAAAACAGAATTGTGTTCATATTGCAAAGCCATGTATTATTACCCCTTTTAGTATTTGTGAAGTTTGAGATTCTCCTGCAGCAGTTTGGCAGGTTGATGTTGAAATCTGAAGGATGTTTTATAAAAGCAATAAGCCACAGTGACTTTTCTTTAAGGGATGTCATAAGGTGCGATGCAAAGTCTTAGTGGCTGATTGTTTTTATGAAACCGCGGCAAAAGTTAAATGGATAGTTCACCCAAAAATGAAAATTCTCATGATTTTCTCACCCTCATGCCATCCCAGATGTGTATGACTTCTGCTGAACACAAATTAAGATTTTTTTGAGGAATATCTCTAGCTCTACAGTGCATCCAGAAAATACTCACTTTTTCCACATTTTGTTATGTTACAGCCTTATTCCTAATTCTACAAACAATACCCCATAATGACAACATGAAAGAAGTTTGTTTGAAATCTTTGCAAATTTATAAAAAGCCTTTGCTCAATACTTTGAAGCACCTTTGTCTTTTTGTGTATGATGCTACAAGCTTGGCACATACATTTTTGGGCAGTTTCTCCCATTCTTCTTTGCAGGACCTCTCAAGCTCCATCAGGTTGGATGGGGAGTGTCGGTGCACAGCCATTTTCAGATCTCTCCAGAGATGTTCAATCGGGTTCAAGTCTGGGCTCTGGCGGGGCCACTCAAGGACATTCACAGAGTTGTCCCGTAGCCACTCCTTTGTTATCTTGGCTGTGTGCTTAGGGTCGTTGTCCTGTTGGAAGATGAACCTTCGCCCCAGTCTGAGTTCCAGAGTGCTCTGGAGCAGGTTTTCATCAAGGATGTCTGTACATTGCTGCATTCATCTTTCCCTCAATCCTGACTAGTCTCCCAGTTCCTGCCGCTGAAAAACATCCCCACAGCATGATGCTGCCACCACCATGCTTCACTGTAGGGATGGTATTGGCCAGGTGATGAGCGGTGCCTGGTTTCCTCCAGACATGACGCTTGCCATTCAGGCCAAAGTGTTCAGTCTTTGTTTCATCAGACCAGAGAATTTAGTTTCTCATGGTCTGAGAGTCCTACAGGTGCCTTTTTGGCAAACTCCAGGTGGGCTGTCATGTGCCTTTTACTTGCATACAGGCCTGATAGGTGGAGTGCTGCAGAGATGGTTGTTCTCCTCTCTCAACCGAGAAACACTGGTACTCTGTCAGAGTGACCATCGGGTTCTTGGTCACCTCCCTGACTAAGGCCCTTCTCCCCCAATTACTCAGTTTGGCCGGGCGGCCAGCTCTAGGAAGAGTCCTGGTGGTTCCAAACTTCCGTTTACGGTTGATGGAGGTCACTGTGCTCATTGGGACCTTCAATGCTGCAGAACTTTTTCTGTAACCTTCCCCAGATCTGTGCCTTGATACAATCCTGTCTCGGTGGTCTACAGACAATTCCTTGGACTTCATGGTTTGGTTTGTGCTCTGACATGCACTGTTAACTGTGGGACATTATATAGACCGGTGTGTGCCTTTCCAAATTATGTCCAATCAACTGAATTTACCACAGGTGGACTCCAATCACGTTTTAGAAACATCTCAAGGATGATCATGATTCTGAAGATATTGATATAACCACTGGATTACTTTTATGCTGACTTATGTGATTTTTGTAGTGTCAAAATTTGGCACCCATTCGCTTGCATTGTATGGACATAAAGATAAGGAGATATTCTTCTAAAAATCTTAATTTGTGTTCAGCAGATAAAAGAAAGTCATACACATCTGGGATGGCATAAGGGTGAGTAAATAATGAATGTTCATTTTTGTGTGAACTATTCTTTAAAGCTGATTTAATTTTTGTTTGCTGCTGTGGCCCCATTAAAAAATGTTTGTCTTATTTGAGCATTCCTACCAGCCAGACACAGCAACATCGGCTCAACCAATGGCATGCGTTTTGGCCGGGACTGTTTGTTTTTTAACCAATGGCATACTTCAGATCATTCTGAATATATGTCTGGTTCCAGAAATAAAAACCCTATTCATTTTCTTCAGAGGATAATTGATTATTAACTATAACTTCTAAACCTTTTAAAGACAGACTTACCATGAGCTCCGACGTTGTTAATCAATGGTGTATATGCTTGTGTTGAAGCTATTGGCCTGCGTTATTTTAACTTAAATTTTTAAAAATCATGTTTAATAGTGGAATTTCTACCAACACTATCCATTTCCTGAAGTGCAGTGCAATAAATAAACATAAATGAACAAATTATTTATTTGTATATGTCTGATCATTTGGTAATAAACTTAAAATATATTGTTTATATACTTAAAATCAACACATTTAAATTCATATTTGTTTAGATTGTAGTTCACTCTTTTAAAGGCATCATTTTTGACCTGTTGATCTGCAATTTACACTGTTGTCGACTCTTGTATTTATCATCATTTGTCTTAATACAGGAGTCAGAACAGAGCTGTGTCTATGCCTGACATGTGTGAGTATGCACTTGACCTTTTTGTATGTTATGCCATGCATTGGTGATTTAATCATTACTTTCTCTATATATCCTCTGTCAGTTTACAGTAACTCCTCCGCTCATTATACTGTCAGTGATGGCAGTATCGAGGATGTCCACACACAGTGAGTTGAAAGGGATAGTTCACCCAAAATGAAAATTCGGTCATTATTTATTCACAATTTTTTCCAAAGCCATATTACTGACTTCTGTGGTGCACAAAAGCAGATGTTAGACACAGTGACAGCCTCAGTCACCATTAATCTCTGTTGTTTCCTTACAGTGAAAGTACAACATGAGGGCGATTTAAATGATTAAATGAATATTTTGAGTGAATTATCTCTACACGTACATGCAAACGTTTTTTTTAAACCCCAATATGAACATCAATAAGTTTGTACAAGTTTTGAAATGGACATTTAATGTCAAAAATATTCTTGCTTATGCCAGACACGAAGCTCTGCAGAAATTAGCTGTCTTTTTCCAGAACACCAACGAGCACAACATCACAGAAAGTGAATCGTCTCTCCCGAAGTACAATGTTTTCATAACTATATATTTTTTTAAAGTTATATTTTAAACTTAACATGTCCTGTTTAATTCAAATTTGTGCATCATTTATTTTTTGGGTTAACTTTTAATTTTTGTTATTTTTTTTTTTTTCTGCAGCACTGATGATCCAAGTAAGTGATCTTAATAACTCGTCAATTCTATACACTTTCTTTACAGTCCACTCATATATGGCTTAACAGAATGATTTTAATGTTTACTTGTTAATTAATATTAAGATATTGCATGGAGTGCATTGTTTTATGAGCTGCTTGTCATTAGTTTGTCTGTTTAATAGGTTTTCTGAGTGCTGTGGATGAGCTCCCATACTTGTAAGTAAATGAGAAATTGAAACTACAAAGCAAATGTCAATGCAGACATTCCAGTCTGTAATTTGAGGTCAAATTTTTAAAGAAACAAAACATACTTTACTGTATATGTGTTAATGTCCCATCTTCATTAACCCTCTGTGTTTGACAGAGAGGCAGAAGACTTCCAGTTTGCAGACATTGATCTGCTGCCACCGCCTGAGCTGTACGCTGACTCTCTGTGAGTGTTTTGTATGTCTATTACTGATTCATTACCTTATTCTGATTGATCAAGGTCATAAGTGTATGATTTTTAACCCATTGTAGGCTAAGGACAGTAAAATGGCAAAATCATTTAGGGTTTTAAGTCTTCCATTTAGAAGTGTTGTTTCTTTCCTCCACAGTGAAACAGACCTCCTGTTACTGAAAAATTCACAGCATACAGTTCTTCAGTAGGTGGTTACTAAAAAGCAACTATATGTAGCACTTGCCTTTATTATTGAAAGGAGTCAAACTAGACTCCATTGCACATACAGGGGACATAATTCTCTTTGTTTTGCAAAGTTTATGCACTGATTCTAAGAAGGGAAAAAAAAGTACTTTATTGTGACATTTTGATGAAGATGAAATTTCAAGTTTAAAACCTCAAGTTTGCATTGTGAGGAAGGAGAGGTAGATTGAGGATGCATGACAGACAAGTCCAGCTATGAGTAAAGAATTGAAATGAAACTGGGATAAGGCACTTTTTCTATTAATTATTAAATGGAAAAACTTACAACATTTAGTGACTTGAAAGTAAATCTGTATTGTCTCTGAAATCCACCTTGGATGAGCTAATTTTGCTTTTCTTTGAGTCATTGTGTGGGAACTTTGGAAGTTGGTGTTTTGATTTGCATGTGTTTTAATTCTTTAAAACATGACTGGTGAAGGTTGATATGCAATAAAATTATCAATAAACAGCAGTGATTCTGACTTGCTGGTGATTGAGACTGCATAATGTCTAAACGCTGTTTTACCATGTCAATGATCTAATGCAGGCCTGACAAGGGGTTATTTTTTACCCAATTCTCAGCCACCAGAGGACACTGAGTATTTTATGAATGGTTATATCAAACTGATGCTCACAAACTGGTTTATCTATCAAGATAAAGGTTCCATATTTTCATGTTGTTTAGTGTTTTATGTAAGATTGTCTTATGTGTAAAAATAAGTTCCTGGATGGAGATATATTACACCGATCAGCCACAACATTATAACCACCTGCCTAATATTGTGCAGGTCCCCCTCGTGCCGCCAAAGCAGCGCCAACCCGCATCTCACAAAAGCATTCTGAGATGATATTGTACAGAGTGGTTATCTGAGTTACCGTAGACTTTTTGTCAGTTCAAACCAGTCTGGCCATTCTCTGTTGACCTCTCTCATCACCAAGGCGTTTTCATCTACAGAACTGCCGCTCACTGAATGTTTTTTGTTTTTGGCACCATTCGGCATAAACTCTAGAGACTGTTGCGCATGGGGAAATCCCAGGAGATCAGCAGTTACAGAAATACTCAAACTAGCCCGTCTGGCACCAACAATCATGCCACGGTCCAAATCTTTGAGATCACATTTTTGTCCCCATTCTGATGGCTGATGTGAACATTAATTGAAGCTCCTGACCTGTACCTGAATTATTTTCTGCACTGCCACATGATTGGCTGATTAGGTAATTGCATGGATGATAGTTGGTGCCAGATGGGCTGGTTTGAGTATGGGATTTACAAACACAACAGTCTCTAGAATTTACTCAGAATGGTGGCAAAAACAAAAAACATCCTGTGAGCAGCAGTTCTGTGGATGGAAATGCCTTGTTGATGAGAGGTCAACAGAGAATGGCCAGACTGGTTTGAACTGACAAAGACTACAGTAACTCAGATAACCACTCTGTACAATTGTGATGAGAAGAATATCATCTCTGAATGCTATTCTGAGATGCAAGTTGGTGCTATAGATAGATAAAATGTATTTGTACAGTTTAAATCAGAAATGTACATACACTTAGGTTGAAGTTTAACCACTCCACTGATTTAATATTAGCAAACTAGTTTTGGAAAGTCATTTAGGACATCTACTTTGTGCATGACATGAGTCATTTTTCCAGCAATTGTTTACAGACAATTCTTTTAATTGACTATCACATATCCAGTGGGTCAGACCTTTACATACACTAAGTTAGCTGTGCCTTTAAGTTGCTTGGAAAATTCCAGAAAACAATGTTAAGACATTAGGCATTTAGCCAATTAGCTTCAGATAGGCTAATTGACTAACTGGAGTCAACTAGAGATGTAGCTGTGGATGTATTTTAAGGCCTACCTTCAAACTCCTCTTTGCTTGGGACAAATTGGGAAAATCAAAAGAAATCACCCAAGAACTCAGAAATTTGTGGACCTCAAGTCTGGTTCATCCTTGTGAGCAATTTCCAAACGCCTGAAGGTACCACGTTCATCTGTACAAACAATAGTACGCAAGTATAAACACCATGGGACCACACAGCCATCATACTGCTCAGGAAGGAGACACATTCTGTCTCTTAGAGATTAACGCAGTTTGGTGCAAAAAGTGCAAATCAATCCCAGAACACCAGCAAGGACCTTGTGAAGATGCTAGAGGAAATGGGTAGACAAGGATCTATATCCACAGTAAAACGAGCCCTATATCGACATAATCTGAAAGGCTGCACAGCAAGGAAGAAGCCACTGCTCCAAAAAAGCCAGACTACAGTTAGCAAGTACACATGGGGACAAAGATCTTACTTTTTGGAGAAATGTCCTTTGGTCTGATGAAACAAATTGAATTGTTTGGCCATTATGACCATCGTTATGTTTGGAGGAAAAAGGGTGAGGCTTGCAAGCCGAAGAACACCATCCCAACTGTGAAGCATGTGGGTGGCAGCTTGTTGTGTCATGTTGTGGGGATGCTTTGCGGCAGGAAGGACTGGTGCACTTCACAAAATAAATGGCATCATGTGGAAGGAAAATTATGTTGATATATTGAAGCAGCATCTCAAGGCATCAGCCAGGAAGTTGAAATGGGTCTTCCACATGTACAATGGCCCCAAGCATACCTCCAAAGTTGTGGCAAAATGTTAACAAAGGTATTGGAGTGGCCATCACAAAGCCCTGACCTCAATTTGATAGAAAATGTGTGGACAAATTTGCTACCAAATACTAACAAGTTGTATGGAAACTTCTGAACCAATGGGAATGTGATGAAAGAAATAAAAGCTGAAATAATTCTCTCTACAATTATTCTGACATTTCTTGTTCTTAAAATAAAGTAGTAATCCTAAATGACCTAAGACAGGGAATGTTTTCTATGATTTAAATGTCAAGAATTGTGAAAAAACTGAGTTTAAATGTATTTGGCTAATGTGTATGTAAACTGTGTGTGTGTGTGTGTGTGTGTGTGTGGTGCATCAAATAATCTGAACTGATTTAATTAATTTGGGTTGAATTGATAGTAGAGCATTTAATAAGAAGCAAGGAATCAAGCTGCTTTCATCAAGTAGAGCTGACAATCTTATGAATACACACAAGCTATTTAGTGGAGTGAAGTTTGTAATAATCTTTGAAAACTATTAGTTAAGCTGACAGTTACACAAGTCATTTTAACTCAATTCATCATGGCTCTTTCCAGGATTTGACTAACTATTTTTATGGGTAGATGCCATTCTACCTTTTAGGAGGAACATCAGTCTACCTACAGACCAGGTGTTTTACATTCTCTGCCATTATTTCTGATCATTGTTCTTACAGCGAGTGAAGGGGAACACTTAATTTCTGCTTCTGCAATGTTGCTACAGGTGTAGCCTTTAACACACATGGAAATGGCCACAGTGGAAAAAATATTTGTTGAATCAGCACATTTCTTCATACACCACTAGGTGGTCAAAGAGCATGAAGTCTATTGCCAATGCCTCCAGTGCTGCCAGAAGACTTGCATGCTGTTGTTGATGCATACCTGACCAGTAGTCTAATCTTTTTTTTATTCTCTGGAGTCTGGACCCTCTTGAATATGCTTCAGTGCTTCCTATGCTCCCTGTATGTGAACTCTTTCCTCAGCTTCTGAAATTGGAAACACTGGACCCTGATGTCCACCAAGAACCCACTCCATAATTTACTGATAAACTTCCTCATTTTTAATTGTATTTAGTGAAAGGAATCTTATTTTGTGAACATTGGGGCAAGATAGTCACACATAATACAAGGACAAGAGTACCATGTCCCGGTTTTGCTTCCGACGATAAGCGTATCTTTTGGATCTAATTTTATTGCATTGGTGTATTAAAGAAACTAAAAGAGCATGCTTGCTTAGCATGTTATTTTCAATATGGCGTTTTGCAAATGTTGTCCTAGCGATTTATCCATCTATCCGGCACAAGCTCTTTGTTTGCCTGGGCTTAGCCCAGAGTGCAGGGAACTCAAACACTTAGTGCATGGAGAACTTGAGGATGATTTGTTCCTCTCCCCTTCTCCATTTCACACAGAATTTTGTCAGGGATTCACTTGATTAGCTGAGAGTGCAAAATCTCCCCTGTAAACAGGATGATTTTGCTGTGTTTTTACTGCTGTTGGCTCCATGCCAGAAGACTGCAATGTCGCAACACAGAGATTTTAATTTTCTCGCTTTCCCAGCTGTCGCGAGCTGAGGAGTTTGTGGCATGATGCTGTTTACTTCATTGCTTGCCTTGCTGTTCTTAGCGATGTTCCAGAAAACTGCCATGTCACAACAATGGTTTCTGTTCTCAGGAAGGCCCAGGAAAATGCCTCTGTGCGACTATGGTCGGCCCTCTTTGCTTTATCCTCCGTCACGAGCTGGGAACGTGTTGCGGAATAACGCAGGTCATTTCAATGCCTATATATTTTTTTTCACTCTTTGTATGATTGTGACCGCACAAATGCTTTGGTTGTCTCCAAGCAGAGACTTCCTCACTGGGTTATTGAAACCATTGCTCATCGCTTACGATTTGCAAGAGTGCAGTACCCAATGGGTGTTAAAGGTCATTCTACCAGGAGCATGGATTCCTCTTGGGCATGGGTGAAAGGATTGTCTCTAGAAGACATTTGTCTGGCAGCAGGCTGGGCTTCCCCCGAACACCTTTGCCAGGTTTTATAACTTTGTCCCTCACTCTCTCTCCCCAGACATTGGCTAATATGTTGATGATTCACTACCCTACCTTGGCTAGTGTCATGCTTCTAGTGTTTCACCTGATTTTTTTTTTTTTTTAACCATGGTGTTCACACTCTTCACATTTGGCATGCAAAGAGGAGCTCATTTTCAATGTCTTCACTACCCTGGTTGGCTAATGGCATTGTTGGCAATGTTTATTTCAGGATTGGCAACCTTTGTGGTTCTCCCTCTTCCCATTTGTCAATGTGAAGTGTGTTCAATGGTATTTACTATCCTGTTGGCTAGAGAGCATTGCACAGGTGTGTGTGAATAAGTAGCATGGTAATATTGTATATGATTCCCAGAGATGGCTCATCCCTTAAGTCAAAATATCTTGATGAAATGGTGCTGTTCCCCGGTTTATATGCTTGCTATGACAAGTGCATATGGGGTAGAGTGCCAAGTGTCATCTGAAAATGAGCCTTTCAGTGAACTGAGGTTACAGTGGAAACCAAGATGTTATTCAATGCCACACAAACCCCATCCAATGAATTAATGCCCTGTTTTTGTGTCACATTTTTATGCTTTTGTCAGACACTTCAAAGTAACTTATAGTGCATTTAATGTTTTGACTGGGAATTGAACCCATGACCTTGTTAGCAACTGAGATACAGGAACATCACTGTAGACCTCCAAACAAATGGCTCAGAAAGTTTAGTGGCTGGTGTGGCTTAATTGTTAAAGATATCACCTTAAGGTCGTAGGTTCAAACCCCATTAGGGGTATTTTATGAGCTACAATGATTGTGTGCCTGAGCAAGGCACCTTAGAATAAAATCACATTGACAATCCCTAGGTGTGAGTTTACTACATATTTGTGGAAAATGCTTGTATAAAGAATGCATCATGAACTCAGATGGGCTGATTTGTGAAATAAGGACTAAATATAGTGTAATTGCATACAATGTATAACTCCAGATGTGCTATGCAGAGCCTAAGTTTTCCCTGTCGGTTTAATAGACACCATGTGGTTTGAGTTAACTACAATGAGAAAGAGGTGGGCTTCAGCATCAGGTTTTTTGTGAAAGTGCTCAAGACTAGTGTTTGGGTCAGTAAGAAGGAAATGATTTTGAATGCAAGAGTTTGAGTTGACAGATTTTCCTGTGAACAAATCGCTGTTTTTCATCTGCACAAACTGGCATAAATATTTTTAAGTCTTTTGAGAAAAGATCAAGTTAAATCAATGCAACAGTTACTGGTGGAGAAAGACATGACTGCGGACAGCAGAAATGGACTGAACAACAGTGACTGCAAAGATTACAGACGAAATAAACTACTGGTTGGGCTGGACCTTTTCTGTCTATTTCTCGGTGAGTTCTTGGTGATTGTCCTAATTGTTTTTTCTTTGTTTACTAAGTTATTGTTATTTGATGGTTTTGCTTTTTTTTTTTTTTTTTTTTTTTTTTTTTTTTTTTTTTTTTTTTGATGTTTTATTTTTACACAATGAGGCCATAAGTAAAAACTTTTATCACTTAAAAAATTTAAAAAATAAAGAGAACATGCAATTTTGATTATTGATAAACCATATGTATTCAAGTAGTTGACATAGTTTAAAAAAAAGTGTCTTCACCACTTTTTTTTTTTTTTCTTCAACATCCAAATTTTTATTTAAAATTCACATGTAAGGTATCTCTAGAAATGGTCACCATTTCACAATTTTTAATCAACTTGCCTTCACTCGTTCATTTAAATTATCCTGTGGCATTCAATTGAACTTAATAAATTAATTAATTGGGTTTAATTAATATAAGGTCATAAAAACTGCTTGGTAAATATTCTATAATTCGCCAAATGCAGTTTAAAATTTAAATGTAATTTGATAGCATGCAACACCTCAGGATATATAAAACAATGTATTCCCAAATTGAAGACATTTTTTCAAAGCATTGTATGTTCTTATTGTGTTGAAGCTACCAAGCCCTCAATCAACAGAATAAAATAATTACCTTTTGTTCACATTTCTGATTGGCTTGGTTTAATAGAAGACACAGTAACCACAAACTCAGACCGCCTTTCCTGTTCATGCTCTCCTTTTTCGCTTATTATTTATTTTTCCACATTTCTTACATACCTCCCAGCATCTGCTTCCTCATTCTCCAGTCATTCTGTGAGCAGCACTCATGTGTTTATAAGGTGCTAGTGAAATGTGAGAATGAAACACTTACACTCAACAGAGAAGCTAAAATTTGGTCAAATTCTCAAAGCCAAATGGTGTTACTGCGGCGTGAAACAAAAACTTTGCCAAACTGTGTCATTGCATCACATTTTTATGACTTTAAATTTGGCTTAAAGGAATTTTCTGGGTTTAATACAAATTAAGCTCAGTCCACAGCATTTTGTGGCATAATGTTAAGTACCACAAAAATTTCGACGGTTACAGTGAGGCACTTACAATGGAAGTGAATGGGGCCAATTTTTGGAGGGTTTAAAGGCAGAAATGTGAAGCTTACAATTTTATAAAAGTACTTGCGTTAATTCTTATGTTAAAACTAGTGTATTATTGAGCTGTCACGTTGTTTAAATTGTTATTTTTACAGTTGTTTTAGGGTTTGTTGACATTACATCATTAAAACGAAGTTGTACAATTGTCTATAACTTTGAACAGAAAAGGTTTTGTTACACTAAACTCATATTTTGTATGTCTTGTAGCTATACTTTTGAGAGTGCAAGTTTTAACATTTATGGATTGGTCCCATTCACTTCCATTGTAAGTGCCTCACTGTCACCCAAATTTGTGCTTTTTTAAAGAAAAGGAGGGATGAGTCAAATGTTGTGGTAATCAACATTATGCCACAAATGCTGTTGATTGAGCTTAACTTGTATTGAACCCGGAACATTCCTTTTAAGATCTTTGTTAAAGGTCAATGTCACCATTAAACAGCTTATAGAATGATTTTGTATTCTTTTAAATCCCTAATGAAATGCTGAATGTGGCTGGCTACTTCCTGCAGTAAATGGGGTCTCCTACAGTGGCCGTTTGGTAACTTTTTTTCAGCCTTAATCACATTCCAGAATACAACTGGAATTTTGGTTAATTTCTTTTTCAAACACTTTATTTTTTGAAAAACTGCTCAATACCACTCTGGATGCATTTTGACACTTACCAAAACCAATATTTGCCCACTACTGCTGTAAGTTTGAAGTAGCAGGTCTATAGGAATGTTTTTTTTTTTTTTTTTTTTTTTTTCCTGTTTATTCTTACCAACCAAAAATCCTAAGTCCAATTGCTTCTGAAAAGTAATAACACGCCTCTTCCCAACAAACCAAATGATTTGAGGTATCATTCATGTCCACAGTACACATTTTTAATTGTCAGTGTTTAATACTATGGGTTTGTTCAAACCTAACCTACCGTATGATCAATTTTCATAGCTATTCTTGCATTTGCAGGGCTGATAGGGCTTCATGGCTTTTAAATACCACAACCCATTGTGCTTATAACTGCATCCTGATGTGCGATGCTCCTCACTGAAATTCACTTTTCTTAGCCTGCCAATATTGTTGCCCCCCCTCTCTCTCTGAAGCTGCCCTGCCATTTCTTATCATCGAGTGTGGTGCTGTTAAGCCCTACAGACGAGGTTTCTACTGCTCTGATGAGTCCATCAAATATCCTGCCAAACACAGAGACACTATCAGTGATGGAATACTCTCAGCGGTCGGCATTCTCATCGTCATTCTGTCTGTAAGTGTACTTTATGGTGTTTACATGTTTGTAATTTTGGGCCATTTTTACATATCAAGAGATATACAGTGGCCCCAAAAATGTATCCTTGGGTCATTGCATCAAATGACAAAATATTAAAGCAAGTGGCATTTATTTTAAAGGAAAGATAACACAAAAACACTTCAAGCAAAACATTCAGAAAGAGTTTGTTTAATTTCTGAATTAAACCAATTCAGCTATTTGAACTACCAACAGCAACTATGTGATTATTAAATAATTTGTTGCAAAATGTTTTTGCCAACTGTTTAACAATATACAGAAACAGATTTTAATGTAATTTTGTAAAGAATGTATATCAATCTGGGGTAACACTACATTAATATTTCCTTTTTGTTAAGGGTTTATAAAGGGGTTTATTAATGACAAATAAGTAATTTACAAATGCTTTTTAAATAATTTATATGCAGTTATAACAACATGCATAAAATGGGCAAATTTCATCCAGTACTTGCCAAATAGTGAACATTTTAACATGAGCATTTTATGTTATAAGTGCTTTATTAACATAATTATTCACACTTGTATTAATCAGAAATGTCACAATGCAGCAAAAATTTGGCAACCCTTTTTATGCATGTTGTTATAACTGTTTAGCAATGATTTATAATGCATGTTAATTAATTATTGGTCATTAATGAATGTAGTCTTGTATTGTCTAGTTAATTAAACTTGAAAAAGTTTTGATGTAAGATTGTATTTCTAACCCATCGTGTGCCCAGATCACAATTGGGGAGAGCTACAGAATTCGCTACCTTCATAAAAGCTCCAATGCTTTTGTCGGGAACCCTTACATCTCTGTTCTCTACAAGCAAGTGGGGGTGTTTATCTTTGGCTGTGCTGTCAGTCAGTCCTTCACCGATATTGCCAAAGTGTCAGTGGGCCGCTTGCGACCTCACTTCCTGGATGTGTGCCGGCCGGATTTAGCCTCAGTCAACTGTTCCATGGGTTACATTACTGAATACAGGTGCACTGGGGATGATGGCAAAGTGCAAGAAGCCAGGTACTTTACAACTTGATATTCTTTAAAAGCAATAAGTGACGGGTTTGATAAAGTTAGCACCAAAAAGTATTTGGTCACTTGTATGAGGTTCATTCCGCTAATGTTTTAGAACAAGGAAGTGTACAGATATATTTACCTTCAATTTAAACAGCATATTTTTTTCATAACAAACTATAAAATAATTTGCTTGAAAGTGTGCTTGTGTATTTTCATCAGCCACCTATCATAAATATTTGCCACATTAATCCCTTAACATCTCCTGGTGGTGGGGCAGCAACTGCCTATCACCCATCCAGTGCTCATCCTTAAGACAATCCTCCAACAGATTAAGTAGGAGAGTGATGTGAGAGGCGAGCTGTGAGACTACATCAGCCGCCCCTCCAATGCTTAGCTTGGTCTGGTTTCGCTCCTCCACAAATTCCCCCTCCAGAAACCCCCGTATAAAGACCGAGTGGGTCATTGAAAATAATACCTCCCCACCCCTTTCTTCTACATGCTACCACACCACATATCGTAATTGTTCCCTATTCCTAATTTCTAATTTCTGCACACCCCACCTTTTATCCTTCCTTCCTTCCTTCCTTCCTTATCCATTCTGTTTTTCTGCTTCCTATGCTATTTCCTTCAGAGACTTCTTCAATGCTGATCCAAAGATACCAATGTTTTTCAACAGGTTCTGCATTGATGTTCCAATAAACTCTTCCTGATTGGATACTTCCAATAATCTCTTGTTGCTTTAGTCTTGAAACTGCCCTGTTTGCAACCTCCTCTGCCTTCCAGGAATGGCCTGTTTGGACCTGGGCTTGACAAGCCCTCACTGACTGGTCTTTTGATTCTCTTAGTTCTAAGAACAGCCTGGTCTTCGCCTGCTTGTAACCTAGGGTGATAAGACTTTAATGGCAGTTGTAAGGCATTTCTTCCAAACAATGCAACATCTGAAAGACAATGCAGAAAGCCCATCCACTTTCTAATGTAACTTTTGACCTTAGTGTCTCCATCCTTTCCACTGCAGTGACCTCACACCTCTATAGTGGCCACATCAGGTGAAGATACGAGTTAAATTGGTAACACCAGACCTTGTATTTGCCTGGGAGATGACAATTGTCTCTCTTATCCAAGCCCTCTGTCAGCTGCTTCAGAACCAACCCTGCCATGTGTTTATCTGACAGATCTGCTGTGTATTCTCTCCTTAAACGTTGAATGGGCTGCTCTGCCAATACCGGGATTCTTTCACTAACCACCCCAAACCATATATGATCACTTCTAATCCCCTTACAAATAGAATGGCTAAGTGACTTTGCTGGCTTGATCTTCATCATGGCCCATACCAAAAGCTCTTCCAGACTTTTTAAGAGTCTGTTTGTACATACGGCAGTCTGGAGGATACTTATGAAATCATATAGCTGCGCAATGCTGGCAATCTCACTCCAGATTGTGCACGGATTCCATGGACCATCTGTGTGGCACCAATCAGGATGATCTTGAATGCAGCTGTGAACAGGATGGGAGAGATTGAACATCCCATCACAATCCCTTTTTCCAGTTGCTGCCATCCAGTTATGTACTCCAGTGATGCATGACATATTTTCAGGTCCCCATAGTAACTATCTATGAAGCTCTTAATACACTCTGATATTCCTTTCCAATCCATAGCTGATGAGCTGTGTGGAACTGATCCATAGGCATTTTCCAGATCCAGCCAGACAACATGGTGGTCTTTCTAGTCTCTCTTGGCAGACTGTTGAATGGTCCACATATCCAGGAAAACCTGGTATGCCTTCCTTTTGGTAGCTTGTGTCTATGTATTCATTCTTCAGGAGGTAATCAGACATCCTCCTTGCTGCCACGAAAAGAAAATACGAAGTGCCACTGCCCTTCACCATTTCAGGAGTAAGTGCTGCTTCTTCCAGGCAACTCTCTGTAGTCTCTATAACAGTTTAAGAACTGTTGGGCACCAACACTTATACAACCTATAAGACAGTGGTTCCCAACCTGTTCCTGGAGGCCCCAAAACACTGCAAATTTTGTATATCTCTCTTTTCTGACACACCTAATTCAGGTATTGGAGTCTCCACTAACGAGCTGATGAGTTGAATCAGGTGTGTTTGATTAGAGAGATATCCAAAAAGTGTTGTGTTGGGGGGCCTCCAGGAACAGGGTTGGGAGTCACTGCAATAAGGTATCCCATTTGGGCACGGGGCTGAAATTGTCCTGTCTTTTTCTACCACTTGCCTGATCTCACTCAAATTTGGTAGAGCCACATCAAATCCCACTACTTATTCTGCTGGCTGTGGGACAGATCTGGGTGAGTCTAGCGGGCTAGATGTTGTTCCTAGTTGTTCTTTCATGTGATCTTCTAGATCTTGCTTTGGCATCACCAGCTTTCCACTCCTCTTTGAGAAGATTTCTGGCAAATTTAAAAAGGATCATTGATGAATTTCATTTTCTCACGTTGTCAAATTCTCTCAAAACTGACAAACTAGCCCTTATGTATCCCACAATACCTTCAAGCCCTTCTCATGCTCATCTGCTCTTCTCCATGCCTTGTGAAGCTGCCTCCACTCTTTCAAGTATTTCCTTTTCTCTTCTACCCATCACTCTGGGACCACACTTCACTGACACTTACCCAAATCTACCAACACATTCTTCATAAACAATGTCACTAAAAATGATATTGTGGTGGTGGCGGCGTAGTGGCAAGAGCACAGGGCTGCTAATCAGAAGTTCGCTGGTTCGAACCCCACGGCCACCACCATTGTGTCCTTGAGCAAGGCACTTAACTCCAGGTTGCTCCGGGGGGGATTGTCCCTGTAATAAGGGCTCTGTAAGTCGCTTTGGAGAAAAACGTCTGCCAAATGCATAAATGTAAAAATATTAAGCTTGGCCTCCACACTTCCGATGAGTGCATTTTCAAAGATGGAGTACAGGGCTTGGTCTAGGCTGCTCCTGGCATAATTATCATTATATCTTGGCCAATTAATTAGTTTCCTTCTCCCTGGCTCCTTTTCATTGTCTTGCCCTTCCCTCTCTTGTCTGTGGGTTAACGGCTGTATCCTCCTGCGGCTTACCTTGCAGGCATGATTCAGTAGCACTTTGGTTCTCAACCGGGCTCTGTATCCTCCTCCTCTGACCTGCTGCTGCAGTGCAAAAAAATTGCTTTCATCCTTCCTTGATAAATCCACAGCCCCTTAAGTCGTTACCCTCGTCCACCCGCAACTGCATTTCCTAAGGATCCTTTGCTCATTATCTATGGTCGTTCCAGTCGTGTCTTAAAGTGCATCCTAATTGGTTCATCTTTTATCCCACCTCTCGGAGGACCACCAGACTTTTTTTTCTTGTATAGTGCTTAGTTAGTTAGGATGTGAGGACCTGTGAGTAAGGTAACTTGCCTGCCCAACCCTATGCAGACTTTCCTGCAGTCAGTATTCCCTGACAGTATTCCAGTCTTCCCTGGACTCAAACTGCGCTATTCACAGTAGTCCCTGTTCTCCCAGAATATTACTCTGATGCATAGGTAAATGTCTAAATCTGCTGGGCATTACTGCCTGCCGCACCTCCAACAGTGCCATCAGTTGTCCAGATACTCTCTCTCTCTCTGTGTGTGTGTGTGTGTGTGTGTGTGTGTGTGTGTGTGAGAGTGAGAGTGAGAGAGAAATTAAATCTCTCAAATTTCTTTATATTTTCATTTGTCTTTAATAGAATGGGATGTTATATATAACATGATTTTCTATTCTCTGGTTGTTCATAGGAAGTCCTTCTTCTCTGGCCATGCCTCCTTCTCCATGTACACAATGCTGTATTTGGCTGTAAGTATTTCAAATCCTAAACCAGTAGTGCTTGGCATGACTCATAGACATTTTCAGAGCAGTGCCATATTCGATTTATGACGGGACTGAAAATGAGACTGTTGAGTGATGAACTTGCAGTCTCTTCAATGGCATGCACTGTATAAAGGTCCTAGATCACATCTACATTTTTTGACTTCTGAAAATGTTTTGGAAAGATTTGTCAGGGAACGATCAACTCTACTTCAAACAACAAAAGTGCAACCCTTAAAGAAGTCTGTCCCTCACAACCTTGTTTCATTCACATATAAAATTAAAAAGTGCTACTCTAAATAAAATGTATTACCTATGACCATACTACTGATTGGTTGTCATTGTATTATTTTTCTCATAATCGATGCTGAATGTGGATTGAGTTTTGTCTTTGCTAATGCAGTTGTACCTGCAGTCACGGTTGTCCTGGCGAGGGGCTCGTGTTCTCAGACCTCTTGTTCAGTTCACTCTGCTCATGATGACATTTTACACCGGCCTGTCACGTGTCTCAGATCACAAGCATCACCCCTCTGATATACTCGCAGGCTTCGCTCAGGGAGCTCTGGTGGCGAACTCCACTGTAAGAACAATCTACTTTACCCGTTTAAATGCATGGGTGTTTCAACAAACATAATCGCACATCTCAGGTCTTTAGCAACCCGGCACATATATCTATCACAAATGGATCTACAAAATACCCAGATATATAAAAAATTTTTTTACACTATTCACAAAAGTACGTTTGAGGAATATTAAAGAGGTTGGGGCATAGCTCCAAAAGATGGACGAGGAAATGCTTTTACTGATGTTTTGTTTGTTTTTGTTTGTTTGTTTCTTGCCATTTTCAGGTGTTTTACGTGTCAGACCTCTTTAGGTCAAAAGGTAGGAGCTCTTCTCTGCCATTAGCCCAAAGAAAGATAGACTGTCTATCCTCTGTGGACATCAGGGAACGGACCAATCATCTCACTATAGCTTGATATTTCAGAATGCCTGACAAACCTGAAGTGATGGCAACAGCTTTCAGCCAGTGGATTCGCTGAGACTGAATGGGTTTACCCATAGGAAAACCAACACCACTACATAATCAACATAACGTGCAAAGTCATCTGTGATTTCTAATCTTAAGCAACTTGCATTGTTCTCGCAACAAAACATCGGACGCAATTGGGAAAACACTTGAATCTAATTTTCATTCACAGGATATAAACCTCATCAAATGGATATGGGTGATACGAGTGTGTGTGAGAGAACATGGCACCTCGGATTTTTTGTTTTGTTTTATACGCCTGTTTAACTTTCCTTGCATAATACAACACATGCCTGTTGCTCAGGAAGGATGCTTAGTTCAATTATTAAACAATAGATTGTATAGCATAATTTGAGAATACAGCACAATATTCAAAGAATATTTCAAATGCTAACCCAAACTGTGCAAGTACCCCTATCCTTTATAAAATGAATTGTCCATTTACTCTGGCTATGTGTGTAATGGAATACAAGCTTACTAAACTGAACTGAACATTTTTTGATGGTACTGTAAGAAAAACAGCTCTTATACCAATGTAAACGTTTAAAACTGTATAACTTGTCACATGACTTATTACATTGCACATGCATGCCATCCAGTTTTCATCTTAAATATCATGTTTATTTGTATTCTTAATTAAATTTGTGAAAATCTTGTAACATTTGGCAGTCCAAAAAATAATGGGTCAAGAAGAGATCACGTCTATTATTTTACGTTTATTAAACACACTGAAAATGGAAGGTCAAGTCAAGCACTTTGCATTGTGCGACATTTCACGCAATGTGCCCTGTTGTTTACTGAATATTAAGTATGTTATGTGGGTTTCCTTTGCATACATATAATCTGAATAATGTGCATATTATAAATATTGTATATACTGCAAAAATATTAAGAGCAGTATGATAGTATACTATTTCAAACACTTTTTTTTTCTACGCAATTTTTTACAATGTATTTATTTTTGGGAAAGGTTGATTTATAGTGACTTCTGCTGGTTGGAATTAGTGTTAAATTCACATATAGATTTAATTGCATTTTTTTTTTTTTTACAGATATTTCAGATATTTTCCTGTGGTTTGTGTGAGTGGATGTGTATTTGAGAAAGAGATGAACAACTTATGTAATATTTTGTCTTATACATTTTTTAGCACAAATTTAAACAATTTAGTGACCACTAGAAATCTTACCCAAAACACACACACAATTTTTTTACAAATATTTGATTTAAGACATGAAAAAATTAGCTTGAAGAAAATCCTGTTGACACTTTACACATACAGGTGCAAAGCAGAATTATATATAAAAAAATCAATATTGTCTGTTTATGTGCTCTAGGGTTCGTTTGGGGATTAATAATGTATATAATGGAGCTTTAAAACCTGGTCAGGTTTAAAAACGTGACCCAGTCATGCATGTTATTGAAAACTCTGATTTGTGCCATTTTAACCCCTTTCACACTAAACAGGAATTTTCAAAGCAGGTGATTTCATAAAATCTGTTTAATTGGAAGTGGCATTTACCCTGATGACATTTTAACCGAAGACAGACACTCTGAAATGCATTACACGTGGTTAAACTCACATCTGGCTTTACTGGCTTCAATGCATCCCCCAAAACAAGCTTGACATACAAATACACTCACTCATATTCTTGCTGCTTTGGATTTGTTTGGTTTAGATGGTCTCCTGAACATGAAAGGGCAAATGAAACATTAAAGATATGCATCTCTCTTAACTGACTCTTAGCGTGGAAGCTTTCTTTGAGATTGTCATTTTTAATCTGTCCAAACTAACACAAAGCATATTTTTCCAAGGACGTTTTTTTATGCAGATGATGCATTTATAGATTTAAAGTAAATGGAACATGAACAAATAAATGTTGCAGGTATGAACTGTTACATTTTTCTTTTATATATTTTATACGGAGTCAAGCAGCAGTACAAAAACAATGCTTCATTCCTTCAATCTCTGCAGTCTGTTTACTAAAAATAGGTTTTCATGCTATGATGCATCTGTGTCAAATTGAGTGTTGCTTTCGTAACCATAAAACAGCAATTGATATTGTAGTTGGTTACAGTACTGTCACCAACTTACATTAAGTAACTTATCTAATGTACAATTAAAACCAGTTGAAAATATCTCCCCTAAAGGAATATGCTGAAAACACATACTTGTTCATGGGAACGACTCTAGAAAGCTCCACCCAGCCACTCAGGTTGTCTTGCAGCTTTAGTGAAACAATGGGTTCATTATGATTTGACTTTTTTGGTCACAGAAAAATTCACTCAAATTGCCTCCATATGTTCCACAGCAGCTCTCTTGGGGAAGAGCCGGGAAGTGCAATACCGGTGACTGAACATAAACAACAGACGAGGCCCCTCTGATATTCTCCACATGGCAAACTTCTTTTTCACACAGTGCTGTTATATCGCAGTGGTGCAATATCACCAGTGTTTGACACAATTTTGAATTCAATGTAATTAATTTGACGAAGGTGCAACAAAATAACAAACCGGAGTACTTGCTGACAAAGACACGTGTTTTTACATGCTCCCATTTAAAGTGAACATTTTAAATAATAGATAGTATACCGAATTAGTCTTGGCTACAAACAAGCTTCTGAACATTCCCACCATTATTTCTCAGAAAAGAGACAGATTACTGAACACACATTGACCTTTTGAGACAACATGCACCAGTGGGGATCACCGATTGAACATTTTAACAATTTATTATGAATTTTATTATACGTTGTGCATTTATGTGTGTTTGTGTGATTTTCTCCACTTTTGGAGGCGTAGTGACACCTCAATCTGGGTGGCGAGTCTCAGTTGCCTCCACGTCTGAGACCGTCAATCCACTCATCTTATCACGTGGCTTGTTGAGTGCATTACCACGTAGACGGAGCACATGTGGAGTCTTCACACTATACTCTACGGCATCCACGCACAACTCACCACGTGCCCCACAGAGAGCGAGAACTACATTAGAGCGACTACGAGGAGGTTACCCCATGTGACTCTACCGTCCCTAGCAATCAGGCCAATTTGGTTGCATAGGAGACCTGGATGGAGTCACTCAGCACACGCTGGATTTTAACTCACAACACCAGGGGTGACGGTCAGTGTCTTTACCACTGAGCTACCCAGGCCCCCAAAACCTACAAAGTTTAATATTAAAGGTGCAATATGTAACAATTTTCATGTAATATTGCCTTTATTTTGCCAATGTGTGCACGGCTTGTAACGCAACTTAAAAAATGAGCCCTTCCCAAAAATGAGCCCTTCTCTGACTTCCTAGGTTGCCTATTAAAGCCTGTAGACTGCTTTTCATGGGAAGGGAGCGGGTCACTTTTGCCGGGAAAATCCAAAGGATGTGACGTTTGTGCGTGCGCCTGAGAGCCTTGCCTCAGACAGTAATAGCTTCTCTTCCGCTATTCAACAGTGACAACAAACAGCAACACTAGGTAACGTTATCTTAGAGATGGAATCCAGCAAATGTCCGGCTCCCAGCACAACACCGACTCTTACACTAACTCTGAGTAAGCCAAAAAAAAAAATTGTATCTACTGAATCCCGTCTGGCTAAGTGGGAACGTGATCATGGTTGAATGAAAACTAGAGTGAACATCGGCAGGGCATTTGATTCCTGGAGGGACCTTTGTTTGGATTTAGGGATCAAAACAGAGCCTGAATTATTATTTATAATGTAGTCTATTTTATAAACAACTACTATAATCCACCAAATTTAGCTAGCAGCTATTGATAAAGCTGGCTAGCTAGCTAACGCCGACATAGGCTATCGTATAAATGCAGTCAATATATCATGCAAAAAAAAAAAAAGTGATTACTTCAAACTACAGTCTTGCAAAGTCAGACCTGTATCCACACTTGGTTTTAGCCCTGTTCCAGCACTGGAGAGTCAAATATAATATACGGTCACAAAGTTTGTAGTAAAACATTCATAACTGTGTAATTTTAATTTTGCCATCTCATCTGTCAGCATGATGCCGGTGAATCCCGTTCAGACTCTTTGTACGTTATGTCGTTATTTTGGCCGATGTTCACATCCCAATGGAGTGTGAGCATGAGCACGAGCTCGGGCAACAGGCAGCTGGCTGCAGTTCACTTAATGGCCACAGGTGTCATTAATAACAAGGGTTTCTGAATCTTACATACTGCACCTTTAAACTCGAGTATTTATCTTGTTTGTCAACTAGGGGGCAGTAACATTCTCACAGTGAAATCGAAAATTGCTGAACTCAGCCTGTGATTACCGAAATTTGAAACACAGCTTTTTGAAACACAAAGCTGTAACTGTTGTTGGTCATATGGGCATGTATGAGCTCCATTTTTCAGGTGTAATATCCACGGAGGGGCGCCAAAAGTGAGTTATGAACTGAGATGTTTATAGATGTACAGGCTGTAATAAAGTGAAGAGGAATGCATATTTTATAAACTGTAAATGTTTGTATACCAAAATTGAACCTATTCATTAAGAAATTGAACAGTTCTTTAAAATTTCTAACAGCTGAAATCTGCCCCATGTGACACTTATAGGGAGTGAATTTAAACATAGCTTCAGACAAAATTTCACTTTCATGATCTGATGCGCATTCACTCACTACTACTTACAGATTGGCAGTCAATTTCAGTTTAATTTAAATTATCCAAACGTGTTGATGTCAGAGCATCCAAGCTGATCACAGAGAGCTTGTGTAAATCAAATAATTTATGTTGAAAGACTTGAGCTACTCACCACAGACAATAACACTGAATGTCTTGAGTATGGTCCTCTGCTACTGTTGACTTTTACGGCGTAAACTCCAATGTGTATAATTGCGATGTTTGTGAAGGTGAGAGATCCAGTCTGATGGTGCATCTGCAGTCTTTCTCTGAATCTCCCATCAGTAGCTTCAAATAATGCAATCTTATTGGCCGCTCTACTGAATATAGCTAAGAGAGTGTTTTCAGCCCCAAACATCCACAGTAGCAGATCATCTATCTGTATTTCAGTAACATCGGTGTGTAGAGCGACAGAATCTCCCTCAACCACTGACACTGTGTTCATTGCAAACTAACTCTAAACACACATGAAGAAAAGAAAAATTGTTTTTCCATATACAGATTAAAGTTATAAAACTCTGTCAGTAACACTTCATATTATAATTTCTACAATAACTTCCTCTGCAACTCTATGGTACTAAAGGCTGTGTATTGTGAAAAGCACCATACTAATATAAATGACTTGAAACTAAACAGTGTTTCATGTTTGCTCCTTCCCTACCCAAATAACACTAATTTCTGATGCTCTTATTGTGAAAAATATGCTAAAGCATCAAGCAAAGTTGCAAATATGTCAAACGCTAGCTATAAACATGATTGGTGATAAGACAAAAACTCAATTCATTTCTCCTCTGGTGTAAAAAAAATAAATAAATAGATAACATCAATCCTCAAGTTTACAATATGTTTATTTCCACTGGAGAGAAGTCTTAAAATGGTTTATGCAGGCCTGCAGTGCCTTCTTCTGTCCAAACTACTTTATATGACCGAGGGTAATTGCTGTATGATCCCCAATTTCAGTCATAAATTCAACACAAAAAAATTGGCTTTCACCCAAAAATTTAAATTCTCTTCTCATTTAAGTGAAAGTGGAGATTTAAAGTAAAAAAAGGACTTAAATATTGATCTGTTTCATATAATTTCTAAAGACGTTTTAACCACTGGATTACTTTGATGCTGCCTTTGTGCTTTTTGGACCTTCAAAGTCCTGGTCACCATTCACTTATACTCTTCTAAAAATCTTCATTTGTGTTTTGTAGAGGAAAAACAGTGGGTGAGTATGGTATGCATGAAGAATGTGAATCGCCAAAAACTGATTTGTCTCTCACCCACACCTACCATATACAGTGCATCCGGAAAGTATTCACAGCACTTCACATTTTCCACATTTTATGTTACAGCCTTCATTACTATACTCAAATTCATTTTCCTCAAAATTCTACAAACAATACCCCATAATGACAACATTAAATCTTTGCAAATTTATTAAAAATAAAAAACAAAAATCACATGTACATAAGTATTCACAGACTTTGCTCAAAACTTTGTTGAAGCACCTTTGACACCAATTACAGCTTCAAGTCTTTTGTGTATGCTGCTACAAGCTTGGCACACCTATTTTTGGGCAGTTTCACCCATTCTTCTTTGCAGGACCTCTCAAGCTCCATCAGGTTGGATGGGGAACGTCGGTGCACAGCCATTTTCAGATCTCTCCAGAGATGTTCAATCGGGTTCAAGTCTGGGCTCTGGCTGGGCCACTAAAGGACATTCACAGAGTTGTCCCGTAGCCACTCCTTTGTTTTGTCCTGGTGGTTCCAAACTTCTTCCATGTACGGATAATGGACGCCGCTGTGCTCATTGGGACCTTCAATGCTGCAGAAATGTTTCTGTACCCTTCCCCAGATCTGTGCCTCGATACAATCCTGTCTCGGAGGTCTACAGACAATTCCTTGGACTTCATGGCTTGGTTTGTGCTCTGACATGCACTGTAAACTGTGGGACCTTATATAGACAGGTGTGTGCCTTTCCAAATCATGTCCAATCAACTGAATGTACCACAGACGGACTCCAGTCAAGTTGTAGAAACATCTCAAGGATGATCAGTGGAAACACTGAGCTCAATTTTGAGTGTCATGGCAAAGGCTGTGAATACTTATGTACATGTGATTTTTTATACATTTGCAAAGATTTCACATTGTCATTATGGGGTATTGTTTGTAGAATTTTGAGGAAAATAATGAATTTTATCCATTTTGGAATAAGGCTTTAACATAACAAAATGTGTAAAAAGTGAAGAGCTGTGAATACTTACCAGATGCGCTGTAGCTTCTGCAGACATTGATATAACCACTGGAGTCTTACAGATTACTTTTATGCTGACTTTGTCAAATTTGACCTGCAAAGTTTTACGCATTCACTTGCATTGTATGGACTTACAGATCTGAGATATTCTTCTTAAAATCTTAATTTGAGTTCAGCAGATGAAAGTAAGTCATACACATCTGGGATGGCATGAGGGTGAGTAAATGAGCAAATCTTAATTTTGGGGTGAACTTCCTAAAAATACAAATTATTACACATTTAAAACTATGATAAACAAAGATTAATAGTTTTTTGGTTAAAGAAGGGACTTCATACTTCTGTGTGATCACAGCCTAGTAACAGTAATGTATGTAGGTGACAAAAGCAGCCAGAAGCATCCACACTTTGAACACTTTGACCAGGAGAACATTGTGCAAATCTTCTCCATATAATTTTAAATATTGCAACCAACAAAAGAAACAACACATGTCCATATAAATCAACAGCTTACTATAAGGACACATTAAAAATATGACTTAAATTCAGAAATACATTTTAACCACCTTTATTAACTTTGTTGTGCAAGCAGAATCCCATGCATTTTGTGCTGTAGTCATATTTACCCTCTATGCCTGAAGAAATACCCACATTTCCAACAGTAATTTATGTTCTAACTGTACCTGCATGCTGTCTTTACATGACATATTTGTACTGCTGTCAATTTGTTATATGCATTTAAGTTAGTCTTCGATCTGACATGGGGTTTATTACCCTCATCCGCTGGAAAGCCTCTGTTGTGTTCTCTAAACTTAGACAGAAAACTGGATACACAGGAGCTTGGAGGTTACAATAAAACGTATAAAGATGCTTCATTCTAATGGCATCATAGAAAGACAAGAAACCAGTTTCAACATCCAGAAAAACGCCCACTCGGGTGGGGAGGCCAGTGACAGAGTCTGAGAAGCTGAACTGAAGCCAGTCATGCTGGGCACAGAACTGCCTGCGGTTCCTGCTGTAGTGTAAGCTCCAGGACAGATCATTCCTGCCAAGAGCACAAAAGAGACCTGAGCCCTGCTGACAACTGTAAGACACTCCAACTGCCCAAGAGTGGACAGAAGCAACATCCACCTCCCAGTGGTGGACACCACAAGAGAATGAAGCTTCACCCATCACACAGTAAAGTTCTTCAGAACAAAGTCCACCATTCTCTGTCAGCCACACTGTGTTGCGCTCAGGGTTCAACTTGAGCCTGTGGTGTGCCGATGCAGAGTTCAACACAATATTATCTCCTGGAAGTTAAACAAGGACACACCTTAATGAAAAACTTTCTAGAAGCAGCATGAATACAGAAAGCATTTATGATTATGAATGTAATCTTGGTTCTCTGAAAGGAGGAACGAGATGCTGCATCAGTAACTGACGCTATGCAAAACTTCTCACAGGAGTGACGATCACTGAAGCCCTCTGGAATCAAGCCAATCTTTTGGCAGATGGTGCATGTTAATGATGTGCACATTAATGCAGGACAGACAGATGTTAAGACACCTCTCTGTCCCTTAACAGCCAGATATTAGTTGAGCTGCAAGCATATACAACTTTGCATTCCCTCCTTTTAGGGAACCAAAGTTACGTTCATAACAAGCATGTTCCCTTTCAAGTCGGTCACTACAACGCTGCATCAGTAGCTTATGCAATGGAAATTGTTCACCGTCACGCCGTTCTACTGATTCACTCAAAGGCAATGCCTACCAGCTGATAGGGTAGTTAAGAGGCATTGACAAAGTCTCCCCTTCCAATTGAAAAATAGATAGGGAGAGAGGAAAAACTATATAACCATTTAGAAGGCATAACAATGTCTCTAGCCATTACGGGTAGTGGTAGAAAGACAGTGAGGAGACGGCTAAACCGGACTCCAAAGAAGACAAAGTGCTGATCTGATAGCCTAAATTTACTTGTGTTGTCAATACGCATGCATAGTGTCCTCACAGGGCAGATCATGTACAGTCTATGTGCCTCATCTGACTCAAATGGAGGAGGAGGAGAGAACACTTGCCAGGTAAGAACCTGAGCACTGGAGGAAGTGGCCAAAACCTTCCCTAGGGTTGGAAATGGCTTTCGACGTAACCAGTCCAAACTCTAAGCAAGAGACTTCGATAGGTAAGACCTGAAGTTAAAGGACACATTTGAATGAATCCAAAGTACGCAGCAGCACGGTCTTCAGAGAGCGTATGCACCTGCTTACCACCTCAGATGGCTTGAATGTGGAACCCATAAGGGCATTTAATACCAGTGCTAAGTCCCAGACAACTTGCAGCAACTTACTGATCAAAGGGTTTTTGCCCACTGACAAATCACACAAAGAGTCCTGGCCTGTTACTATGGCTTTAAGTGTGGATGGAGAGAGCCATGCATCCAAACGCTCTTGTTAAAGTGGAGCACCATCAGCACTGGGCAACGCACTGGGTCCTTACTGAGGGAGGAACACCACTCAGCAAAAACGTACAATTTTAGGGCATCTAGTCGCTTTGTTGAGAGTACACTGGCCTGTAGTAAAGTGTCGAGCACATGCTACATTGATCCATGCGTGTCAAACTAAATTGGCCAAACGGGAAGTTTCCACAGGTCTGGCCAGATCGTGCCTCAAGCTTGTTAGAGCAGATTACTTCTCAGTGGAGTTCTAGTTCTGAGTAACCATCTTGAACGGAGACTTGCGAGTGTACAGCTCAAGCACCTCAAGTCCCGTTTGGGCCACAGCCCACCGTCCTTCTTGGTGACCAGGGAATATCGGCAAGTGATTAGTTGTTGTAACTTGGACACCTCTCCTCTCCAGGTGATCTTGAAGGATCTGCCTGTGAGGAAAGACTCAAACCATCCAAGTGCAGTTCTTGTGATGCCCAGGTTGGAGAGTTTGGACTGGAGAATTGATTCACTGTGTCAAAAGCAGCAGATAGGTCAAGGAAGACCTAAGAAGAAAGGTTATTTGAAGTTGGCTCTCGCTACTCGCAGGGTTTCCACTACTGAGCAGCTTCAGCTTTCAGAATGTTGTTCAGGTGTGCAAATCCAAACGATCTTGCGATAAGTCCTTCAGATCACAAGAGATGTTATCGCAACCCTGAAGAGAAACATTCTAATGAAATAGCAATGTGCTCCAGTTTATATGCCCACAATGATGTGCGCATCAGGGGCAGAGCATCAAGCACCACCTGCCAATAGAGATCGTCACTCCTTGGAGGACTTTCCCATAGCGTCAACTACTGTGACAGCATCAAAGTGACCTACTTGAAAGGGAACCAGTCTTAAACTAAATTGTGACTATCAGTATTAAAGGAATAGTTCACCCAAAATGTTTAATTCTCTCATTATTTACTCACCCTCATGCCATCCCAGTTGTGTATGACTTACTTTCATCTGCTGAACACAAATGAAGATTTAAAAAAAAAAATTCTCAGCTCTTTTGGTCCATACAATGCAAGTAAATGCCAAAATGTTGAAGCTCCAAAATGCACGCAAGTTAGCATAAAAGTAATCTATAAGACTCCAGTTTAAATCAATATCTTCAGAAGCGGTATTATAGGTGTGGTTGAGAAACAAATCACTTTTACAATCTTCTTCTTGTGTTTTCGGTGATTCACATTATTCATGCATATCGCCCCCTACAGGGCAGGGAGAATAATTACAAGCACAACTTTACTTAAATATTGATATGTTTCTCACCCACACATATCATATAAATTCTGAAAATATGGATTAAAACACTGGAGTCGTATGGATCACTTTTATGATGCCTTTGTGCTTTTTGAAGCGTCAACATTTTGGCACCCATTCACTTGCATTGTGAGGACCTACAGAGCTGAAATATTCTTCTAAAAATCACAATTTGTGTTCTGATGAAAGAAAGAAAGTCACACACATCTGAAATGGCATAGGGGTGAGTAAATGATGAGAGAATTTTCATTTTTTTGGTGAACCATTCCTTTAAAATAAAAAATAAAATAAAAAAGGAGGATCCTACCAGAAAATGTCTTGCGGATGGACTGGAACATTGAGGAGATTTTTGACATAGCTGTAGGTATTGCATTATTCCACTCAATTGCCTCAGAGATCTGATTTGCACAAGCTTGTTTATCAAACAAATCAGTCCTTCCAGGAAAAAACACACAAACACACACAAAAATAGGAACTATCAAACTGAACAAAGCGTAAACATTGAAAATAGCAAGTGATTTATGAATGTTAAACAGTAGCTTACCAGTCTGTATTTTTTATAGTCTGTAAAAGGAAAAAATAAATGTACGTTCAGTTCGGCTTTAAATCAACAAGTAACAAAATGCAGCATTAAATGTAACAAAAAATGTAATTAATTATTAGTCTATGATAACATCCATCCATCCATCCATCATCAACCGCTTATCTTGTGTACAGGGTCACGGCTATGATAACATATCATTTAAAAAAAATTAAATTTGTATTGAGTCTACAAGTAATGTCAGTCATCGCACTTTTCCTCCCACTGCATTACTACTGTGAGTCTTTGTCCATGTATTCATAGCAAAAATAAAACACCAGCATTATCTGCTCACCTGCAGTACCATCAAAGGGTCATGAAAGCTTCTGGCCTGAATCAGAGCTTCCTGCGCCTGCAGTAGTCTACTTCTCAACCTGTCCAGTCTCTCTGCTTTCTGTCTCGTGCTCCGGCCGTCCTGCACCAAATCCACCGAGAAACGCTTCTGCTGAGCTTTCTCTTCAAAGTCCAAGAACAGTCGGATCCTGTTCAAGACCACTGTGCACTCTCGCTGCTCGTTCTCAAGAACCTCCTGCGTGGAAACAATCACTGAGGCATTCAAGAAAATAAAAATCAATATTTTACGTCAACATAACTTACCTTAGTGGTCGATGAATTCTCCTCAAGCTTAGAAAGTCCAGCTTGAACTTCAGACAAATTTGCTTTGATGTTGTCCAGTTTAACTCGGCAGTCCTCCTGTGTAAATGACATTTTTGAAAGGTGATCTGTAAACTGACTAAGATCCAACTTTCCGAGTTGAATTCCGGTGAATAACAATACAATATATGATCAAATGCTACCCAATTATGCTACCTTTCATTAAATCCAAGACTTTTATGTCTTGGCATACGGTCTGTGTCTAAATGCTTATATTGTAGCTTGTGGGAGGAGAATACATTTCACTGGCATCCCAAATAATTCAGCATATGACTAATGAAGTATGAGCTTGAACTTGTCTTGACATGTCTAAAGGGCTTCATCAACAACTGCTCAACGTGAGAAAAATCAATGGATATGAACTACATTATACTGTCAATGAGAGGGTTTTAGAGGAACATTAGAGTGACCTTAAAAGTGTCCAGTGAATCGGACAGTTTGACCACATTGTGTCCCTGCAGATGTTTGGCCTCTGATGGTAACATACAGTACACACACAGAGCTGTGCCATCAGTCCTGCAGAATAGCTCCAGCTCTTTCCCATGTTCCTTACACAGTCTACTGGAGTTGGCCACTGGATTCACCAGCACATGCTGTCGTAGTGTGTTATTCTCCAGATGTGGCATCACATGTAAAGTGCAGTAATACTCTTCACAGTTCACACACATTTTCTCCGCAGTCAGTTTCTGTTCACCTTTGCACACACTGCACTCGATGCCTGTGTCTCTTTTACTGTGGTACTTCTCAATGATGTTGTTGAGCACCGTGTTTTTCTTCAGCTCCACTCTGGAGTCACACGGAGACAGACACAGAGGGCATGTGTAATAGCGAGTCAGGACGCGCTCTTCATCTTCATCATCGTCACTCTCTCTCAAAGATCTCTTCAGCTTATTCACACACTGCTCACAGTAATTATGACCACAGGGTAAAGTCACCGGTTCAGAAAATATATCACGACACACTGCGCAGATCAACTCTTCATCCAGACTTAAAGAGCTCATGGTAACTGAATAACAGGATCAACTCAAATGAGCCACTCACAACAGAAGACGACACACGTCTCAAACACATTAAACTGTTTCCTGAATTTCAGCTGTTCTGGGCGGGGTTTAGAGGACCTTTTAATATATCACTTAAGAGAAGTCAAAAATCACGCTTCCATTTTGTTTTCTCATTGAGTATTTACTGTAAAGTCATTGTCTGTCGGTGTTTCTCAGTGTCATTATTCAGCTATAAAGAACGGTCCAGACAACTGCTGCAACCCTTATCACGTGGTAACTGTTACTTTTCTCAGCGCTGACATTCATCACAGAAAGCGAAAATAAATGCTCGTCATTCGTTAGCATGAGATATTCAAAACAAAATGACATACGCATTATTATTGGTTATATGTTTAATGTGTTTTATAGTATTTTTAAATTATAATTTTGAAATGTATGATAAGAACTGTTGTGTTTGTATTTTTTAGTTGTTTTATTTTTGTCTCATTAATCTACCTGCATTAATATACAATCTGTAAGTCTCTTTTTTTCAGGAAAATTTAACTTGTGAATTTTTGACACACACAAGAAGCACTTTTGTTCTTTTTTATTAGTATTTTTTTATTAACAACAAAAAAAAAGTGTTACAATAATTAGAGTATACAAGAAAATACAACATAAATGTAACAAATAGATGCACACTAGGGGGGGCTTAAGGCAGATTTACATAAAAAAAAATATTGCAATTAAATTCAATATCAACTTTACATTTTACAAAGTAATGTTTCACTGGGTAAATTTTATGTATAATTTTGAATGATACCTCCTTAACCTTGTATGTAATTAAATATTGAATAGGTATAAGCCAAAGCTTTTCCCACACAATATTGTCTGTCAAACGATTCCAGTATGAGTAAATATAAGGCAGAGGCACATTGTTTCTTTAAAATAATGCTCTTATTGATCTGTTTTGTGAGTTAAGGGGAAAACAAATATTTCCTACATAAGAACTTACTATAGTAGCTGGGGACCATTGTTTAATGTTACTTCTTTTTCATACAGATTTCAGGAGATATTGCACCAAAAACTTTTGCACAGTCCTCTGGAGTTACAGGAATTTTATACTGTGCCAAAAACTCATTGTAAGTGAAAAGAAAACCATTTAAATTAAATAACTGATCCACCAATGTGATGCCTATTCCCATATACTGAACCTCATTTTCTAAGGGAATACCATAATAAGATGCTTCAGAACATTCCTTGATGGCTATAAGCTCACATTTAGCCAAATTTAAGCATACACCAGATTATTTCAGTAGCCACATCAACAATAGTGATACATTACATTGGACTTGATTTAATATGAGAAGAAAGAAGCTGACTCACTAATAGAAAGAGGTATGGAGAGACAGGACACCCCTGCCTAATTCCTCTAGTAATATCGAATCTAGGGGAAGTGCCATTTAGTAACTTAATAGAACAGTTGACGTTTATATAGAGGGTTTTAATTGCTGCAGAAAAAAAAAAATACCAAAATCAAATTTCTTAAGCGTGTCAAAGATGAACTGATGCTCCACTGAGTCGAATCCTTTATAAAAATCTAAAAATAGTATAAGCCCATTATTACTAATCAATTCTGAATAGTCCAGGACATCCAAATCTAATCTTATATTATTTGTTATATGCTGAATTTTCATAAATCCCGATTGTAATTCATCAATTACAGAATCCCAAACCATTTTCAATCCGTCAATTCAGAAATTGTAATAGGTTTATCACAAGTGCCCTTTTCAGGTTTATCAATAGGTTTAATTTGCAACGGATTCAAAAAGGCATCAGCTGTCACCTGAGAGTAACAAGAGGTATACAAATTCACTACAGTACTGAGATATTTCTGTATGGTCATCTGTCGTAACCCCATTAATGTTTAACTTCCAATTTTGTTCTTGTTGTGACAGTTCCAAGAGCCCCTGTAGCTACGTCATACGCTTCGCGACTTTCTTGCGTCACACAGTGCTGTAGCCAATGACAGCCGGCTTTTAAAAAGCACCAATGAAATCCCTCGAGTTTCACTGTGGTGGCCAAGTTCGGTAACCAAGTAACTTTTATTGTAACTTTTAATTTGTTGTTTAAATAATAAACAAGTCTTTGTTAACTCAAATTGTATGTTTTATTATGACATCATTTGTTAAGTGCAGACCATTTAAATATTGTGTGCAAATATGAGATGTATCTGGCAACCCTGGATTAATTGTAAACTAAAGCGCTTAGCAACAGTTGTTAGGCAGCTCAGCTCTGTTTTGAGAGGAACTGCGATATCAGGGTTTTTTATTTATTATTTATGAAGCTGTATGCATCGTGCAGGGTTCGCACAAGGGCCATGAAGTTTTTGAATTTGTCTTTTTCAAATTTAAGTCCTGGAAAATCCATGAAAATAGTCATTTTTACCAAGAGGTTTTTAAAAAGTTATTGAATTTTATATAATAGTAAAATTCGTTGCTTAAATAATTTAATAAATTGAATGCTGTGTTTTATCTCAGCAACATAAGACAACTCCCCTGAGAGATTAAACAATTCCTGTTTCCTTAAGTAACTGTAACAGAATCCCTGTTTACATTGTGAGCATATGTACCCTCAAAGGTCTGTGCACCATCATGTTGATGGCACCCTATTAAATTGGTTCTTTAATTTTATTAAGAATAAATGCAACCAAATTCAAAACAGTCAGAAAATAAGACGACACTCTTTTCACAATTGTGAATCTGGCTCATTCTTGTTGACCGTCAACCCACGAAGATGAGTACCAGCATAGCGTGGATCAGCCTCCAGACTCTGAGCTCCTGAGTGCTGGAGGTTTTACAACCCACACTAACCTTCCCTCAATGACGGTGGCATCATCATCATCTGACATGAGGTCTGTTGCTGTCTGCCACAGTGCTCTTTCTTCATCTGTTTCTATGACTGATGACCTGGTCTCCAGCAACTGCAAAATATAACAGTAATTTAACCACTGAAACAGATATTTACGTACATATTACACAGACAAAATAATAACTGAAATAAATTATTCTTGAAGAAGAGAGTTTTGTTCTGCGATATGTGATGCAATAAATGCTTAGAATAGAAGCTTAAGAACTATGGCTGGAGGCAAGATTTTCTGGAAACATTTACATTTCTGTTACTCACACAAAGATTCATCCCCCACAGAATCTACGCCCCTAGCTGATAGTGATGGTACATTGATTTTAAAGTTTTATTGTGAACACACAGTGATTATTTTATGTCTGTGTTTATTGTGGGATTCTGAATGGTTTTAAACTAGGGCTGTCGATTTAACACGTTAATTCAGTGCGATTAATTTGACAAAAAATTATGCGTTAAGAAAATTAACGCAATTAATCGCAATGCCCCGGATTGTAATAAGGAAGATTCCTGAGAAATGCAAGCTTGTAGTACCACCTGTTTACTCCAGAGGGCAGTAAGTGAAACTTCAGCTGTATTGGCAACGCTCTTGTGTAGAAAACAACCCACAACACAAACATGTGTTACGTTCTTGCGTTCAAAACATTTGAAGGAGCGCAAATCCGAACTAAAGGATCTTAAGATGTGTTTAAAGATTGAGTATTAAACTATATTAAACTTGACACAGTGACCTAAACATTTTATATTTATGATGCAACACAACCGAGATGCTACACAAGCACGTCTGATGCAGGTGTACATTGGCGTGTCCTTAAACAAGCCCTCATAATAATTCTCCAACTGATTGACAAATTCACTTGTGTAATGGATTGCTGTGAACTGTGTGTCAATGATTAACTTATGATCAATAATATGGTAGTAAACAATACATTTAATAGTACATAATACCGCTTTTTGTGTTGTCTTATCAATGATTAACTCTTCTGCCACAAGAATGTAATGCATTTTATTTATCTGAATATTTTTTATTTTATATATATATATACACATTTTAAATATTTAAAGATAACTACAGTATGTATAATTATTTCATCATTATAAATGTAATTATTGTTATATGAGGGGCTTTCTCAGCAAATATTTTTATATGCGATTAAATGTGATTAATCGCGATTAATTAATCGGGACACAATGTAATTAATTTCACTACAATTTTTAATCGATTGACAGCCCTATTTTAAACATAATGACAGGGTGTTTTGTATTTGTGTATAGACACAGAAGGGCAATGAGGCTGATGTGGATTCATTCAGTGGCTGCAGAACCACCAGTGCCAAAAGAACGAGAAGAAAGTCTTGATTTATATCAATGCTTGAAATATTTGCCAAGACACTGTCAGTCTAGAGATAGAAAGTTTCTGCTGAAGATGCAGGAGAAGAAGCTTTTCATCATGATGTTGCACTGTATTGCTGCTCTGATAGGACACACACAGCCCTTTACCACTGGTACCACATGATGCCACCATCTCAACCTGGGACCTCATTCTGTCCACCACCACTTAGGGCACAAACTTTACAGGAGTACCCACACTGTCACTTCTGCCAGCACATAGATGACACACGTGCATATACTGCGCTGTAACTGGCAGCAGTGAGTATAGTGTGTTATGACGTAACGGCGCTTATGTATTCAATAAGGAAGCTGAAGATCCCGGTAGTTCCCCTTTACTTCAAGAGCACTAATACATAGATTCGTTCACAACTGAACACTTTGCCATCGCATGTTTAATCAAAACTGGTCTTTTTTATTGTTAGAGTTTCCCCCACTTTGTGGCGAAATTCATACTTGCATTTTCGGAAGTAACCTCAAATCCGAGGATGGATAGTGCTCACCTAACTGAGGACGAAATGGCTGAAATAAAGAAGGAAGTGAGTATCGTGTGTATTAAAGTGCGGTAAAGCAGCTGCAAACATGTCCGTGAGTTTGGCAGATAAACAGATTGAGAGAGTGGTTGTTTTTTATTTGGGAGTGTACATGAGCTACACGGATGTGTGTACAAGACTGCTGTAAAGAATGCGCTCATTATGCCAAAAATGATGTTTAAAGGGCACATTTAAACCTGCGGTTGATACATTAAAAAGGAGAATCTGTCCGCTGCCCGCGCGCGGCTGTCTGTCAACCAATGAAAAAACTTGAAGGTGGCACTCTGCCAATGGTGACTTTGGGATGGTACTTACTGTTGGTACAAACATTGGCTAATGATGAAAGTGTTTGTGGAGACATGGATTGAACTGCAACATTATTATGATAGCTCATGCCCAATGACAATTATCCATGATTTCACTACCCTAACCAAAGATTACCCTTGGTATCTGTAGAAAAACCACGTACCACAAAACCATACTACAGTCAAATAATACAGTATTGTACTACTGATTTTACTGAACATTACAAAATACAGTAAAATCATGGTTACTATATGGATACTACATTATTACTGTAGTCAAACAATGGTTAATTGTATAAAAAAAACAATGGTTTCCACCAAACAAACCACAGTCATGACTACTAAAACATTGCTATAGTAAAACCATGTTTAATTTCATAAGGTGCTTAGGGTTAGGTATCTAAACAAAACCTTCAACCCTCAAGTTTTTTTTCCCTCCCCTTTTCTCCCCAATTTGGAATGCCCAATGCCCAATCCCCGTTCTAGGTCTTCATGGTGGCGTAGTGACTCGCCTCAATCCAGGTGGCGGAGGACTTTGCCTTCGCATCTGAGACCTACAATCTCTGCGTCTTATCACGTGGCTTGTTGAGTGCATTACCGCGGAGACCTAGCACATGTAGAGAGACCCACGCTATTCTCTGTGGCATCCACGCACAACTCACCACGCACCCCACTGAGAGCAACCACGAGGAGTTTACCCCATGTGACTCTACCCTCCCTAAAAACAGGGCCAATTTGGTTGATTAGCAGACCTGGCTGGAGACTCTCAGCACATTCAAACTTGTGACTCCAGGTTTGGTAGTCAGCGTCTTTACTTGCTGAGCTACCCAGGCCTCATCAACCCTCAAGTTTAAAGTAACTCATCCTGCACGGTTTGTGCTCTGGACATGAATGATATCTTATATTATCTGTTTTTTTGAGTATATGTCTATTACTTTTCTAAACTAACAAACTTATGATTTACGACTCAGTCTTACGGCAGACAAAGGTAGAAAAAAAAGTGTAGTAGAAATACACTGAATGGGACCTCAGTGTACCCTCTGACCCATGCCAAATTTAGAACCTAGATACTGTATCTTAGAGACATCTTTCCTGAACACCTTAATAATGATAGACCGAAATATTGGCCAGGGCGATTAATCGGATGGCATGTCCATTTTGTGATTATCAGCAATGGCTGATTATGGTGTTTGCTTGGCCCATTAACAAGAGTGTTCACTTTCCCTTGTGTCAGTTCCAAAATCTACGAATATATGTGTCATGAATATAGTCGGCACTTTCTTATTTCACTTTCTTTTTCTTTTAGAGTTTATGCAAATGTTAGTAAATGTTGCATAAAATAAGGATTTGTTTCACTTTAAAAATTTTGTTTACATCTGATTTTCAGTTTATTTCATCATGTGGCTCAGGCGGTAGAACAGGTCGGCCGCTAATCGCAGGGTTGGCAGTTCGATTCCCGGCCCACACGACACCGAAGTGTCCTTGGGCAAGACAATGAACACCAAGTTGCTCCCAATGCAGGCTAGCGCCTTGCATGGCAGCTTTGCCACCATTGGTGTATGAGTGTGTGTGAATGGGTGAATGGGACATAGTGTAAAACACTTTGGTAACCACTAAGGTTAAAAAAGGAGCTATATAAATGCACACCATTTACATCATCATTTTCTGTATATCGACCATCCTGCTCTCTAGAAATCAACATTAGCATCTGCCATTGAAAAACCCATTTCGGTCGACCACTACAACTTACCTTAGCATGACCTGACAACACCCTAGCACCACTCACAATTTCTTCAGATAATGTCAAAATGTGACTTAATTTTAAGTGACTTAATTACATTTCATGCCGCTAGTGTTGTTAAAGTATGATTACTTTATGAAATATTAGCTGTAGATAAATGCACATACTGTTTTAAGTTGTCTGCAGGTATTTCACCTCTGTTTTTCTTTGCCATTGTAGGCCATAGAGAGGTTGCGGCCATACCTTGTTGATAAGATAATTGCTGAGCGACACTTCGATTACTTGCGTTCTAAGAAAATCCTGACCAGAGAAGACACAGAGGAGATCAGCTGCAGGACCACAAGAGGGAGACGCACCAGCAAGCTGCTTGACATACTTGCAGAAAACCCCCGTGGTTTAGACATGCTCATTGAGTCCATTAAATGGGGCAGAACACTTAACTTCATCATAGCAAAGATCACAGATGAAGTGCAGCGTGTGAAAAATGAACGACTGGAGGCTCTAAAAGGTAAAGAAGAACATATATACAAATCCATAAAAATAAAAGTGTAATTTATGATTTTTGGGTGCAATATGACATGGATGTTTTTCATGAGATTCAAATCATGTTATTTGACATCGGTCTATTGACTTCCCTTACATCAGTGTTTCTTGTTATTCCACTCATCACGTAAGGGCTCCTGAAAAGTTATATGGTATTTTTATGTATTGTAGCAGGGTCCTCGGCCAGCTCAGGATACTCCTGCACAAAGGGAGCCACCAATGACCTCTCCAAGATGGACTACAACTATGACAAGTATTCCACTATCTGTTATCACCCTGATGGGGAAAGAAGTCCGTCCACCTCTGTCGCTACAGAATCCTTTAACCTGCGCTACGGATCAGGTAAAGTGAATGAAGATCTGTCCCCCTGTGGAGGTACTGGCAGCATGAATGTGTCAACCACAACATCATCAAGCTTGCCCAAACCTGGTGACCATGGAGCTCCAGCACTTCCCGAGGAGCTGGAGCAGGAGGTCCAGGACAACGATGCCGGTGTTTGCGGGAGCACAGGAAGCAGTGGAGATGCCAATTTCCAGCCGCTGCGCTCACGTTCTTTGTCTCCACAAATACCATAGATTTATTCCACTAACAGTCTGTTTATATATTTAAATGTCATAAGTGAAAACAATGTCATGGTGTTTGTGACAATGTTAATATACTGTCAGACTTGGGAAGAAGGGTTCCTTCAAGATCGTTGAAATTACATGTAAAATGGTAACAGCTGGTTGTTAATTAACTACTTAATAGAAATGGGTATTTTTGTCATTTTGTTTGCTCGAGTACAGAACAGAGAAATCTACTGAAAACTCTGGTGCGAAATCACGAAGCAGTTGCACCACTCTGTGCTATTTGTATGATAAGATGAATTTAATCTTAAAGAAATGTTTGTGTACATTATAATTTGATCAAGGCAGCATTAATTTATCAAACAATGAAGAAGAGCGTTAAAACCTGGCACATGTCCAGATGTGCTGTGTAGTCAAGCGCACTTCCAGCATGTTAAAGAGATGATTCAGGTGTCTGGATCACCATAGTGCAATGGTGCTGTTCAGTCCTGGCAGAGTGTGTCTGATGCACACAAATAAGCAATGCTTTTTAACAGGTGCAATTCGTTATTTGTAACACTCACACTCCCAGTTGTCCCAGTTGAGCACTCTTTTTACATTTTTGTCAGACAGATGTTTTTGGCCACGTATTGCTACATGGTTCAAGTGCCTTGCACTTGTAAACAAACTTTTCAAAACCCATCTTCAGGCACTGTTCATTTCAGAATGCTGTTGCTGCCCTGACTGAAAGTCATCATGTTGTGTTATAATGTAAATTGCTGGCTGGCCAAATGGAAGACCTCAAATTGATGACGTAAATAATCCCAAAATTAAATGTTAAAAATGTTACGTGCCTTTTTGGCACTTGCATATAGTTGTTACTGCATTTCGATTGGTGTGAAATGTTTAAAATTGCAAAAAAATAAGATTGATTCTTTTTAAAAAAAATGTCTCCCCTTTTTCTCCCCAATATGGAATGCCCAATTCCCAATGCGTTCTAGGCCCTTGTGGTGGCAAAGTGACTCAATCCGGGTGACGGTGGACAAATCTCAGTTGCCTCCGCATCTGAGACCATCAATCCACGCATTATATCACGTGGCCTGTTGAGCGTGCTATTCTCCGCGGCATCCATGCACAACTCACTACCACATTATAGCAACCACGAGGACATGCGTTACCCCATGTGACTCTACCGAGCATCCGGCCAATTTGGTTGCATAGGAGTCCTGGCTGGAGTCACTCAGCATGCCCTGGATTGTAACTCGCGACTCCAGGGGTTGTAGTCAGCGTCAATACTCACTGAGCTCCCCAGGCCCCCTAGATTGATAATGTCTAAGTAACGTGGTATGTGTGCTCACCCCTATTATTTAACGACTGGTTAATTGTAGAACCAATCCAGGATCATCTGAGGTATGGATGTGGTGGTGGCGTAGTGGCTAGAGCACAGGGCTGCTAATCAGAAGGTCACTGGTTCGAACCCCACGGCCACCACCATTGTGCACTTGAGCAAGGGGGGATTGTCCCTGTAATAAGGGCTCTGTAAGTCGCTTTGGATAAAAGCGTCTGCCAAAATGCATAAATGTACAGTATGTTAGAGTTGCACAAAAGTATTATTCCTTTGAAGTTGGGTGCACACTGTACTATTTTTATGGTCCTTAACGATTGTTGCTCGTCAGACTGTAAGATATGATCCCAGTGAGATCTTTGGCACACCCTGCGACATTGTGTCAGACTGTATGATACACATTGTAGCCAAAACCTTTGTCCCAATCGATAGCGTTTAAGGCCCCTGCACACTTCCAACAAAATCGAAGAATGAACATAATGAGACATAATTTAGAACAAAATCTGGCCAAATATAGTTTTGTTTTTGTTGTTGTTGTTTTATTTATGTATTAATTTTTTAGGTGGTTCAGCAGAGCTCACCAGAGCGAACTTTCAGGAAATCTTTTTGCCAGCTGCTAAACACCTTCTTACTGCCAGACTTGGAAAAAAAAAAGACATTTTTACACTGTTCCTAAAAGTGGTTGTTAAATGTGTTTAGTTATCATACAATAAAGGCATAAAATCAGCTCTGATTCTATGGACTGTCATACTGTAAATTCTAATTGGTTGAATAAAACATACAAACTGATAGTCTTTAACAAAAAACAAGCAAGCATAATGATAAAGTAAAGTGGACTAGGATGTCCTAGTGCGGATGTCCTAGTGCGTTTTACAAGTAAAAGTTGCATTAAATCAAAATATTTCAGGAGTGTCCTTCAAAATGTGGTCTTAAAAAGTGTATTTAAACATTTAACTTAAGTGCAATGAAATCAGATTTGTGATTAAAGTATTATAAAAGAATGCATTTTTTTAAATCATTTTATAGCATATGGTATAAAGGGAAATTATAATTGACTCTAGTCAATTATCCACAAAACAAAGAGGTTGCGTGCTGCAGAATATGTACTGCATTCATGAATACCCCACTTCTCGGCAGTTAATAAAGTAAACTCTTTACGTATTCAGTATAATTTCATTCCAGGACATACTTCATACAAAAATGTGGTGTGTGACTTCTTCACACACTTCATTCATCAAGTATAATAAAATATAAATAAATCAGGGGAGTCAAACTCATTTTAGGTGAAGTACTGGATTGGACAAAATTTTACCAGAAAAAGTATGATTTTTAGTTGTTAAATTGGTAACACATTACAATAAGTTTCCATTTGTTAACATTAGCGAACAGCATTATTTAACATGAACTAACGATGAAGAATTCTTTTACAACAAATTTGGGACAGTATGATAAATGCTAAAAAAAACAACTCTCCAACTACACAATATATGATGTTTTTCCTTGTGAATTTCATAATTTTTAGAAAATGTACAGTCCTTTCAAATCAGATGATTGCAGCACGCTCCAAAAAAAAATCGTTTGCCACTGTGTAACATCACCATTTCTTTAAATAACACTTATTAAGCATTTAGGCACTTTCATCCAATATATTTTTATTTTCCCCCATTCATCCATTATGCAGGTCTTCAACTACACAATTGAACGGGGTCTTCGTTGCCATATTGTGTGCTTCATAATGCACCACACATTCTTAATTGGAGATGGTCAGGACTACAGGCAGGCCAATCTAGCACCCGCACTCTCTGCTTATTCGGTCAATATGTGGTTTGAAGTCGTTCGGGATATTCCGGGATGTCCCAGGAAAAGACGTTGCTGGATAGCAGTATATACTGCTCCAAATTTTTACACATCCGTCTGCATTAATGGTGTTATTACAGATGTGCGAGTTACCCATGCCATGGGCACGGACACACCCCTGGCCCATACAGACACTGGCTTTTGGACCTGACACTAATAACAGCTTTTTCCTCTTTGGCCCAGAGACCACAATGCTGTTTTTTTTTTCATTATTTGAAATGTGGACTCAACAGATCAAAGAATACAGATCCACTGTTCTAACTTCCATCTAAGACGAGACCGAGCAAAGAGAGTTCGGCGGTGTAACGTTTGCAGGAAGTCATTTTTTTTTTTTTTAAATCAGCAGATGAGTCCAATACAACACTGGGAAAACACAGGAACAAAACAAAACCAAAATTTGAGAACCAAAACAAACATCCATGTAAGGTAAAAAGGAACAACAACTGAACAAACACAAGGACATATATATGCTGGGGCAAATGAGCTGCAGCTGGGAACAATAATCAAAGATGATACGGAACAGGTGAGGGAGATCAAACAGGTGCATGATGGGAAATTAAATTTAACAGTCCAAACATAAAGGGAAGGTGAAAGGACAAACACTAGGCAAATCCTGACAGGCGGTGCATCTGGACAGTGATGATGTATGGCTTCTGCTTTGCATCGGTGTGTGGTGTTGACTAACAAAGGTTTATTAAAGTAATCCCAAGCCCATGTTCATGATATCCATTACAGATGATGTTTTATAAGACAGTGATGTCTGAGGGATCAAAGATCACGCACATTCAGAAATGGTTTTCGTCTTGCCCTTTACGCACCGAGATTTGACCAGATTCCTTGAATCTTTTAACTATATTGTGCACTGTAAAGGGTGAAATGCCTAAAATCCTTCCCATTTGTCTTTGGGGAACATTGTTCTGAAAGTTCTGGATTATTTGCTGAAGCATCTGTTGACAAGTCTTGAATGATCCTTGCTCTAGATGACTAGGCTGTTTTGGAGGCTCCCTATAAACTATGACACAATTGCTTCACCTGTTTAACATCTCTTGTTCCACATCGCCTTGTTATTTCAACTCCTCAAATAGCTGTTAGTCTTAAATTGCCCCTCTCTCAACTTTTTGCATGTTGCAATCATCTGATTTGAAATTACTGTACATGAAAATAACAATGAAATTCACAAGGTAAAACACCATATAATGTGTAGTTGTGGTGCTTTCAATATAGCAAGATTAATATATATGCAGTATTTAACCAGAGGCCTTTTGATTGCATACAGGGTCTACATATGAAATTGGAAATTATAGGGAATATTTATGAAACAACAATATGGTAGACCGAGTACTGTTGTAACACTTTTTTTCTATATTGCCCAAATACACCAGGATAAACAAGGCATTTGTCACATAAGATGCCTATATCTGTCTACCAACAAAATAAATGTACAAAATCTACATACATATATATATAGTTCCTATTTTCCATAACTAGTGTGTAAAGAAGCACATTTGTTACAGCTGTCCCCCACAGACCACCTTGGATGTTTCTCAGTGACCTTGCATCCTAGCATGTTGCAAAATATGTTCATTTTAAGGAGACAAATTGATAACTCTAACCAAGTAAGTAGGTTAGTCAGGAACAATGATTTATTCACAATAAAAGAGGAGGAAAAAAATGTCAAACTTACCTCCCAAAAAGTTTGTTCTCTAATAATTTACCGTCAGTGTGGACTACTTCCTTTAAATTTCCCATGCAGAGAGAGGATGCTAATGTGAATGTGTAACTGATAATGACTTGCATGAGAAAGGAACATTTCACAGTGTGACGACTGTACTCGATCGACCTTACATACTAAAACACAAAACAATCACATGTAACATATTTCAGATGTGTAAGTCGCTTTAAAGGCATTTGATGAATTAATTAATGTATTTCTTTAACCCAGAGGGGCACTTCAGCCCTAGTTGGCATTGGGTTTGGGCATTACAGCAGTCCGTAAGGGGCTGAGACATCAAGTAAATTAAGGCAGCATTATCTTGGCTTTTCATATTTTGCATTCGCAAGCACAATGACATAAGAGTGACAGATGATGAATGCATTGAATGTGGCACAACCTGCCCAGATAACACATGGAATGCTTGAACTTTTCAGTCTGCACACCATCTTATTAAAGGCATAGGGCGATGTACAAAATACAATAGATGTATCTGATTTAATCTTTGCCGCCACTGATAGATAACTCAGCAAAGAGCTCTGGTTTTACCAGTTTCAAAAATTGCAAGACAACAACTTCAGTTCCTCAATCATAGAAAGCCCTGTCTGTGTTAAGTGCCGAGTCAGTCTGATGTGACAGTGACTTGCACAGATGTCTGAGAAAGAGCCTCTTTTGACTAATGGTTCAGATAACCTGTTTGCAAGCCGCGAGACCTCTAAATCAGATGTGGACCCTACGATTGTGGAGAAATTCAGGAGGAAGCTTAAATATTTCTTCATGAGTCCATGTCAGAAGTACAGAGCGAGGGGTCGTAAGCCATGGAAACTGATACTGCAAATTCTCAAGATTGCTATCATTACCATTCAGGTATGAGAAAACAAATACTCCAGTAGTGCTTTCTGAATCTTAAATATAAGCTATTATAAATTTGCTAGGAACCATTTATTGTTTTACATCTTTTTTTTGAACATTATTAAAAAATAAGATTTAAATTGGAGCCAAATATGGGTTTTCAGCTTGATTCCAGACTAGAGAACATTTGTCATTTCCACTATGAAACTGTTTTATTCTCTAGTTCTTATATATAACTAATTCTTCAATGTACTGGTGCAGTTAAGAACCAAACAAACACACTTATATAAATAATCTATAATGTTAGATCAGGAACTTTGATAATCTCTATAGCCAACTCTGTAAACATACAGTGAAGGTGGCTTTTGATAAAAGAGGTTCTTTGCGACAACCTAAGAATGTTTTTTTTTAAAAGAGTCTTTTCTTATTCTGTAATTTAATGCAAACTTAAAAATAAATCGTTTCTTTTGTGCCATTTCTAACACAATACATTTTCACATTCCTCCAAGTTGAAAAGTATTAAAAGTTTAATGCAATTGCAAGAAATAATGCAATAAATAAGCAAAATTGGAAATGTGACCGTAAACGTAATTTTTATGGTGCATGTCAACACTAAAAACAAAGACAATGGAATTTTTTTGCTTCTTCACTTGAATGAATGCATTCAGGCTCAGTTACCAGGTTTCCCCATTGATTGATTGATTGATTGATTGATTGGTTGACTATTTTCTGATTTATTCAGGAATTTAATAGGTGCCAAAAATGTTAAATCTCAGTTTATCTGTTTAGATCTCTTATACACTGGCAGCCAGATGTTTGGAATAATGTACAGATTTTGCTCTTATGGAAAGAAATTGGTACTTTTATTCACCAAAGTGGAATTCAACTGATCACAATGTAGAGTCAGGACATTAATAACATGAAAAAACTTCTTAAACTACATCAAAGTGTTCTCATCAAAAAATCCTCCACGTGCAGCAATGACCGCTTTGCAGATCCTTGGCATTCCAGCTGTCAGTTTATCCAGATACTCAGGTGACCTTTCACCCCACACTTCCTGTAGCACTTGTCGGGCACTTCTCACACACCTTACAGTCTAGCTGATCCCACAAAAGCTCAATGAGGTTAAGATCCATAACACTCTTTTCCAATGATCTGTTGTCCAATGTCTGTTTCTTTGCCCATCGAACCTTTTCTTTTTGATTTTCTGTTTCAAAAGTGTCTTTTTCTTTGCAATTCTTCCCATAATGCACCCCTGAGACTTCTCTTTACTGTTGTACATGAAACTGGTGTTGAGCGGGTAGAATTCAATGAAGCTGTCAGCGGAGGACATGTGAGGCGTCTATTTCTCAAAGTAGAGACTCTGATGTACTTATCCTCTTGTTTAGTTGTACATCTGGCATTGTATCACCTTCATTCCTCAAATAATGATTGACTGGCGAGTTTCTAGAGAAAGCTGTTTCTTTTTTGCCATTTTTAACCTATTATTGACCTTAAGACATGCCAGTCTATTGCATAATGTTGCAACTCAATAACAAAAACAAAGACAATGTTAAGCGTCATTTAACAAACCAAATATCTTTCAGCTGTATTTGATATAATGGCAAGTGATTTTCTAGTACCAAATTAGCAATTTAGCATGATTACTGAAGGATAAGGTGTTGGAGTGATGGCTGCTGGAAATGGGGCCTGTCTAGATTCGATCAAAAATGACTTTTTTCAATTAGTGATGATAATGTTTTTTTACATCAGTAATGTCCTGACTACACATTGTGATCTGTTGAAAGCCACTTTGATGAATTAAAGGACCAATTTCCTTCCGAAACAGCAAAATCTGTACATTATTAAACATAAACTTTTGGCTGCCAGTGTATAAGGAATGCCTGTTCATACAGTTGACTATAATTTGCATGTATTTTTCATTTGTTGATAGTTAGTCTCCTTTGGATTGAGCAATGAGATGATGGTCACCTTCAAAGAGGATAATATCATCGCCTTCAAGCATTTCTTCCTGAAAAATTACCAGGACAGTGATACAGATTATGCCGTATACACCAAACATGAGGTCCATGACCACATCCAGCATATAATCAAAAGGGTAATGCAGATTACATGTTTGGCTGAATGATACAGTTCAATTATATAATTTTCATGTCAAGAAATAATTTTGTGTTCCTCTAATGTCCTTTAATGTCATTTTTCCATGGGGACAAAAAGTAACTTGCTAGCATTTATAATGTAGTTCATAGAATGGATTTATCTGTTGTTTGCATAATCTCATTTGATATATTTGTATATATTATTATTATTATTTTATTTTATTTTTTTAGTATGTACACCTACAGAATTTTACTGTTGGTAATCATGCATTTGAGAAGATTGATGGCATGTTCACCCCTCTGTCCCTCTGTCAAGACTTCTATCGACATGCTAACATTTCACCTACCAATGAGACCTTTGATATTGACCCTCATGTGGAGACAGGTATAATGTACTTTGTGATAATATATTAAATTATATATCTATATTGTGGGGAGTTACTGAAATGCTACAGATATTGCATACAATTTTCAACTATCACCAAAGTCTTTGTTTAATTTAGAATTCTGTGAACTAATGAGATTATTTAATATATATTACATTTATTAACAATATAGCATTAGTTTTTACATTATTAATTCACTTGTTTTGTCTGTTTCTATGTTTGCAGAATGCATTTCCATTTACCCCATACCACCCTACAAGAATGATGGTTTGGCAAATGACACGAACTTCACTTTAGACTTTCAAAAGTGCGTACACAATGTTCTTCTCTTATCTACACGATTAATCAGTTTAAATGAAGTTATTATATTTTATCATTAAATTTACCTTATTATGTTGTCTTGACGAAGCCAGCATACTGTAATTCTACAAAAGTGGTTTAGATTTTTTTTATTATTGACAAGTTTGAAAAATCCCATCGATTTACGTTAATGGAATGTTCAAATAGGCCAACGGAATGCTCGTTAATTCAAACTCCATCTGTCAAAAATTCAAATGTAAACAAACCCACAAATGCCTTTTTTCTACCTGTTCTATCTATCTATCTCTCTATCTATCTGGCTGGCTGGCTGTCTGTCTGGATGGCTGGCTGTCTGTCTGTCTGTCTGTCTGTCTGTCTGTCTGTCTATCTATCTGTCTGTCTGTCTATCTATCTGTCTGTCTGTCTGTCTATCTGTCTATCTATCTATCTATCTGGCTGGCTGGCTGTCTGTCTGGATGGCTGGCTGGCTGGCTGTCTGTCTGTCTGTCTGTCTATCTATCTGTCTGTCTGTCTGTCTATCTATCTGTCTGTCTGTTATCTATCTATCTGTCTATCTGGCTGTCTGTCTGTCTGGATGGCTGGCTGGCTGGCTGTCTGTCTGTCTGTCTGTCTGTCTATCTATCTATCTATCTGTCTGTCTGTATATCTATCTGTCTATCTGTCTATCTATCTATCTGTCGGTCTGTCGGTCTGTCTGTCTGTCTGTCTGTCTGTCTTTCTATCTGTCTTTCTGTCTGTTATCTATCTATCTATCTATCTGTCTATCTATTTGTCTGTCTGTCTGGCTAACTTGCTTTTTGTCTTACTGTAATGTCTGTATAACCATCAAAGTTAAAACTTTGAAAAATCACAGACAATGCTTTGTCGAGCCATCACCAAATTTTGTCTTGACGTTCCCATCTAGTTAATGATGCGATATCCTCTGATTTTTTCCTAGACTGTTAAAAGTGAACATCTATTTCAAAGTAAAAGCGATCAACCTTCAAACAGTACAACATCAAGAGTTGCCTGACTGCTATGACTTTAGCATTAATGTGAGTGCTGCACACAGTTTTACATTTCACACATTTGTTTGTGAAATCTTAACCATCAAATTTTATTTTATAACTAGAGATTAATGTACCCTGAAATTGCATTTCTCCCAAAGTTCTCTGTTACTTAACATCTAAAGACGCCTACTTCTGCTTTAGCACATTTGACTCATTTGAAAAAGAACATTTTATGTAATTTTGTTGGACATTGACCACAACATTTCCAGGATTGGTAAACAGAGGTTTGGTTTTGACACTTGAAAGCTATTTCCCTCTTCTCCCTCATTTTGGTTTAATTTTTCCTCTTGTCAAGCATTTTGTTCCCAGGTTTGATGTCATTCAGTCACAAGGTCACAAGTTCTTTATTTGTTATATACATCAACCACAGAATGACTGACTCAAACCTGGAATTCCCTTTGCATAGATTTCATTGCATTAGAGACGTTAGAGAGTTTTTAATGTGTTATTTTGAATTCCAGGTCATGTTTGACAACCAGGCACACAGTGGGCAAATCAAGATATCTCTAAACAGTGATGTACAGATAAAAGTTTGTAAGGACTGGAACGTTTCAGGCTCAAGTAAGTTGCTTTATGATATAGTATCATTAATACAAAAATCCCCCACTGTGATATCTGTAATCATCACATATCTTACAGTAAAAAACAAAAACATGATAGTGTACTATATATATCATCCAATAGGGGGCAATGCATTCCCCTCCCATATATACAGGTGGCCAGTTTTCCAATCAGTTTATCTCTATTGATAATAGCTAGTAACCATGTAGCAACGCACTGATCGCAACTCAATGCAAAGAAAGTCATAATGACAGTGCAAAAGTGTGAAAGGATCTTTTGCTGTGTTTGTTCCAGCAGACATTCACTTCCGGCTCATAGTTCTGTTTGACTGTGTGGTCATCTGCGCCTGTCTGCTTTCACTCATCCTCTGCACACGCTCAGTCTACACCGGCATTCTTCTACAGTTTGTAAGTCTTCAGGGTATGAAAGCCACTTTCATTCACCGACAACCACCTAAAGGGGCAGCTGCCTACATAAACAGAGATTGAATGAGATCTGAATATCACAAGTCACTGATTTGATGCTCTGTAGGGGAAACTTGGGGCATCCTTCAAGTCTGGAATGTGCATATGATCCAAAATTGATGATTAGTTTGGCCATTTTCAGACAGAGCCTATATGTGTCAATAGAAATGAAATAGTTATAATTGACATGTCTGTTCCCAACAGGAGTACACCACATTTGTGTCTATTCATCACGGTAAAACAGTGTCGTGGTCGGAGAGAATGGAGTTCATCAATGGCTGGTATATTCTTATCGTCACCAGCGACACACTGACTATTATTGGTTCAGTTCTCAAAATATGCATACAGAGCAAGGTGAGCAGCATGAGAGACACAACAAAAGGGATGATTTTCAATGCTGCTGTTTACCAGTGGAGGAAACAAGTCACATGCTGTCTCTTTCTGTTCATCACATATGCAAACAAGTGGTTTAGATCAGAGTATTTGCTCTTTTTTTTAGGAACTGACAAACTACGATGTGTGCAGTATTCTGCTGGGCTCTGCAACAATGCTGGTGTGGATCGGAGTCATGCGTTACCTGAGCTTTTTTCAGAAGTATTATGTAAGATATTTACAGTAATAATGCAAAATATAGAATGGCACATGACTATAAATATCTGTGTGCAGTTGCAACTAACCCCTTCAGTTAATGAAATGTTCCAGGTTCAATACAAGTTAAAGTGATATTTCACCCAAAATGTAAAATTCTCTCATCATTTACTCACCCTCATGCCATCCCAGATGTCTGTAGAACACAAATTAAGCTCTGTAGGTCCATACAATGCAAGTGAATGGTGAAAGCACAAAAAGGAAACATAAAAATAATCCATATTTTGAATCCAGGGCGTGCTGAGTGACTCCGGTCAGGCTTCCTAAGCAACCAATTGGCCCGGTTGCTAGGGAGGGTAGAGTAACATGGGTTAACATGGAAGCAACAAGCCACGTGATAAGATGCGCGGATTGTAGGTCTCAGATGCTGAGGCAACGGAGATTCGTCCTCCGCCGCCCAGATTGAGGCGAGTCACTACGCCACCATGAGGACTTAGAGCGCATTGGGAATTAGGCATTCCAAATTGGGGAGAAAAGGGGGAAAAATTATTCAATAATCCATAGGACTCCAATGGTTAAATCCATGTCTTCAGAATTGATATCATAGATGTGAGTGAGAAACAGATGAATAAGTAAGTCCCTTTTTACTATAAATCTACGCCTTTGACCAGCCTGGAACAGAAGGTGGCGATATGCACTCGCCAAGTATGCAAATCGCCAAAAAACGAAAGAAGAACGTGGAAGTAAAAGTGAAAATGGAGATTTATAGTAAAATAGGACTTACATATTGTTCTGTTTCTCATCCACACCTGTCATATCAATTCAGAAGACATGGATTTAACCACTGGAGTCATATGAATGACTTTTATGCTGCCATTTATGTGATTTTAAATGCAAAATTCTAAAAGTTCTTTCAACATATCGTTTATGTCTTGTGTCTATTCTTTTGACAGTATTTTAACGTTTACAGATTGGCCCCATTCACTTCCATTGTAAGTGCCTCACTGTATCCTCACCGTAACACTGTTTTGCTTTTATTTTAAAGAAAAGGAGGGACGAGTCAAAATATTTTTTGTGGTAATCAACATTATGCCACAAACGCTGTCGATTGAGTTTAACTTGTACTGAACCCAGAATATTCCTTTAAGAAAACCCTTAATTATATTTTAGAGTCACTATAGGTTTCTTAACTTAGTTTGGTTTGTTGCAAATGGCCCCTGGCCTTCAAACTTGGCATTGATTTACAGGCATTGATTTACATTTTCAATGCCACTTGGATACTTTCTGTGCCACCTTTAAATGGACCCTCACACTGCCCAGATCCAGAAACTGAATTGACTTACTAGTTATTATTAGGACATTGATGAGTCTGAATTTCTTGTCAAGGAGTGTTTTGTGTCTGCAGATCCTCATTCTCACTCTGCGGGCTGCTGTACCCAACGTGATGCGATTCTCCCTCTGTGCTGTTATGATCTATCTCAGTTACTGCTTTTGCGGATGGATCGTGTTGGGGCCACACCATGAAAACGTGAGAGACATTTAATATATTGCATGATATAATTGTTGTATACTGCCTCACTAGAAGTCACAGAAGACCCGTTGACCTTGCATGGTTATAGTATCCTTACATTATTATAAAGATTTTATTTAATGTAGTATTGCTCCATTATTATATAAATACAGTGATATTGTCATTTAGCCTTTGAAATGAATGTTCCGGTCTCAAGTTTAACTCAATTAACAGCATTTTTGCTATAACATTGATTTACACAAAAACATATTTTGACTTGCCCCTTGTTTATTAAAAAAAAGCAATCACAGTAAAGCACTTACTACGTAAGTGTATGGGCAAGTCAAAAGTATAGCAACAAGACATAAACAATATGCATGATAACATGATTTTAGTGTGATAAAATCACTTACCGACTGTATCTGTGCAAAGATACATCCAATACTGAGATTACAGGGTCTGTTGTCAAGGCAACAACATTGTAATATTGGCTATAACTTTACACAGTTACGGTAAGCCATTTTTTTCCCCACACTAAAATCATGTTATCATGCATATTGTTTATGTCTTATGGCTATACTTTTGAAAAAGTGTGTATTTTAACGTTTCCTGATTGGCCCCCCATTCACTTCCATTGTAAGTGCAACACTGTAACACAGATTTATTATTTTAAATAAAGCAAACATGTCCTTGATATTTATTAAGATGGGGTTATAAATAAATAAATGCATCCCTCTATATGAAAAAAAATGCAATATGTTAATGGTATTGTATATTATGTTTATTTCATCTCAGTTTCGGACATTTAATATGGCGGCCGACTGCCTGTTCTCTATGATCAATGGAGATGAAATCTACTCCACCTTCACTAAGCTCCGTGACAGGAATTACCTCGTGTGGGTGTTCAGCAGGATGTACGTCTACAGCTTCATTCCTCTCTTCACCTACATGGTGCTGAGTCTCTTCATCGCCCTCATCACAGACACATATGAGACCATAAAGGTGAGCTCATCAACATCTTCTATATACCTCATCTATGCTAAAAAGCCATATGTGACATAGTAGACATCAACATAGCAGTCATACATAACATTGGCTTCACCTCTGGTTTTTCTTTTACTGCAGCATTATCAGAAGGATGGAGCTCCATTTTCTGAACTGCAGGCTTTCATAGCTGAATGCAGGGATCCACCTGACTCAGGGAAATACATGATGGAGGAAGAGGCCTCCACCTCTGGCTGCCTTTGTGCCCCTTGTGTATATTGTGCCTGAAGCTGATGAGAAACCTGTAGGAGCAACACATTTATATACTGCTGCAAAAACGCACAAAATACTTGTTTGAATAGGAACACTTTTTTTTCCTTCCAAAGTATTTAAAGCACAGGAAAAACCTCTCCTAGTACTCAGCATTTAACACGATTTGTGCACTTTAATGTAAGCTGCTTTGATAAGAAAACATCTGTTGAGAACATTAATGTATATGAAGGGCAGCTTCATATTACAAGTTTGCTCTATGGTAGTGTTAGTTTGTAATTACTGATACTGACTTTTTTGTGCTGCTTTCTGTTGAACAAGCCTATGCATCTTCTTTTTTTTTTTTTTTTACATGTTTATTTAATTTTAGTTAGTGACATTTTTTGACACCAAGGAATTTTGTTATGTTCAATATTCAAATGTGGATATCTTAAAATATATATTTTTTGGAGTCACAAGTGCAAAGCACTTAATCAAAGCACTACAATCTGTCAACAAATACACCAAACCTTTCTTGTTTTGCACATACAGCAAGTATAATGTCTTGTGCACCATAACTTTTCCAGTAGGCATTGTACACAGATGAGACAATTATAACAATAAATCACCCCAATCCAAAACCCAAAAATAAGGAATAGTTACATTTTGTAATAATATTTTATTTTATTTCCTGTGGCTAGACCAGTTAAAATATTTTTTAGTGCAACTCAGAAACATTATAAAAATGCATTAATTAGTTTAATGTGTGCATCTATATCAATTAGGACATGTTTAAAATCAAAATGGCCCGATTACATGAATTAACCCTAAATAAAGATCTAAATAAATAGTTTTTAGATACATATTTATTTAAAAAAAAAATAATAATAATAATCAAGCAAATAGATTTTTGGCATTTCCATTTAGTAACCTAAAAGTGTTATTGTCATCGGTGCATCTATTCATGTAGGGCCTCCCCCCAAATGCTATAATTTCACTTTTTTAAAAAATGTTTTAATACATAAATAAGTATTTTAAGTACTTTGAATAAATTACTTTCAGGGAAAAAACATTTTGTTTTTATGTCTTAATTTAATTTAATTTAATTTAATTTTTCATGAATGCAGACGTTAAACACCTGTTGCGTGTTGTTCCGTTTAGGTAGGCGAGAAGATCCAGCCAATGAGGTGGTAATATACTGGTTGCTTGACAACGGCTTGGCCAATGAGCGTCGCGTTTGGTTGTCTAGAAGGACGGAGGCGCGCTTCAAACCACACAAGCATCTCGAGCGCTTCAGGGCAGGTGAATGAAACGCGCCCTACAATCACACATCCACACGCGAGCGCGCACGGGATCTTTAAACACCGATCAAAACTATCGATCAGACCCGCGCGTGGACGAGCATGTGTTAATCGGACCGTGTTTGGATCAGTGTACCTGCAGCTGAAGGTCAGTCAACTTGTCTCTAAATCGAGTTATGCTCTCTACATAGACAACAAGTCTGGGTTCGAATAGACTCGTACAAACGCACTTAGATTCCCGTATAAGATGCTGTCTAGCTAGGCAGCACGTTAGGTGTGGAGGCAGAGGCATGGACACCAAACAAACCAATGATGCTGATAAACGTTTACTCAATACTGAGTTCACAAATGAGTTTTGCGATGCATGTCAGTCATATTAGGGGAAAAAAATGATTGGCTGTCTATTGCCAAACTGGGTCAGCAAGCTTAACCTTAATAGCAGATAAAGTGTGTATTTCTAACTTTTCTAATTGTGAACTGATAGTCAATCAGGGGCGTAGTAAGGGTAACGGGGTAACACCCCCTCAATAATCAAAACAAGCAAGTACAACCCACCTCCAATATTTAGCCTATATCATTATCAATGATAGATGCTTCATGCTGCAACCCCTCTAATATTCAAGCTAAATCTTCGCCCTTGTCAATCATTCAGATCAGTTAGTTCATCAATATCAGTTGCCGATATCATCGATAGATAGATACACGCATAAAGGTAAGATGAAAGTAGTATACATAAATAATAATAATGTATAGTGTAATGTGTTTTCACTGCATTGATTGTTGTGCACATTATATTGTGTATATTGATTGCGGTTCAATGCACTTTGCTCTTGATTGAAAGGTTTGTCTTGATTTCAGAGATGTAAACATGCGTGTAAACAGGTGTTTGCAGTCATAATGGCATCACACAGCAATCTGTATTTAAACAACCAAACTGACACTCACTGGTACCTAAATGGAGACCTTTGCTGACCGATCTTCAGAAAAGTGTCTGTACAAATTCTGTACAAACACCTCTGTCTTTTGAAGACCGAAGACAGCCAGCTTAAGTTAAATAGGGACTTTTAAAGAGGGATTTGCCGTCTGTCTTGGTGTGAAGATTTAGATTAGCTGAAGTTGTGTGTGACGCTCTGAAGAAGAGATTTCCAGAGGACATTGTGTCTGACATCTTCTCAGCTTTGTGAATAATGAACAAATACTTGATATAAAGATCTGAGGAAGCCAATGTGATTTTTATATTATCCTCACATTGTGTGCTGTGCTGACTAAGTGATAGTCAGGCATTGATAGCCAAATTAACAGTGTTGTTTCTCTAAGATTAACAGAACCATATGAGAAGTGTTTTGGGGAGGTTAGAATGTGGTTTATTGTTAAGTTTTTCTCTGTATGCCTCTCGTCAAGAGAGGAGCCGTTTCAGGCAACAATCATGCCATGGTCCAAATCATTGAGATCACATTTTTCCCCGTTCTGATGGTTGATGTGAACATTAACTGAAGCTCCTGGCCCATATATACATGGTTTTGTGCGTGGCACTACTGCCACACGATTGGCTGATTAGGTAATCTCATGGCATGATTGTTGGTGTCAGATGGGCTGTTTTGACTATTTCTGTTACTGCTGATCTCCTGGGATTTCCCATGCACAACAGTCTCTAGAATTTACTCCGAATGGCGTCAAAAACCAAAAACATCCAGTCGGGTAGTTCTGCAGATGTAAACGTCTTGTTGATGAGAGCGGTCAACAGAGAATGGCCAGACTGGTTTGAACTGACAAAGTCTATGGTAACTCAGATAACCACTCTGTACAATTGTAGTGAGAAGAATAGTGTCGTCTCGGAGTGACGCATGAGAAGAAATTGTGTTAGACACAAAGACACGTGCTTGAAGAAACGCACTTTATTATATTTTTTAAAAACAGACAATAGAAAAGCCATAAATGCTCGTGTCTGATTGGCTGTTTGTTCAGAGGTGTGCAGTGCTAGTTTGTCTCATGGAACAAGCGCATGTAAAAAGTTTTCACTCATTTGTTTCTCAGTTTTATTCATCTGAAATGTGTTTGCAAGAATAATGTTGTCTATGAGAATGCTACAAATGATCTCCAATCATCTCCGGAGGTGCTGTGAGTTTAGTTTTATTTCCACGGACCGGTTTGTGGTTAACATGCACTGTGAACGCAACTCTGCAGGTTCAGTAATCCATATCTTTGTATTAGAGAAACAAAGCTAAAAGTGATTAAATCATAAAATAATTCAAGACACGTTCACCTTGAACCTAAAATTTAGTTTTATTTTCTTTAGGTAGCATTACGCAATACAAACACAAATTCGATAAGAACACACATTTGGTGGCATTATTTTGGTAACCGAAGGGAATTTATTAGGCTTCTTTATTATTATTATGATGATGATGATGATGATTATTATCTTTAAATTGATAATTGTCTTTAGTTATAAGTAATTTTCCACCTGTTGTCGTTGACGGGGCCATTGGCGATGGTAAATGTTTGGATTTGGGGAGGTAGTTATATATATATATATATATATATATATATCACTTCGTTATTTTAATTGCTTTTTCATTTTGTTTAAAGTGCATTTTGAATGTAGAAGTTTTTATGTTTCAGTAAATGAATTAAGCAAAATCAAAAAAGCAAAAATATTCACCGACCTCCGGCAGGGTGGGTTGAAGATGTAATCGGATATTGCGATATTTTTTAAGATGGTTATCGATAAAATATTTTTTAGATATTGCCCAAGTATTTTTTCCAAAGGGATTTCATGAAATTCTTATTAAAAAGAGTTCAAAACCAACCAGCTCTGTGGTGAATCACAGCATTACAAACTTTGATTTGAAGCTAAAAAAATAAGAGTGGAGGGGGGTGGGGCCGGGCTGGAATGTCCACGCCCGGTCCCCAATCGGCCTGATGGGGCACGCGAGGGATAAAGGTGGCCGGTGACGACGGTTCGAGAGAGAGAGAGAGATCAATAACGGTCAATATCCCTCGCGCGCCCCATCAGGCCGATTGGGGACCGGGCGTGCGACATTCCAGCCCGGCCCTGCCCCCCTCCACTCCACAATAAGCTTTTGAAAATATCGACGGGTCAGATTGGTCTTCACCAGAAATTCTTCTTTTAAAATTGATCAGAGTTTTAATTGAAGTTACAGTAAAGCAGACTGATGGCTTCAACAGAAGCTAGATGAAGTTACTGTTTTCCCCACTTCCGGGTTCTCTTGTAGCTCACAAAAGAACTGCTGTCTATCAAAGACCACCAGCTATTGGTGGAGAGGAGAGAGTAGAGTGATGTAGCCAATTCAGGAATGGAGATTAATACGAGTCCATGATAGATAGGGGCCAATGGGGGGAATTTTGGCCAGGACACCGGGGTTACACCCCTACTATTTTTAATGACCACAGAGAGTCAGGACCTCGGTTTAACGTCTCATCCGAAAGACGGTGCTTTTTTACAGTATAGTGTCCCCATCACTATACCGGGGCATTAGGACCCAAACAGAACATAGGGTGAGCACCCCCTGCTGGCCTTCCCTAATACCACATAATCATACAGGTCTATTGAACCGTCAAAAAAAAAGGTTTTCAGAAAGAGCCCACTTAATTTCTTCACTGTATCCCATAGACATCAATTTATAATAACTTTTATTAACATTTACAGTAAAATTTACTGTAAAATTAAAATTGGTGCAATAACTGAATTTGGAATTGATTTCACCTCCAGATTGCATTTCATTACGCTTCTATAATAGAAGTAATCTGATCTGAGATCAGCCTCTTTACCTGTCTCATCGGGTATATGAAATACACCTTAATGCTTTTCTCTAATCTCATGTGCTTTTCTTCCTCTACACATTTTCTCCACCCCCTCCGTCACTCGCTGGTTTTGGTAATCCCACAGTAGTATTGCATGGCTCTTAATCCAGCATCACAGGCCTTCTGCTGTGTAATCCAGTGTGCTGGCTGTTCTATTTCAGGACCAGCGGCCCCGCACTGGCCTCTGTCGCGGTTCCAGCCTCATTAGTCCAGCCTCGCATCTTCTTGGGTGACCAGAACACCCGAGCATCCCATCTTGGCTGAATGTTGACATTGGAGATTAGTGGATGCCAACAATGATGCCAGATCTCGGTGAGCATTGTATGCAGTGCTTGCAACATGTTCATATAATTTTGGAGTTCGGATCTTGTTATTAAACCAGAGCTAATTTAAAGGGAAAGTGTGCAATTTATGTTAAAAATTAGTGGTTGACCGATATATCGGTTTTATTCTCTTTTTTTTTCATACGTGAATATGCTTAAGCAAATTAGGTATATGTTTTGCATTTAATGGGTCCTGGACTTTCAACTAAATCTCAGCTATTATAACAAACTAAATCAGGTTACCTTTTTATTACTGAACTCTTTCACAGCTGCACAACCCCATGTGAAAACCAACATGTTAGTAGATTTGAGAGCTTCAGGTTTCAACAGGCTCTAATAACGGGCTCTGCCCTGTCTTTTGTCCTCTGTACAGAGACCAAAGCACTTTCCAGTATTTCTGGGATCAGCATGTCTCCTCCCAGGCAGAATTCCTTCCCATCACTGCATTCCACCATGGCACTGTCCAAAACCTCCTACAGTGTGTTAAGTGCTTTCTGCACTGAGGAGAACGTGCCCCAGTGTATCACATACATCAATCAGGTACATTAAGCTGGGTGGGGTTTCAAAGTGTTGCTTATGCTTGCTTGGTAGATGTGTGATAATGAGAAGTCTCAAGGGTTGAAGTATTTACTATGTCTTTCATGCTGGTATGTTATAAGTTTCATCATATATCCAAGTGAACTATTCACTTTAATCCACTAGATTTAACTTCTAAAAAGTTCAAACATTTTATATGCAAAGAAAGACAAATTGATTGGCCTGAATTTTGAATTTTGAACCCCTAAACCAGTCTGTGGAAAGAGAAGGTACCCTACATTTAACTGCTTGACATTTTGAGTAACTCTAAACTTGACCGTGAAGTTACACGAAGATAGTAGTATTGTATGAAAGTACTTGTTTAGTTTTGGCTCGTTTTAGAATTTGAGCTTCTGAGACTACAAAAGCATTGCAAAAACACGTTTTATACGTCAGGCTGTAGTAATGTGCAAACAAACTTAAAAATAAAAATTTAAAAAAAGCTGTCCTATTGTACACTTTTGGATCTAATGGACAAATGGGTTGCACTTTCTATGAAGCCCCTATTTTAAAATGCATTGTAAAGTATGTATGTATATAACTTTAGTTACAATTATTTGAGAAGTTACCTAATAGAGAATAATGCATTAAAACACAATTGTATCCTCCGAAGTTGTAATGTAATATAAAGTAGCCTATATGTTAGGGATCGTGAAAGTACTGTCATGCAAAAGCAGCATGGTGTTAATAGTTATAAGGGTTGACATGATCATATATTATTATTAGTGGTCTTATTCTGCTTTAAAGTTATACAATCAATGTGTTCTTATAAACAGCAATAACAAACTTGTAACATATTGTACAAGTCAAGTCAAAACATATTGTACAAGTCAAACTATTATAATGGAATTTACAGAAAAATGTGTAAAATACAAAGGAACACACATTCACAATGTAAATTACAGACATTAAAATGAACGCTCATATATTATACACATATACACACACACACCAACCCATTATAACCTCTACAGATAAAATTACAGAAAAAATGCGTTGTTCCTGGTATAATGCATTGTTTTCTAAGTAAACATCATGATTCGGTAATAATTATAATTGTGCATCAATATGTGTTTAAAGATTGAGTATTAAACTATATTTAACTTGACACAGTGACCTAAATGTAAATTGGCGCAGATGTAAATTGGCAGGTACTTAAACAAGCCCTCCTAATAAATCTCCAACTGATTGACAAATTCACTTGTGAAATGGATTGCTGTGAACTGTGTGTCAATGATTGACTTGATGATCAATAATATGGTAATAAACAATACATTGTATTCTAAAGCCGCTTTTTGTCTTATCAATGATTAACTCTTCTGCCACAAGAATGTAATTCATTTTATATGTGTAATATTTTATATATATATATATATACACTACCGTTCAAAAGTTTGGGGTCATTTACTCATTCTTTATTTATTATTATTTTTATTTTTTTTCACATTTTATAATAATAGTAAAGTCATCAAAACTATGGAATAACAGAAATGAAAATTTGGGAATTATGCTGTGACTAAACCCAAAACTGTGTTATATTTTAGCATCTTAAAAGTGGCCACACTTTGCCTAGAATTTGCAGACATGCACTCTTGATTATTTTCTCAACCAACTTCTTGAGGTATCACCCTGGGATGCTTTTTAAACAGTATTGAAGGAGTTCCCATCTATATGCAGGGCACTTAGTGGATGTTTTTCTTAATTATACGGTCATCCATTTCAAAAACATATTTTTTCTTTTAAATAAAATTTTAGTTTTGTAATTAAATAAATTAATATATTGGCACAATTATATTTTTGTCTCTAAAACTAATTTCAATCATTTAAGCAAATGTCTTCAGATCAAAAGATTTTTAAGATCATGAGAAAAATTTCAGACAAGTGACCCCAAACTTTTGAACGGTAGTGTATATGTATATATATCTCTATCTCATTAGGCTATATATTGAAGTATTGTTATATGATAATATAACGCAAATATTTGTATATGCCATTAATCGGGACACAATGTAATTAATTCGATAAAAAATTGTAATCGATTGACAGCCCTAATTATAACGCATTTAATATGCCTTTACGATGCATTATAACACACTTATGACGCCCTTACAATGCGTTATAACGCCCTTACAATGCGTTATAACGCCCTTACAATGCCTTTACGATGCGATAATGTGTTTATGATGCCTCTACGATGTGTTATAACTAGTTTATGATGACTTTATAATGGCTAATGCCTTTATGCATTTAAAATGCATTACAAATATTGGCTTTAAAGAAAGTGTTACTAAAAATGTGTCAAAGGGCAAGAAGAATATAATATAGCTGCAAGCAGCGATGACGGGCCCAAACACAACTGGTCCATATCCACATGTTTGCTTTCGGAAAACAATGTAAGGTGGACACACATATTTGGCATTTGACATAATGCTAAACAATTTTGAAGCAATTTGGGCAAATATAAGATGACTATTTTAAAGTCTGTTGTAAGAGCCACACTTCCTGCTGCAAGGTGGTGACACTATGACTGTGACCCAAAATAGTCAAATCCATATTTTTATCCCCCAAAACTATACTTGTATCTCAATTTTGATCTAAATCACACATTGCACCACAAATTGAATACCTCACCATGGATATATCAAAAACTGTTCTGAAAAAATCTTCATTGTCTTGGCATAATGTTGTCTAAATATGGTGACGGTCTCATGAATCACCTAGGAGGAGCATTTAAAAGTTCAGAGACTGCAATATTCAAAAATCCAAAATAGCCAACTTCCTGTTGGGGGGACCTAATGACTAATTATGAAAGTTGTCTGGCTTGGTGATAACTATATGTACCAATTTTTGTTACTGTAGTTAAAAATGGGGGTGCTACAGAGGCCGTTTTACATACCAATATTAAAGGGGGTGCTGCAGAGGCTGTCTTACATGCCCATGCTTGAACTTTTGCCCAGAACTAATGACCAAAGACTCTGATGTGCGTGCAAAATTTCATTAAATTAAAAAAAAAGCCAAGTGCCTCAAAAACATCCAAAGATAGGAAGAAAGGAATAATAACAATTATTGCAATTGCCATGGCAACAGTATTTAAGATATCAAATATCCCTTGACAATTTTACACCAGCAGTGTCTTGACATTATTTTAAGGAATTTTGAAGCAAATCATGTAAACATAAGAGGGCTATTTCAAAGTCTGTTAAAAGTGCCATACTTCCTGCTGCCAGTTGGTGGCGCTATGACCATGACCCATAATAGCCGATATGATCAGCCCCCATTAACGAACATCTAGATGAATTTTCATCAAATCACACAATGCACACAGAAGATATAAGGAACTCCCTGTTTCACATTTTAGCAATAAATGTATTGCTGCGCCATGGAGACACCATCCAAAATATCACATCTGTTCGCAATTTAGCTTCTACGATGGCTTGGCATGATTTGGTGCCAGTATCCTGAATCTCCTAGGAGGAGTATTTAAAAGTTCAAAGCTTGTGATTTTCAGAAAATCCAAAATGGCTGACTTCCTGTTGGGCAGAGCTAATGACTATAATTCTGAAAGATGTTCGGCTTTATGAGAACTATACATGAACCCATTTTGGTGACTAAGTAAAAATGGTGGTGCTACAGAGCCCCCCTTACATGCCCATTTTAAAGGGGGCGCTACAGAGCCCCCCCTGCAAAATTCCCAACCTCATTGGCTGAAGACACTGCTTTCACACGTTAAGTTCCCCAAAAGTACCCGAAAAACTTGAAAGAATCATACAAATAATAATAATAATAATCATCCTTAGAAGAACAATAGGGTCTCCACACTTTCAGTGCTTGGGCCCTAATAATGCAAGTGTAAGTAAAATATTCTGCACAAACAGATCCGACAGCGAGCAGAGTGCAAAATTATTCAGTATGACTCTCCATTTAGAACAAGATTGCATTTTATTGAGGGTATTATTTGCCTGATCTGTGTTTATGGCCGTAAAATTGACGTCAACAGCAGATTTCACTCCTTTGTCCACCTGTATTGTGTGTGTGTGTGTGTGTGTGTGTGTGTGTGTGCGCAAGCATATGTATGTCAGATTTAAATATGCACTCAATTTTCATGGGTTTTAGAATAGTTTGCGTTGCTTTTGAATGAGTAGAGGTTTTGATGCTTTTCTGGTTCCTTCTCAGGAGATGTGTTCTCTGGGCCTGTCCGGAGTGAATCTGGACTCTAATTTAGACCGTCTGAGTGCCGTGCCGGTTCTGAACCTCCTGTATGAACTGCTGCAGCTGCAGAGGAGAGCTCAGCGCTCTCTACACGAGCTGGAGACCCAACAGCTGAAGAACGGCAGTGACCTCGAACATATGCAGCACAGCAACACCAGACTCAAAGTACTCCATTTTCAACATTACAGTCCAGTTAATCCCAATCAAGTCTAGCTGTTGGCAGATAAACTATAGACTCATAGGGCCTTGGTGCTTGTGCAAGTGATGTGGGTTCCAATCTGACCTGTTTTGTGATCTGATCCCAAGATCCCCCCTCTCCCTCCCATAAGTTCTGTTCTTTCATTATCCATAAAAATACATAAAAACTATCTACAATACTCTAGAAGGAGTGCAAACAAGTTCGTAATCTGCTGTGAATGATGTTAATGTTGTGTCTCAGGACCAGTTGGAGCACACCAGAAGAGAGAACTCGGGCCTTCATGAGGGAGAGAGACAGTTAATGCTGAAGATCAAGACCTTACAGAACTGCCTCAAGTCAGAGAAAGAGGAAGTAAGAGGAAAATCTCAGACCTCACTCTCATGCTTCAGCAGACATTACCACTGAACCACCTCATGTATTTGCTGCTGTGCTTGTGCTTTGGTTTTATGCTTCAGTGGCAACTTTTGGGGTTATTGAATCAAGACTGATATTGCTTATTATTCACAAATGAAAGATTGTTGTACATTATATTGCTTGCACAGTACACTGTTTAATTAATTTAAAAAAATAAGCCACAAGAGGCTGTGTTAGATTGATTTCACCACTTTTAAAGGGCGTTCTAGGCACATCGCAAAGCCTAAAATCCTTAACCTTTTGTAAAACGTTGACAGCAGCATTATGATGAAAGATGCCAATAAATAATTACTTTAACAATACAAATAAAAAAAAAGAACAATTCTTCTGCCAAGAAATGTAGATAATTAACCTAATTGTAGGCTGGAAGCAATTTAGCAACTTACCACATTAAGAGGAAAATTCTAGGTTCAATCATAGGCAAAGCTTTGGGTAGGGATGATGGGAAATTGTCCCTACCAACTTTTAGAAAATCGGAAATGCCCCGACCATCAAAGGGCCTTCGTATAATTATTCATGTGTAAATTATTGTCCTAACTCTTCTGAAGTGGCACATAAACAGTGTTGTCACATAGCACCTGTTACTTTTCTCCATGCCGTTTATGATGCACCAATCACAGTTGTTTGTACAATTTTTAAAGTACTTTTTTGGAGATTACGCAAGCGGGTTTACATTGGTATGTTACGTCCAATCCTTGAAATTAGCATACTTTCTGTGTTCAAATGTTTCCTGTCAAATGTCCTGAGTTTTGCATGCAGCCCAATGTAGGCTTCAGCAGAAATTCTACAGAAATTCACTTCATGTCCCTTGGATATTATTTTATCGATGTAAATCTTCTTGATTTTGACCCATTAATCTTTAATGGTTTATTGCATTACATATTGCGGCATATTATCCATGTTTATCGCAAATCACATTTTTCCTGCTAACCATGAAGCCCTAGTGGTCAGTTCTTAATTCTTGTGTTCTTTTGAAATAAAAAAAAAAAAGGTAATATTAAATATGGTGATGCAGAGAAATAAGAATTGAGACTTGTGAGGTAATAATGCTATTGTGCCTATGCTCTATTACCAGGCTAACTTTCTTAGCAGGCTAACTTTCTTAGCATTTTCTTAATACCAATATTTTGAGATTTTATCCTTGCAATATGTCTCTCCCAACTTTCAAACAAACCTACGCCCTTAGTTTCAGTTCAAGTTAAGCTCAATTAACAGCTGTTGTTGCATAATGTTGAGTACCAAAAAAAAAAAAAAAAGGTCTTTATTTTTATTAAAAACAAACAACAAAAAAAGATGAAAATATTTCAAAAGAAGCTAAAATCTGGGTTACAGTGAGGCACTTTGAATGGAAGTGAATGGCGGCCAATCTGTAAATGCTAAAATACACACTTTCAAAAGTGTAGCCACTTTTGGTTAGTCATGGTTAGTAAGCAATTTTATCACACTAAAATCATGTTAACATGTATAATGTTTACGTCTTGTGGCTGTACTTTTGAAACGTGTATTTTAGCGTTTATTGACTGGCCTCCATTCACTTCATTGTGAGTGCCTTCCTGTAACTGTGATTTCTGCTTAAAACACACACCATTATAAACATTCACAATCATAAATATTTGTTTTGGTAATGAACATTATGCCACAAATGCTGTCAATTGAGCTTAACTTGTGTTAAACCCAGAAAATTACTTTTTAATAGTGAAATCAATGGTCGATGTTTAGTCACAGGTGTGTGATTATCAGTTTTGCAAAGGGTTTGAATTGGGCTATTTCAGCGTTTGACAATGTGTCTGTCATATGTAATTGATATGATGCAGATACAGAAACTGCAATGCATCATTGCCAGCCGTGCCACACAGTACAACCACGACACCAAGAGGAAAGAGAGAGAGTGCACCAAACTGAAGGAGCGTCTCAACCAGCTACTCATGGACAAGAGGGACAAAAAACTCTGTGAGCAGACCGTTTGTTTTTTCATTTCAAGACTACCATTTTTTTTTTAAGAAAAGCCGACCAGGGTTTCGTAAATCATGGAAAACCTCTGAATGCTAGGGAATTTTAAAATTGTGATTTCTAGGCCTGGAATAGTCATGACAGTTTTTACGATGAAGCTCTTTGTGGATAATGATTGGCATTGACAATGTTCGGAATAGCAAACTAAAGCTTATAGGCGATGTTGCACAGTCTGCCTTCGCTTGAAAATTCTCATCAGGGTCATATCTTGAAGTGCGACAAGCAACAATCATAAAGGACAGAAAAACTGTTATGGTGTGCATTGGGCTAGCTATACTACTATTAGTATTTCTACAGCCAATTGTGCTATATAAACTGGTCAAAAGATTCGGGAATCAAAGAGAAACCTGAACAGTCTAGACACTGTTTTAATATTGTCTCCTCTGGTTCAGCCATTGAAGTTTCAAACTATGTGGGGAGGTCGGATGGAAAGAGAGGCCATTGGAAGACGGGCAAGATGGAGGCCAGGTAACCTGCTGTCATAATATGAGCTGTATAGTACTGTGTATATACACACACATCTTTGTGACAACAATGAGTAAATGTTCAGTAATATATATATATATATATATATATATATATGTATATATGTATATATGTATATATGTGTGTGTGTGGTATTAGACATGAGGGTGAGATGTACAAAGCTCTGCTGAGTGATTATGAGTCTCGTCAGAGATCTCTGATGCTGGAGAACTCGGAGCTGAAGAAGGTTTTACAGCACATGAAGGGAGACATGATCTCCATTCTCAGCCCAAAGAAACCTTGTGTCAAAACAGAGTCGGCAGATGACAGCCTTGAACAGGTCTGAAGTCATTTAAATACACTTTCAAAACTATTGATATGTGTTTCAAACATGCAATGCAACCTTAAAGTAGGTGTACGCCTTGGTTGGCTTAAAAGCCAAGTATATTCAGAAGTGGAGCACGTTATTAAATAAGACCAGGAATTAAAAGTAAATGGCATACATTTTGGTTTCATGCTGACTTTTATGGCCTTTAATGACTGTGATGTGTAATATCAGGCCAGCTCTGATGTTGAAGAGGAGGCGGCTAACTCCAGCAGAGAGACTCTAGAGCAGTCACGAGAGCAGCTCACCAACAGCATCCGCCTGCAGTGGCGGAAGCTCAAGAGCCACATGCAGAGACTCGACAGCCAAGGTACGACATGTGCACCTTCATTTTTTGTTTAATAGTATTGATTTGAACTCTTCAAATTTGTTTAGAAGCCAGTTGAAGACCTGATGGTCAATAATTGGCCACGCAAAGGGTTGTATAAATGACATAACATCATAACAGTGAACCTTTTCTTGTTTCTCAGCATCTCTGGTGGCTTGTCAGGAGCGTGATGGAGAGGATCTGATCTCCAGGAGTGAACACGAGGAGGAGGTGCAGCGCGTGACACTGGAGCTGCAGCAGTGTAAAGAGTTCATCCACATGCAGCAGCAGCTCCTGCAGGTATTCTTGATCTCTATATCTCTGAATATATATATATATATATATATATATACTTCAAACACTAACATACATTTGGGTTGAGTAGGATGCTTCTATATAGACCATGAAAAATGTCAACTGTCGAGATTTTGCTTTACTCTTTATACCGTAGTGGATCTATTTGCACAGATATCAGTGGACAGGACTGCTTTACATTAATTAGTCCATGTTTCGCTACTATACACTCTCATGAGTATTGCGAAAACACAGTGCGGGGTGTGTCCCAAACAAGTCAATACGAGGAGTAACTTATTAAAGGAATATTTCACACAAAAATTAAAATTCTCATCATTTACTCACTGTCATGCCATACCAGACTAACTTTCTTCTGCAGAACACAATGAGGATTTTTAGAAGAACATCTCAGCTCTGTAGGTCCATACAATGCAAGTGAATGGTGACCAAGACTTTAAAGCTCCAAAATGCACAATGCAACATAAAAGTAATCCATACGACTCCTGTGGTTAAATCTAAAGATATTCTCCTCCTTGCCCAGTAGGTGGCTATAAGCACAAAGAATGCTAATCGTTAAAAACAAAAGAAGTAGAATGTGAAAGTGAAAGTGGAGATTTATCGTTTAAAAAGCACTTAAATAATTGATCTGTTTCTCACCCACATTTATCGTATCACTTCAAAATATATGGATTTAACCACAGGCTGACTTTGGTGGCCAGAACTTTGAAGCTCCGAAGGCACATATTCACTTGCATTGCATGGACCAACAGAGCTGAGATATTCTTCAAAAATTTTCATTTGTGTCCTGCTGAAGAATGCAAGTCATACACATCAGGCATGGGATAAGTAAATTGTATTTTGGGTTTTGTATTTTTATTTTGGGAGTAAATTGTTTTCATTCTTGGGTGAACCATCGTTTTAAGAGGGGTTTGTTAGGTACAACGCAAAATGTAGTTGTTTATGGTTGCTGAGCAATGACGAAACGTGCTGCATTATAGTAAAATTCAAGTGATGACATAATTTAAAGCTGTATTTGCACTGATGCCAGACTTATTCATTTGTTATGAAGGGTCACATATTTTGGTTTCCGTCCAAGTGAACTTAAATGAGATTAGGTATCCCTCATTTGTACAGTAGGCTATTCATTTCACTAGATTATCTGAAAACAGGCATAACTGTTTCTGTCCCATTTATAAATTGGGTTAATTTGTATTGAAGGGTGAGGAACCAACAAAATGTCATAACTGTAGTATGTGTGTGTGTGTGTGTGTGTGCGCACGCTCTCAGTCGCAGCTGAGTTCCCCGTTTGATGATGACACAGCAGGTCTACTGAACGACTGCTACACGCTGGAGGAGAATGAGAGATTAAAAGAGGAGTGGAGACTCTTTAATGAACAGAAGAGGAACTTTGAGAGGGAGAGGAAGAATTTCACTGAAGCTGCTATTCGACTTGGTCATGAGGTACTGAATAAACCCAGTGACCCACACCACAATTAAACCACACTGGGTGTGGACGTTTGAAGTCATGGTGGGCATACTCAATCCTGTAAACAGCTGAAATGTAATGGTTGTTTTGAGCAACAACATCTTTAAATTCAAATATTAAAAGTACATTTTTAAAAGATGGTGGCCAGATCGGTGTCATTTCACTACATATTGTCATTTAAAATTTGCAACGTCTGTGTGGATCATTAATCATTTTCACAGTCCTTTGGCCCATGTTTTCAAACCTAAAAGAGAGTACATTAAAACACAATAATAAAAAAGGACCCAATAAAATTTTAGGGGCTGTTCACATGTCATGTTGCTCAAATTAGTTCAGATTTTGACATGCAGCTGATCAATACCAGTTTTAAAACAATAGACCAATCAAATCAATCTGTGGGGTGGAGAGAAGCATCTCCAGTGTATTTAATGTGTATGTTAGCAATGGTGTATGGGAGTTAATGCACCTATTAATGCGCCTTCTGTTCAATTCCATTGAATTCCATCTAGCTGTCTTTAATGCACAAATGTTCTGTCATTTGGTCTTCCCTCTGTAGAGAAAAGCTTTTGAAGAGGATCGAGCTGCGTGGCTGAAGACCCAGTTTTTAAACTTGACTCCATTTGTAGATCGCAAAAGACCTGCACTGCCTGAACCTCAAAGTGCCTTATCAGTCAGTAAGTATCCCCGGAGACTTGACAAAACATCATACATGTGACACTCATTCGTCGAACGAGACATTTACAGTTTTAATTTCACTACGTATTTTTTTGTAAAGGCCTGTGGTATTTACATTTGTGCTCAGCTCCTTAAAATGCTCATTTATGTGGACATTCAATCCACATTTCATGTGCACATCTGCAGGCACAGAACCTGAGGCCAAACTCCAGTCCACTCCACCCCTCCTGACACAGTCCCTGTCCTACACCGCGTTCTCCACCCCCAAAGCTGCTCCAGTGAAGATGCCCTCCACCGCTGACCTCTACCGTACACTCCGACTCATTCCAGAGAGCAGGTACCGTCATGTGCCAAAGAGTCTTTAAGGTGTAGTTCAGCCAAAAATTACAATTCTGTTTCAAACATGAACAGAATTTGTGTTTTATGTGGTACTCAAAAGGAGAACATTATAAATGTAATATTCAGATAACAAATATGTTTATGACAATGAAAGGTTTGATTACACTATACAAATAGTTGGTTTAGAACATATTTTTTGTTTTATCTTTTACATATATTTAGGCCTGTTTCCATAAGTGCATTTTTTTTTTTTTTTTTTTTTTTTTTTTTCCTATTCTAGTGAGTAATCCATTTTCTTTTGAGTTCGTAAATCTCTCTCAGGATGCACTCTGTTTGTGCAATTTTTTTGTGCAGTATGTACACGTCCATCATGTTTCAGTGTCTCAGGCCATAAACGTGCAATTTTAGATGCTGTGTCGAGTTAAAAGTTGATTAAAACGTTTAAAAAATGCCTTTGTAGTCTTTGAGCGCAAAAGTATTTTTGGCGAATAGGCAAATAGAGTTTTAATGGTAACTTATAAACCTTTATAGACCGCTACTGTGAGGTCCGATGATGTTAGTCAATGGTACTTCTGTTAAAGCCACCAGTCTACATTATTTCATCTTTAAAAAAACTATTTAAAAATGTAGTGCTGCAAGCAAAGTGCACCAAAAGAACTCTGCAGCGACCGCCCATTCCCATGACTCCCTGTAAATGGTGTAATTTAGTCAATCTCTCTACACTCTCAAACTACGTGTAAATTTGCAACTATCTGAATATTTTGCAAAACGTTATACTTATCAACTGCTAAACCAATAGTTTTAAATTCCATTGCATCATTCGCAATGTGATTAAAGTTCATGCCTCCATGAAAGACATTTAAGTACACAGTCTTGTACCTTTTTGAACTTTTCTCCGATTTCCAAATGTTTTTATGCATCGAATCAAAGTTTGTAATGCTGTGATTCACCTCGGAGCTGATTGGGTTTGGTTCATGTCTTGGAACTCTTATTAAGGATTTTATTAAATTCCTATGGAAAAAAAATTATAAATGGGGAAAACACTTCCTGAAGACGGCTGAAAAAGCGGACGGGTACTGGTGTGCTAAAAACAAAAAGCCACTTGTACCACATTCTAGCCCGTTTTGGCTTGTGGGGAAAGTATGAAACAAATGTATGGTTTCTGGTTCTCAAAAATCAGTTTGTATGTTTTGTAAAAGTAATTGACTACTTTTAATAAGTACACAAGCGTTTTGCAATGTTATTTCATTGTAATAAGTGAAATGCACTGTGCCTAAGAAATCCTAAATTTCTCTTGTCTCCTCCAGAGTTCCCGGCAGACGACCGAGCAGTGAAACGTTGACTAAATCACGGCTGCAGAACGGCTCTGCAGACTGCAGCTTCATCTCATTGGTCAGAGATGAGCAAAGCCCCATCTAAAGGTACTGCAGTGTTACAGTGCGCTCGCTCTCCATGATTCATGCAAGGGGCACTTGAAGCTTTCCTGGAGTCTTCCCAACAACCTGCTTATTCACCTCCTCATCTGATTTGCTGTTTATTCCCTATTGGAGGGAGCTGGATTTAGGAAAAGAGCCGGTGTGTTTAGCTGGATAAAACTGATCTCAGAGACAATCATTTGCTTTTGACGTCCTCTGATCTCGTCCTCATTTGACGTCCTCTGATCTCGTAGCAATAAATTACTAAAGCTGCCAATGTCTATTGTATTGTAGTTAAAACAAGAATTAATGATGTATATACAGTTCATAAGACCTCACTCAATCTGATTTTGCACTTTTAAGAGGAGCAGTAATTTTTAAACACTAATACAAATCTAATATATTTTGATGTTTTGCATATTATTGTTGCTAAAAACGTGCGTAACTCAGTCTTGGGTTAGGATTCAGGCAAGGTATTTAGACTTAAAAGTTTTGTACTTTTATGATTGTAATTAAGTGAAATTAGGTACTATGTCATGTTTTGATTTTGTAAATTTAAGACGTTGAATAGGTTGTTTCATTTGATAAATGCTATGTTCACTTGAATGTTGAATATTTGAATGGACAAATCATGAATGTCTTTGGTAGAGATTAAAATATTTTTAGAAGCCATATTTCTCAGAATCAATGCAATAAAGCTTGAAAGATTTAAGAAGAACAAACTTGTTATTACAAACTTTGCATTGTGACATTTATTTTCATGACAATTAAGCACTGTATAAGTATAATACAGCATGGTAGTATTTGGTGTATGCATTTAAACACACTGTACTTAATGCCGAATACCACGTAAATGAGCATAGGCTTGGAATAGGCTTCATTTATTCAATATTTGAGATAAAGCTTGACCTGATCATGTTTTCATGGTATTCACCCATATACTAGAATACTACAACTGAACATAACTTTAGACAAGTGAGTGGTGGGTAATTATTAGACTGATTTTATTGTAATTTGTTTTTCACATGACAATTGCAGTTTAAAGTATGTGCTACAAAACACTTTGTAAGAGGACCCAATGCCCCCCACAGCTGACGCTGGCATTGACTAAATGACTGTTCGCATTGCTATGGCATTTTCAGAGATGCTAAAAGCCATGGTTTTGAAAATAAAATGAAACTATGCAGCTACAAGCATTTCGGGGAGCTATTTCAATGGCGAGCTTCTTGATGAGCATCTTCCTCATCTTCAAGATCGTCCTCCTCATACTCGCCAATTTCGTCCGCTGTGGCATCTTGGTACTGCTGATACTCGGACACCAGGTCATTCATATTGCTCTCAGCCTCTGTGAACTCCATTTCGTCCATTCCCTCTCCAGTGTACCAGTGCAGGAAAGCCTTGCGTCTGAACATGGCGGTGAACTGCTCAGAAATCCTGCGGAACAGCTCTTGAATGGCAGTGCTGTTGCCGATGAATGTGGCGGACATTTTGAGACCACGAGGTGGGATGTCGCAAACTGCCGTCTTGACGTTGTTAGGGATCCATTCCACAAAATAGCTGCTGTTCTTGTTCTGAACGCTCAGCATCTGCTCGTCCACCTCCTTCATGGACATGCGGCCACGGAAGATGGCTGCCACAGTAAGGTATCGGCCATGGCGCGGGTCGCAGGCTGCCATCATGTTCTTGGCATCAAACATCTGCTGGGTTAACTCTGGCACAGAAAGAGCACGGTACTGTTGGCTTCCACGGCTTGTCAAGGGGGCAAAGCCAGGCATGAAGAAATGGAGGCGTGGGAAAGGTACCATGTTGACTGCCAGCTTGCGGAGGTCAGCATTAAGTTGACCTGGGAATCGCAAGCAGGTGGTGACCCCACTCATAGTTGCTGAGACGAGATGGTTGAGGTCGCCATAAGTAGGAGTGGTGAGTTTGAGGGTGCGGAAGCAGATGTCGTAGAGTGCTTCATTGTCAATGCAGAAGGTCTCATCTGTGTTCTCCACCAGCTGATGCACAGACAGTGTAGCGTTGTAGGGCTCCACCACTGTGTCGGACACTTTGGGTGAAGGCATGACGCTGAAAGTGTTCATGATCCGGTCCGGGTACTCCTCACGGATCTTGCTGATGAGGAGGGTGCCCATTCCAGAGCCAGTGCCTCCGCCCAGGGAGTGTGTGAGCTGGAAGCCCTGCAGGCAGTCGCAGTTCTCAGACTCCTTCCTTACTACATCCAGCACGGAGTCCACCAGCTCTGCTCCCTCTGTGTAGTGGCCTTTGGCCCAGTTGTTCCCAGCTCCGCTTTGCCCTGAAAGAAAGCCCATGTTTCCCAGTTTACACAGACATATTGACAATACTGGTTTATCTTCTAAAGGGTTAGTTGACACAAAAATGACTCCTTTACTCATCCCTCATATTGTACCAAACCTGCAAGACTTATTCTTGTGTGAATCACAAGCAAATATGTCTTGCAGAGTGTATATAGAGTGATCTTCTTATAGGCTACTTCTGCTGTTGCCCTAAAAATGCACCATCAGTACTATAAAAATTGTCCATATGACACCCACAATGTCTTGAGCTTTCTGTGAGGACTGAAATTCAATTTATTTACTGAAAATCTTTCGCCAAAGCTCTCTAGTCTCATTCAGTTCAAATGCCACATCTCAAGACACATTGTGCCAGGGTTGATATCAATAAATGAAACCTGTGAGAACCAAGCATGCTTGACATCAATGAGCCTGGTTACATGCACCAACCTACACGATTATACTTAATAAGCCGACTGTGTAAGATCATGTAAATGCATTTCAAGTAAATCTGCTCATGACTGTACAGCAAAATTGTTTAACAGACCTCGATTTTTGCTCTGTACCCTGTTTTCATTTTGCACGTTAACATCTTTACCTGCGTTCTTATCGGCTTATCCAGTATGTGCAAGTGTTCTGCAGTTGACCGTTTATGTTTTGAGGTCCAAAGCAGAAAGTAATCTGATGACTGACTAAACAGATTTTTGATAGTTATCGGAGTTTTGCTGTGCATGTAAACGTGCTCATTGACGTCAAACCTGTTACAATTTGTCATAACGTGCCATATTTGAAACGAACGCAAACACAAATGAAATTTAAGAGCCAGGACTTTTTCAAAAGGGTGGCCAGGCAGGGGCAAGTGATCGGTCTGTGGTGGCACAGAAATGTTTGGGCAGCATTTTTATATCGTCTGGGGGGGGGCGACCTTGGTGTGTGCACATGTTAAGTTTGTACAGCGACGATTTCACCTCTAAAGAACTAAATTGTGCCAAAAAAAAATTACCAAAGAAAATGACTAATACAGCAATTGTGAGTGGGGTGGCCAATGGGGTGGCCAGGCTTTGGTCCATGGTGGCCACGGCCACCCCCCCTAGCTCCGCCACTGTTGAGAGTGAAGGCAGAGTGGAATATTTTCAGTTAATAATGACTCCCAAAAAAGCCTTTGTATGGATTCAGATGATGTGTAATATAGCAAATGAGTTATATAGGATACAAATATCTTTTGTGTGTTTGTGTTCCACAGAAAACGTCATACAGGTTTGTTATGATATGAGGGTAAGTACATTTATGACCATTTTAATTTTGAGGTGAACTATTACTTCAACACTTAAATGCATACCTTGGGTCTTCAGTTACCTGGGACCTCATTCCACTCCTTTACCTAATCTATTTTATGCCCCCACATCTGTAGTTTTCTCAACAATTCTGTTATGAATAATGTAACAGTAAAACAAAGTGCCACAATTGAGCACATTCAGTTTGCTTTACCAAAAGTGTACAGGGACATTAGTGACCCGAGATATATAATACTGTCAAGTTAAATACGTGCTTCCATAAATCATATTTTTGATTATTTCATATCTATGTGTTTACTATGACAGGATATCTAATTCTGTTTTGCAAGACACATGAGTAATATATTTATACAAATGACTACTATATGTTGATCTTTTGTGCAATAAAGTTGAATTATCAGGATCCCCAATGTGTATACACATACATATTATGCATGCCATTTGTTACTTAAGGTGGCGCTGTTGTTTCAGTGAGTTTACATTGCTATTTGAAGAAGAAACAACATGGAAGGAAACTACAGCAAGTGTAAATTATGAACAGTATTCTGCATGATTGGGTGTACAACTGAAATTCTGTTACGTCTATTATGTCTATTAAGATTCAACAACTGCCTGAGAAAATACATATGTGAAGCTTAAAGTATGCCTAGCTTATTTGTTATGTGTAGCCAAAGTCTTTCTAGCAAGTCAGTCCATTGGCGGCCATCTTTGGAACGCTCCTGGAGACTATGTCAAGTCATGACAGTGCAGCTCCAAGGTGATTGGCTCTTTTACCAGTAAAGTGGGTCTTCCTTTCTACATTCGTTGTCCGTTGAGTGCGAGATCCTTGGTTAGTAGTTCCAATTTTTCGCATTCATCTAAATAGAAGTGGTCCATCTCTGCTAAATAGTCTCTGGTGTAGCTCAATACGTGTTTGACAGCCAGTTGCATCTTGTAATCACAAGTTGGAAACTCTGTATTTTATGAAAGCTCTGACTACTTTCTGTCTGTTGCGATGACATTTAAAATAACCAAAATGGCACTGGCAGTCAAGTAACGGTAGTTCGGTACTGCAACAGATATTTGATATGCGGTTTCATTATTATCCAGTGTTAAAGGAATATTCCAGGTTGAATACAAGTTAAGCTGAATAAACAGCATTTGTGGCATTATGTTGAATACCACAAAAATGTGTTTTGATTTACCCATCCTTTTCTTTTAAAAAATCTAAAATATGGGTTCTAGTGGGGCACTTACAATGGAAGTGAATGGGGCCAATCCGTAAACATTAAAATACTCACTTTTTCAAAAGTATAGCCACAAGACATAAACTATATGCATGTAAGCATGATGTTAGTGTGATAAAATCACTTACAAACCTTTTCTGTGTAAAGTTATAGCCAATTT